>QRFJ01000642.1:353745-488193 GCA_006176705.1 Cocos nucifera | reverse complement strand
AAGAGAGATAGTTTTAAATTTTTTTCTTTATATAAAATAAAGCATCGACAATCAAAAATATAAAAATTATTGATATTTATTTTTCTTTCTTTTCAAAGCTCATAAGAAATTTTCTTTAAACTTGGATGAATTAAAGCACGATTCAAAATATAATATATTATATTAACTGCTCTAGTCTAAAAATATCTTAAAATGGTGCTTTTACATAATATTATATGGGCCATTTTTTTCAAAGTTTTATTCTTTCTTTCTACCATCCCATTTTATTAAGGTATATTAGGCATAAAAAAATTATGATCAATTATTTTTTTATTGCAAAAGCTTTCAAATTGTTGATTTTAAAATTTGATTTTATGATCACTTCTTATGTAAACTATAATAGAGTTCTTTTCATTTAAAATTTTTCGATAAAATTTTAAAAATACAGAAAAAGCTTTATCTTCTTGTGTCAAAAATAAAATCTAAGTAAACTAAGAGAAATTATCTACAATCATACATCCATATCTTTTTCCTCTCTAGCTTGTAGTTCTAGTGGATCCAAATAAGTCTATATGAACAAAGTCTAAAAATCTAGAAGTTGAAATAGCATTTTTTGATTTGAAAGAGCCCTAATTTATTTTCCATGTTGACAAGCATCCCAAATCTTATTCTCCTCAAAATTCATTTTTTGGTAATCTTTTGACAATATTCCTTTTGATAAGTTTTGAAATCGATTTCATAGTCATAATAACTTTATATTCCTTTCATTCTCAATATTTTCTAATTTAGCATGTCATCTTTTAGCCTAAAGTACATCAAGAATGTTGGTTATATAAAGTGAAGTGTACCCTACATGATTTACAGCATGCATGTGCTTGTACGCATCTAGATAAGGTGAGTATATGTCTCCTTGGAAGCCTTGACCGTGACATGGTCCCCAAAGCTAACCCCTCCTCATTCTCAAGAACTAGCCAATTGAATTTTTCAGATGACTCTTCCATGAAAGAGATGCCTACCAAACAGAATTTTGCAGGCAGATGGTTAAGGATAAGAATGGAGGAGAGGGATGGAGCATTTGGAGAAAGATTAGGAGATGGTTTTATGTGAAAATTAATGGTTATGGTGGTTATATAAAGTGGTTATGAGGGTATTGCAAGAGAGTAACTGCTAATAATGGACCAAAGAATAATTCCTTGTTGATAAGAATTTTTCCTATAATCACGGTACAACCACTAACTCAAAGACAAGTTCTCCTATATAAGGTGATTGGCATTGAAGAATTCAACGTGGGAGCAGCCAGGACGAGGAAGAAAAGAATAAAGAGTGAGAGGCAAAGAATGGCATCCAAATCTATCTTGGCATTTGGCTTCACAATTTTCTTATCTTTTGTTCTCATATCATGTGATCCCCCCCAACCAGCCTCCCCTTCTACCATTGCCTCCCTTGCAGCCAAGCTTGTTCAAAATGATGAGAAAGCGATGAAGGCAATTGAGGACATGTGCCACAGCTCCAACATCCATGACGTTTGCATCAATGGTCTTATGAGTAACCATGGCAACTCCACCGAGGATCGCAAAGTCTTGTTGAAGATCCTATCCAAGAACGTGCAAGCCATTACGGGTGAGATCTACTCCATCACCAACAAGCTCTTGACCAATGAAACCGATCCATGGACCAAAGACTGCCTTCAAGCATGCCATACGGAGTATAAGTTTGCTCAAAGATACGTCAATGGCATCATGGACGTAATACAAAATGGAGATTACAAGAGAGTTCGCCATCCCATGATGATCGTTAATGCCCTCGCACATCAGTGCCAAGAACACTTTGACAACCCACCGGATTCACTCTTTGGCAATGGTGAGTCCCGAATTTCTCCGTTCTTAGACCTGAATGGACTGGTGAAGGCCTTGGCTCTCGGTGCTGCAACCATCGCATTCAGGCTTTGAAGGAACACCACCTATACATGTGCAAGCTCTACTGAAATTATGAGTTTTGTGTTCATTGGCAAAGATGAGATGATTAGTGATTGAATAAAATCTCTGCACCTTAAGAGTGGTGCATTAGATATATGAGATGATGGGAATATCTGGTGTTCCTTTATGTATTGAAAGCACTGTCAATCCTGCTGCAGAATGCATAAATGTGGTTTTTGTTTGCTAAAAGGTAACATGAAAGGATGGAAACGTACTCATGCATGGGATGTAAAGAGCTATGATGGCCATAATTGCAGCTGGGTTTGATGGGCATATTTTACAATAGACTTGAGATATTTTACACACTCATCAAAATGCCTAAATCATGATCATGCATTCCATTTTATCATGTTGCTATGACCGTGTGATGATTGTACAGCCATTGCCATCGCTAAAATCAATGTGATAAGGATTATGGATTCTACATAATTTTCCAAAAATGTCCGACTTTATACTTAGTGTCTAAAAATGCTTTAGTAACTCACAAATATAATCAAATGTATTACGTGGTGTTTTGCATTCTAATTGGTCCCACAATATTTATGTGCAAATTTAGCCATATAGAGTGGAAGATAGTTGAGCTTTAAATAATTTGACCTGATCAAATATTTAAAGCCCTAGGACTCTAGGTCCCCTATTTTTTATAAATAGAGGACCGCATCAAAGGGTTTGATATCAAATATTCCAAGTACGAAGCTGTGCTCCTCCCTTCTCTCCAGATTCTCTCTCTCTCTTCCATGCCCAAGTGTTGGCTGATCTAACATTTGAAGGTAGAAGTACTATCCGTGCAAGAAGAAGAAGAAAGAGAAGATCCGTTCGTGTGTCGATCGAGATGCTGCCGACAATCCAATCGAAGGTAGAAGTTGGAGATCCATATCTGATTTGCCGAAGTCAGATCAAATAAGAAAAAGACTTCCAGATACAAATCTGAGTAGATACCGATAGAGGTTGGGTGCGTGCGTGGCTTGAAGGTGAACCTCGATTAAATCCAGATCATCAGAGTAGAAAGATTATCTACCCATGCAAGATGGTATAATCACTACCCTATGCATGTTTGTTTCTAGATTTATGTAATCAGATCTACGAATTCTTGGCTAGATTGGATCCAAAATGTTTTGAATTTCACTATATCTGATCCGGTCGGCACAAAAGCTTCTTCAAGCATGCCTTTGAGGAGTTGAAACTATATCTCAGTTGCTCACCACTCCTTAGCAAGCCAAAGGTCGACGAAGAGCTCTACTTGTATCTAGTAGTCTCTCCAGCTGCCATATGCATAGTGTTGGTTCATAAATAAAATAGAGTCTAGAGACTAATATATTATGTCAGCCGAATCTTACATAGAGATGAGATATACGAAGCTAGAGAACTGATTTTCGCTCTCATTGTCACAACCAAATGACTTCGGTCTTACTTTCATGCATATCCGATTATAATATTGACTGATCAATCACTCAAGCCAATTTACATTGGCCTAACACCTCTGGACAATTGATGAAGTGGGCTATTGGTGCATGTCATAGAGCATCGAAGATTAAATTAATTCTAGTTCACTTTCTATTCTATAAAACATGATGAGATCAGATCGAATCCATAGGGATCTTAGACTTTATTGTATTTAAATAGAAAAAAAAATAGAGCTTTTAGAATCTATAAATCAGTAACTAAATTAAGAGTAAAATAGAAAATAAGTCGAAGAGAAGAAGATACCTTAAGTTTTCGAATCCAATTGTGTATTAGTCAGATCTATATTTTTAGATATGCAAAAGACTCTATGATTAGATCTCGAAATAACCTATTTCTATCGAGCACGTACCGTATCTTTGGATTACGGTTCATTCCATTAGAATATAGCTTATTTAACATTTTAATTTATAAATTAAGAAGAGATGATTATCAGCCTTTGAAATAATCTATCTTATTAGAGTACGAACCATATCCTTGAATCATGGGTCGTCCCTATTTAGCATAGATTATTCATAGAAAAAAATTTAAATAAAACAACTCAGATATTTGGAGTAAAAAAAACTTAGATTTTATTATATCAAATTAAAATATAAAGGATCATAAAAAGTAAAGCACATCTGATTATATATTTTTTCTCTACTTTTTCAAAGTAAGGATCTTCAGCCATGCATGGAGGAGAGGTTGAAGGTTGAAATCTGCAACATCTTTGGACTCTTGAAGATGCTCTTCTCACTCATAGACCCTCTAGATTTTAGATCTGAACTCTCCTCCTATGATTGGAAGAAAAAGAGAGAAATGAATTTGGTTTGTGGAAGAAGGAAAGAAAAGAAGGAAGAAAGAGAGGAAGCATGGAGAAAGGAGGAGAAGGGTGTGTTCAGAAAGGAGGCATTAGGGCTTGAGAGAGGATGTTAAGGCTTTATTTATAGATGGAGTGGGGTGTGAGGGCTTGATGGCATGGAAAGGAGGAGAGTTGGGAGTCCTCGTTGCATTGAGAAAGCATGTGAAGACTTTGAGGCATGTGGGGAAGCTTGTTGCATGAGGGATGCATGGAAGGATGTGGGGACTTTTGTTTGCATGAAGAGATGAGCCATGTGGAGGACTTTAGCATAGATAATTAGGGCACATGGAGAGTTTGTGGTGCTAGGAGTTTATGGCATGCCTTCTATCTCTCCCTCTCTTTTTTCATGTGGTATAATCCATGGTATAATAGGTTTGGGGTGGCACTTTAAGATCTTTGGATGTGGCACACCTTTTTCCTAGGATTTTAGATATGGTGCTCTTCTTGATAGGCCTTGGATCTTGATGCATTGCTTCCTATCCTTTAATCATGACTAATCCTTCAAATGGTTGCACTTAGCCCCTTTGATGCTTGAGTTCTACTTTGGGTCTGAGCCAATTTGAGTTTTAATTAGCACAATCTCTCAAGTACTTACAAAAAAGACTAAGAAGCATCAATTTCAACTAATAAAGATTAAATATCATAAAATTTGACACTTCTAATATCCTAATTTATGTATTGATCACACCTCCAACTTGAACTTTACTCATCCTTAAGCAAAAGATAAAAAAATACTCCTTATTCATGGAACGAGTTGCAAGGCTTATAAAAATGTTTAGAAGTGCTACCAATAACTATTAGTGTCATATACATGCTTATTTTGGACTTAAAGAAGGTTCTTTTAGACTATTTGAAAGTAAAAGATATATCATCAGAAAGATAGTGAAAATATGTCATTAGGATATTAATATTATCCAATAAAATAGTTAATTAACTAATCCATCATTTTTCAAAGATATCTCTTTTACCAACTTTCTATTTTTATCTCTAAATTATCTAACCCTAAGATGTACTAAGGTATGGTCTTCATGTAAGTTTCTTTTATTATATTTTTATTTTTTTTATTTTTATATAGTCAGTGCAATGCCTTAATCCCTTAAACTTTCTATCTGACCCTTGTAGTGAGGTTTCAGCCAATGACTCTCGAACTAATTGGCTTTAGAGCACTAGATATGGAATACCCCTCAGGCTTATTGACTTGAATTAAATAGGGTATAGATTAGACTGGCTATATAATAAGCTTTTTCATATTTTTCACTATTTGATGTGAACATCAATGCTTTCTTTGGCAAAGAGGCCTGGTTAGTAGGTGAAAATAATACTTAGAGCTCTTCATTTTTTTTTAAAGAAAAACTTTGCATTTATCAACATATTACATCCATACATATCCATGAAGTAGATTCTTCTTTGATACTAATAGGAAGGGTTAGATTTATCCAGAAATTGATTTAGTTCTAACTTAACCTTTTTATTATTAGGGTAGATCCACATACTGCGGAACATGGATCATCCGTCCAAGATCACCTGTAGGAGATATGACATCACCTATTGCTATGGAAAGATAGAAGAAGACAAACGATCACAACCATATACATGGTTCGGCCCAAGTGTCTACATCCACGGGATATACAATGCTTCACTATCGAGAAAAAATAATAGAGGAGATACAATCTCAACTCACCAACTCTCTCTCAGGATTCAGAAGCACTCATCCATACAATGTTCTCAAAGTAATCCCAAGAAGACCCCCCTCATAGATCTACTAGTCCAGGGCCCTCGACATTCCTGGATACTCTGTGATCCTCTCAGCCTCTACATCAAGCCCTAGCTTCTGTCCCAAGGCAACCCCACTGTTCTAGAATACTTCCATCTTTCTTGATGCTCTTGGTGCTCCCTGAGACCTGATGCTTGATCTCCCTGAAAAGCCTCTGACACACTATGCTGAGATACTCTTCTCGACTACTACACTGCCGAGCTTCTCTCAGCCCTCCATGCCTTCAGAAAGGTGCTACTACAGCACTCCAGCACTTCCTACCTTATCTCTATGCTGTCTAAGAGATTTTTTCGAGACTTCTTTCTTCTTATATCGTTTGATCTTCTTATAAGTCTTGATCAATCCAATAGCCATCTGATAGCTCCCACATGCTCTCCTAACCGCTAGATAGCATAACAGCTCCATAGACCCCATGACTAGATCCGGTCCATGAGTCAGGAGCTGTAGACCCTATGAAAAGACTTTCGCATGTGTGCCCGTGTGCACTGTTCATCCATGCTATTCGCCTCCATCGAGCCGACTCAGTCCACAGTCAGATCGGTTCGACTGCATCTCATCCGAGCATAGCTTTCTGTCCGTTTGAGAGAGTCAGCTCAATCTCACCTTGAGCCAGCTCGACTACGTATCCGAGCCAGCCCGACTGTATTGACTGATCCTTTTCTTATGGCTTCTGAATATCATTCTTGGCTTATTATGGAACAAATCTCAAGGTGCAATATTTCAACATTCTCCACCTCGACTCGATCTTCGGCTCCACCTCAAATCTGAGAACTTCCTATATGATACCGCCCCCATGTCCTGGGGCTACCGTCTACTGCTCATGAATTGACAAACATGGGAGTCGAGCCAGATCGTTCAATCTCAAACTGAGTCTTGTGCTCGATCCATCTCTACGTGGAGCTCCACCTCGCACTGAGCTCCATCTGGCTTCTTCTTGTACATGAGAGCATCCATCTTGATTCCTTCTTCTAACTTGATCACCACCACAGCAATATCTGGTACAATCTGATTCCTGGCTCTGATATCGTTGTTAGGATAGATCCACATACTGCGAAACATAGATCACCCATCCAAGATCACTTGTAGGAGATATGGCACCACCTATTGCTATGAAAAGATAGAAGAAGATAAATGATCACAACTATATACGTGGTTCAGCCCAAATGCCTACATCCATGGGATATGCAATGCTTCACTACCAAGAAAGAACAATAGAGAAGATACAATCTCAACTCACCAATCCTCTCTCAGAATCCAGAAGCACTCACCCATATAATGCTCTCAAAATAATCTCAAGAAGACCCCCCCCACAGATCTACCAGTCTAGGGTCCTCGACATTTCTAAACACTTTGTGATCCTCTCAGCCTCTACATCAAGCTCTAGCCTCTATCCCTAGGCAACCCTACCATTCCAGAACACTCAACTTTCTTAATGCTCCTGGCGCTCTCTGAGACCCCTGGCTCTTCCTGAGACTTGGTGTTTGATCTTCCTAAGAAGCCCCTAGCACACTATGCTGAGATACTCTCCTCGACTGCTGCACCATCGAGCCTCTCTCAACCTCCCATGCCTCCAGAGAAGCACTACTACAGCACTCCAACACTCTCTATCTTGTCTCTATACTACCTAAGAGATTTTTTCGAGACTTCTTTCTTCTTAGGTTGTCTGATCTTCTTATAAGCTCTGATCAATCTAATAGCCATTCGATCAGCTCCCGTATGCTCTTCTGACCGTTAGATAGCACAACAGCTCCATAGACCCCATGACTAGATTTGGTCCATGAGTTAGGGACTGTAGATCCCATGAAAAGACTTTCGCATGCATGCCTGTGCGTGCTGTTCATTCATGTTATTCACCTCTATCGAGCTGGCTCAGTCCACAGTCATGCCGGCTCAACTGCATCTCACCCGAGCATAATATTTCACTTGTTATGAATTATTTTCATATCTATGAAAATTTTTATCCTTCTACCAACTCTAAGGAAGCAAATTGGAGATGATAGCAAGAAAGATAAAGATCATATGATAAGAAGATGAGACGATGGCAGAGTGAGAAAGAAAGAAAGCTAGAATTTCAGAAAGAAAAAAAAAAAAATTTATTCTCTTATCCATAATCTATATATATAAGTATATATATAGACACCCTGAGTCAACATCATTCAGTCTTAAAAAAATTTTCTCGGCTAATCCATACATGAAAATATTCATCCAAATTCTTGTAAACCCATGTCTTGCATGCTCTCATCTCCTGGACTAAAGACCTAGCCCAATACATGAATTACCACCTTAAGACCTCTTATACCAGGCCTTAAGATCCCTTGGATTAGATTCAATACAAGACCAAATAGAAAATCCATCCAAATCTATTTGCCACCATCGAGCTGGCTCAGCCAGAAGTCGAGCCAGCTCAACTGTGTCTTTCCAAACATGTCTTCTATCTGTCTGAGATAGTCAGCTCGAATATGGATCGAGTCGGCTCGATCTCAGATCAAGCTGACTCAACTATGAATCTAAGCCAGTCCGACTGTATGCCAACCTCTTTATCTTTGCTGATACATCTTTGATCAATCTGAGGCTTCAGGAGCCACCACCTTGACTCCTTCATGATCTTCCAAGACTTGGGAGCACCATACTTATCCTTTCATTTATTAGATTCAATTAATATATGACTCCTTAATATTTTAAAAACTATCTAGATAGTATATCAATTACTTATGAAAATGTATAATTAACCTCAAGTATAAAACATGATAAGAACATGAAGAAAGTAGGTAGCTCTTAATAGTATTATTATTTTTTTAAAAAAAATATTGAATTAAAGTATAATAAAGTATTAGAAAATAAAAATATGGAAACAAAAGCACCTAAGGATGAAGTTTCTTTATTTAGCTCTCCCCCCAACTTAGCCGATATTGTCTCCAGTGGAGTAGCATACCTACAAAAGACACTAGATATGACTCGATTAATCTAATCAAAATGCAAAAGAAATGGATTAAAATGCAGGAATGGGTTGGCTCCCAAAAAGTACTAAGTTTAAAGTTTTCAACCAGACTAAACTTAGATTAAGAGTCAACCAGAATCAAATTTGAAATTAAAATTTTCATAATGAATTCTATGTTAGACGATGGAAGGGCTAATTCACTTGATGTCGGCCATAGTTGATAGCGCACCATGAAGTTTATGGAAAGCTTCAAAACACTCATTATTAATGATGAAGGGAGTATCATTGGCAAGCAAGTTGCATAAGAGTCTCGAGATTTTGCTGAAGTCTTTAATGAAGCATCCGTAACATTCAGCATGACCTAAGAAAGATTGTACTTGTTGAACCAAGTTTGGGGGTGGGAGTTTTGAAATTAGTTCAACTTTGGCTTTGTCTACCTTGATTCTCCTCTTATATACAATATGTCTGAGTACAATTCCTTTCCGAACCACGAAGTGGCTTTTCTCCCAACTCAATACTAGGTTTGTCTCCATGTAGTGTTTGAGTACTTTCAAACGGCTTCAGAGATAGTCATCAAATGTGAAACCAAATACCAAAAAATCATCCATAAAAACTTCTAAAAATTTGATTACCATGTCTTAAAAGATAGCTAATATGCATCGCTAAAATATGGCTGGTGCGTTATCGAATCCAAAAGGTATACATCGAAAGGCAAAAGTATCATAAGGGCGGGTAAAGTTAGTTTTCTCTTGGTCCTCTAAAAATATAGGTACCTGATTATATCCTGAATATCCATTTAAAAAGCAGAAGAAGCTCTGACCCACTAACCATTCTAAGATTTCGTCAATGAAGGGCAATGGAAAATGGTTTTTCCTAGTGACGACACTGAGTCTCCTGTAGTCCATACATACTCGCCAACCTAGTCATTGTACGAGTGGGTAATAGTTCACCTTCTTCATTCTCTATAATAGTTATACCTAACTTCTTAGGTATTACTTAGGTTGGATTGACCCATGTGCTATCCGATATCGAGTATATTATTTCTGCATCTAACCATTTCAATACTTTCTTTTTAACAACCTCCTTTGTATGTCTCTATGTAGTTTGGCATCTATCTCATAGCACATATGATACATGCAAATGGAAGGGTCTATGCCTTTTAGGTCAGCGATCATCTAACTAATAGCCTTTGTGTTCTTTTAACACACCTACAAGTTGGGCTTCCTGATCAAAGGTTAAGTTTGATGCAATGATTACTAAGAGGGTATCATTGGGTCCTAGGAATGCATATTTCAATATGACCAGAAGTGGCCTTAATTCTAGTATCAGTGGTGCTTCTAATAATGGCGCTATCAGTGTGCTAGATGGGGTGGATAACTGCTCATACTTTACAGTCCATGAGAGGGTGGTATTTGAAGTGGGTGGTTCTAATAGGGCATTTACTTTTTCGATATATCCATCCACTCCAAAATGAGTTAAGTGTGAGGGTTGGTGTGGTGCTCCTAAGTCTTGGAAGGCCATGAGAGGAGTTAGGATGTTGGCTTCGAGAGACTCGGATTGGTATGGTTTAGGACTAAGACAGGAGTGGTCTTAGGATGAAGGCAGCATATAGCTTTCCACACAGGCTTGAGGTTCAAGTATTAAGGATCTTGAGGGACTTGGTTGGTACTCTAGAGACTTGAAGATATAAGATGGAGCAAGAAACCAGAGCTAAAGGAAGAAGACAGCCTGGTTAGAGGCTGGCACGTAGGAGGGTCAACTCCAGTCACAAAGGGGTTGACTCTATCTTAGAAAATAGAGAGCAGTATTTTAGGTTGGCACACAGAGGAGTAGACCCCATCCCCTGTAGGAGTCGGCTTGAGCCAAAGGGGTCAACTCGATCTCAGCAAGGGTCTACCCCAATCGTGGGAATAGATCTGTGCAGGATTTTTATTTAGGCTAGGATTGGGTTTGACTCTAAGGATCTTAAGGCTTGGTTTGATAGATCTTAAGGGGGCTAACCAAGAATATGGACTGAAAGTAAGTCTAAGGGATGAGAACATATAAGACATAGATGTACGTGGACTCAGTGAGTGCTTTCATATATGGGTTTGACCTAAAAAAACTTTTGAGCTATAATTTATTAGGGTTCATAAGGAAACCCTAGAATATATAAACCATTATATTATAATAATTTTGAGATAAGAAGAATCAATACAAAGCTTTTCTCCTGAACTCTCTCCCTTTTCTCTCTATTTTTAACACCAAACCCTAAGCTTGCCACCCCCTTTTCTTATTCTTCATCATGTTTCTGGTTTAACATCCAGGTCTATGCAAGAGATCAATCCTCGACTGTAGTTTTGAGCAGCCATAGGGCATAACAATTGGTATCAGAGCTATTGATTGTTCTAATAGTTGGCATCAAAGTCCGATTGGGTGTGGAGGAAGAAGAAAATCAAATTTTTAGCAAAGAAGGTAGTGAGGTTTTAGATCTAAGATTTTCTCCAGGATTTATGAGGAAGGAAGTGATCTAGGGGCTATTGTCCATCCTTCCTTGTCAGGTATTTTTTAGATCTATCTATTATGCTATTTTTGATTTGGATTGATCATGGAAAGCAATGGATTGAAGGTAGAATTTGAAAAATTTGATGAAAAAAAAAGTTTCATCATATGAAAGGTTAGGATGGAGGATCTACTGGTTCAGATAGGATTGAATTTAATCTTGGAGGATAGGCTAGAGGAGATGATCGACAAGCTGTGTGTCCTTAGAAAAAAGGGCATATACTATGATTAGGACTTGTTGACGGATGAGATGTTTATGGCATATTGGAAGAGAAAACACCCATAGATTTGTGGTCAATGTTGCACTAGTTCTACATGGAGAAGAACATGTACAATAAGTTGATGTCGAAAAAGCAACTATACAGCCTTTGGATGCAGGAAGCCAAGTATGTTGCAGGATGTATTTAGCGGTTCAACTAGATGAATATGGATTTGCTCAATATTGGGATAGATCTCGAAGAGGAGGATAAAAGTTTATTGCTATTATATTCGCTATTCGAGAGCTTTGATCCATTGGTAATGATGTTGCTGTAGGATAAGGAGATACTAGTGTACGAGAAGATCATATCAGTACTCAGGTCCAACAAGCATTGAGAATGGATGTAAAGAAAAATCATGATTTTTCAGATCAGATTTATTCAGATTTGATCGGATCAAGAGATATATTTCAAAATTTTTCTCTTTGATCCGAATCAGATCTGAGATATTTTAGATCTGATTTTTATTATTTAAATAATTAAAATAAAATATAGATAAATTAAATCAGATTTAATTTATCTTGACGTAGGATAATCCTACTACCCATTGATGATCCTGTAAGTAGCGGAAGGTTCTGGATCTAGCCACGCAAGTGCCTAGCCTCTACTGGTATCCACTCAAACTGGATCTAGAGATCCTCTTCTTTTCTATCACATCTCCAAAAATGAGATCTGAATCTAATTTGGAGGATCTTCAAAATAGCTTTTGAAAATCAGCAGTTGTCCTTTGCAGCAGCGCAGCCTTCTAGCTTTCTGTTGCCTTTCTCTTGCCTAGATTACACCAACTGAGATCCCAAACTTCTTTGGGCATGGAGAGGAGAGGGAGAGGATGAACTTAGCATGGAGGAGGAAGAGAGAGACAGTCTTAGGGCATAGAGAATTATTCTCTTTTTTTTTTGAGTTGGGCACAGGATCTTATTTATAGAGTATGCGTGATCCAACTCCTCTTCATCCCAACCAATCACAACCCTTTGTGAAATCAGATCTAAATCTGATTGATGGGAATAGAGTCCCTTGGATTTATCCTTAGATGGCGCCTAAGACCAGTCAAAGTTGGTTCTTAGGAGGAGTCTAATCAGAATCCAATAAGGAGATGGAGTCCCTGTCCATCAGAGCTAAATGTAAACCTCTTAGTGCAGCTACCTGTGTAATTAAGTTCTTCTATCTTAAGCTCCGATCAAATTAGGGTTAAGGTGAACTCATCAAACCCTAGTTTCTGTCATATGATGTAATCATTCGATTCAAGTCCGATGTGAAAATCTAAATAGAAACTCTTTCTATTATTTCACTCTGCCATAGCCATGGGCTTCTGGACTTGATTCTTATGATCATCATAGGACTGCTCCTCTATCACCGAGGTAGATAGATTCTATCTTGATGCAATCCAGTTCCTATAATGAACATGCTATAGCCAACATACACCTCAGGATTCCA
This sequence comes from Cocos nucifera, assembly GCA_006176705.1. NCBI lineage: Eukaryota > Viridiplantae > Streptophyta > Magnoliopsida > Arecales > Arecaceae > Cocos > Cocos nucifera. The sequence goes on along the minus strand of QRFJ01000642.1, from coordinate 474,992 downwards.
ATGGCTAGGAGATCCGAGTTATGGTGTAGTCAAACTATAACACCCTCAAGGTGAACTGCCGATGCACCTCAGGTCAAAGAACCAGACACACTACTGCAGCATCGAGTCAGTCATTGACGAGAAGGTAGACTTCCTAATGACTACTCGAGGTGGTCACGCTCAGTGCCCTCATTCTCTAACGAGTACCTGTACTCTCGCTCCGGTGTCTCCACACCGTAGACTCAAGACTCATCTACTAAAGAGAAGTGATTGTACACCAACCTTCTGGATCAATCACCATCCTCATGATGATCCTATGGTCGGAAGCATTTTATGAGTTAATAATGATTATTCATGTCTTAAATTTTCAACTCTTGAAAATATGAATTATCATTACCATTAACTCAAAGGATGTATCACAGACACTAAATACACATATGTGATAGAAAATAACCCATTTTATTGATTATAGTCAAAATTATAATTTTGCCCCTAGAAGTGTATTACAAGTGTCAGCCAATTCTGGCTTCTAGGGCACATATATCTAACAATCTTCCCACTTATCCTAAAGCCAATTGGCTACAAGTCTAAGTCCCATCTTCTCAAGGTGGGCTTCGATCTTCTGCTTGGCCCAACGGCTTTGTAAGTGGGTCTGCCACATTATCTGTGGAGTTGACTCTCTTGACCTCGACGTAACCCTTCTCGAGGTAATCGCGGATGAGGTGGTATCGCCGCTCAATGTGCTTGGAATTTTTGGTGAGACCTCGGCTCCTTAGCAAGGGCTATGGCGCCATTGTTGTCGCAGTATAGAGGAATGGCATCTGATGGCATTACTCTGAATTTCTGCAGCAAACTTCTTATACCAGAATGCTTCCTTCGCAGCCTCTGATGCAGCGATATATTCTGCTTCCATGGTGGAATCTGCTATCACAGTTTGCTTGAAAACTCTTCCAGCTGACAGCACCACCATTGCACACAAACAGACTCCCAGATGTCGACTTTCGATCATCTACATCGGACATGAAATTCCGAGTCTGTGTATCCCTGGACTTGGAGTTCTCCGTTACCAAAGACCAACATCATATCCTTAGTTCTTCTTAAGTACTTAAGGATACATTTCACAGAAGTCCAGTGTTCTTCACCTGGATTTGACTGATATCTGCTTGTGACACTCACAGCATGGGCTATATCAGGTCGTGTACATAGCATGGCATACATGAGGCTCCCTATTGCAGAAGCATAAGGGATCTTGCTCATGCGTTCTATTTCCTCAGGTGTGCTAGGGCACATCTTCTTGGAAAGATGAATACCATGTCTGAAGGGTATTAATCCCCTCTTAGAGTTTTTCCATACTAAACCTCTTTAGTACTTCCTCTATGTACATCTTCTGTGAAAGTCCTAGCATCCTATTCGGTCTATCCCTATAGACCTTAATTCCTAGAATAAAGGATGCTTCACCTAGGTCTTTCATGGAGAATTTCCTTGGACAACCATATTTTGACTGTCGTCAACATGGGAATATCATTCCCAATAAGGAGGATGTCATCCACGTACAATACGAGGAAGACAACAGCGCTCCCACTGACCTTTTTGAAGACACATGGTTCCTCTTCATTTTTGATGAAACCAAACATTTTGATCACATCATTGAAATGAGTGTTCCAGCTCCGAGATGCTTGCTTAAGTCCATATATGGACCTTTGCAGCTTGCAAACCTTGTGATCAGTATCACTGGATGTGAAACCTAGCGGCTGTTCCATATAGATATCTTCCTCAAGATATCCATTTAAGAATGCCATTTTCACGTCCATTTGCCATATTTCATAATCGAAATAGGCTGCAACGGCAAGCAATGTGCGGATGGATTTTAGCATAGCCACTGGGAAAAAGGTATCCTGATAGTCAATGCCTTCGCGTTGACTATAACCTTTTGCCACTAGTCTAGCCTTGAATGTCTCCACATTCCCATCTGCACCAATCTTTCTCTTGAAGATCCATTTACACCCAATAGGTACTATACCTTCTGGTGGATCTACCAAGGTCCAGACTTGGTTTGAGTGCATCGAGTCAATTTCTGACTGCATTGCCTCTAGCCATTTCTCAGGAGTCGATATCTGATATCGCCTCGTTGTAGGTTTTGGGATCATCACCATGAGCACCATTACCTACGAGGAACATTTTCTCTACTTCCTCTGAAATAATACCTAAGTATCTTTCAGGAGGACGGAAAACTCTTTCCGATCTACGAGGTGGAGGAGGTAGTGTTCTTATTGGCTCAACCTGATTTGGTTCCAATTGGTCCTTAGCTATTGTACTTGTGAGACTTTCTCATCAAGCTTAATCTGCTTTCCAATGCCGCTATCTTGAATAAACTATTTTTCAAGAAAGATGGCATGTCGACTCACAATCACATTGTGGTCTTCTGGAATGTAGAAATAGTATCCTAATGACTCTTTAGGATATCCTATGAATCGAGCTCTGAAGGACCTAAACTCTAACTTGTCCGCTTGTTGTCTTTTGACATGAGCCGGACAACCCCAAATTCTGAGATGACTCAGACTTGGTTTCTTACCGTGCCATATCTCATACGGTGTGGTAGGAATGGTTTTAGAGGAAACCCTATTCAGTAGATAAATTGAAGTTAACAATGAGTGTCCCCAAAGAAAATCAGGAGGTCTGTGAAGCTCATCATGGATCGAACCATATCCAATAGAGTCCGATTTCTCCATTCTGAAACTCCGTTGAGTTGAGGTGTTCCTGGTGGAGTCCATTGAGAGACTATGCCATTTTTCTTGAGATAGTCTAGGAATTCTCGGCTAAGGTATTCACCTCCTCGATCTGATCGAAGAACCTTAATGAATTTTTTAGTTTGTTTTTCTACTTCATGTCTGAATTCTTTGAACTTTTCAAAAGCTTCAGACTTGTGTCTCATAAGATACACATACCCATACCTAGACAGATCATCGGTAAAGGTAATGAAGTAGACAAAATTGCCTCTAGTCCGGCACATCAAATGGGCCGCACACATCAGTATGTACTAGGGCAAGGAGATCTGTGGCCCTTTCCCCATGTCCTAACAAAAGGGAGTTTAGTCATTTTGCCTTGAAGACAAGATTCACAAGTTGGATATGACTCGGAAGTCAATGGACTCAATAGCCCATTTTTCTTCCAATTTGTTGATCCTATCTTCTGCTATATGACCTAATCTCAGGTGCCATAGATATCCTATCGTTTGGACTATCCCTAGGTCGTTTGGCATTCACGTTTTGCTCGATAGTTAGAACAGGTACATCAATATGTAGCTGATAAAGATCATTAATAAGGAAATCCATTTGCAATTTTATTTCTTTCATAAAGAATGTTACAATGGTCCTTAAAGAAGGTAATCACATAGCCTTCTAGTGCTAAGCATGAAACAGAAATCAAATTCCTGCTAGCTGCAGGCACATAATAACAGTCTTTCAAAACTAAGTCTAAACCAGATGGTAATCGAAGAGGGTATGTTTCCACCACCACTGCAGCAACTCTTGCTCCATTACCGATGCGTAGGATCATGTCTCCATCCCTCAACCTCCTGCTATCCTCAAGAATCTTGCATGAAAGTGCACAGATGAGCACTAGAACCAGAGTCAAGCAATCCCAACTGGATGCAGAAAAAATCGTAAGGTTAGACTCAATAACGAACATACCTCCAGAAGGACCTTCCTTCTTATTCTTCAGGGTGGCCAGGTAAGTAGGGCAGTTCCGTTCCAATCGCTGTTGCAATGGAAACACTTTTCTTTGACAGCGGCCTTCTTCTTCGGCTCTGCCTTCTTCTTCTTTCCTCCTTCCATCCTTCTACTTTTTTGCAGACTTCTTTTTCTTTTCAGAAGACTTTCTTTTGGAAGAAGTCCATTCCATAGCAAGAACTGAGCCTTTAGAATCTTTCATAGAAAGCTCAGCAATGACCAGCATGTTTATTAATTCGGCCAAAGAATTTTGAAGTTTATATATGTGATAATTCATAATGAATTATCCAAATGCATCAGTCAAGGATTGCAGAATAACATCATTCTACAGATCCAAGTCTAACTTCACACCGAGCTTCTCAAGTTCTTTCAAGTCCTTGATCATCATCAGATAATGATCTTGGACTGACTGCCCATCACGCATCTTAGCCTTAAAAAGTTATTTTGTGACTTGATACTTGGCTGCACGACTCTATTCACCAAACATCTCTTACAGGTGAGCCAACATTTAGTGAGCAGTCTCGATATCTTCATGTTAGTGCTTGAGCTCATCAGACATCAAGCCCAACATGTAATATCTGGCCTTATTATCTTCGTCTATCCATTTTTCAGAGACACTCTCTGTTCAACGGATGGATGGACTAGTAAGGTGGGAGGGTCCTGATTCAATACATGGATTAACTTTTCAGAACCCAAAATAATTTTGTAGTTTCTGAGCCAATCTTTATAATTGGGTCCGGTCAGTCTATGTGTATCCAGGTTACGTGCTAATGGATTGGACGTAGATATTTTTCTATAGAGAGTCAAAGATTCTAGTTAGATACTGTAATTATGACTTGACCAATTTATTTAGGAATTTTATTTTTAAACAAATTAGCTCCCACTATTTTTTTGGATCCCTACACTTTCTCTGTAGAGATGCAAAAATCTCCATGATTAATGATTTCTAGTGGGTGGTGCGGTCTCACCAACTGACTCATCACCTCACCTAACAGTTATTGGTGATGGGTTAGCCAATGAGTGAACAACTCTTGTTCAATGATTCTCTAATCATGGTGCACCCAAACTTGGTCTCTAATTCATGAATCTCACCATATCCAAAATATTGATCCACTCCTTAGTTAAGTCAGACCCATCATTTGCACAGACTGAATTTCCTAATTGAGTCTCTCACCATATCCAGAATATTGAGCCCAACTCATCCTCCAGCCCATAGCATCCAATGCCTAATAGACATGGTTGCATCTTCTTGGTGCAACTGAGCCACTGTATCCAGTCGAGAACAATCAACCCCGAGAAGGGCCCGCACATCTACAATGGTGGAAGACCTCAGACTTAATCTTTTCTTAGGAAGAATTGATTCAGATCTCATTAAACTAGACTTGTCATAGTCATAACAATTATGACTAACCTAGTGGCATGGGTTAGCTCGGATTATTGACCACCTCAAATCAGAACTGTGTCAACAGATATGGCCAGGTAAGTGAGATCGGTGGAAGGAATATGCCATTAACTCGTACAAGAATGCATTCAGGTCGAGTAGCTTCCAATTAAAAATCAGTCGGTCGTATGTGCCAAACTTACCTTAGACACCAAATTATTGAGCCAGAACCAATTGGGTTAGCCTACAATCCAGACTCTAACCTCTGAGCCTAATTAGGTCTTGCTTGATCATGACTCGATCTTGACCCAGACTTAATCCTATTAGGCTGGTCAATTTAAGCATTGTTGATCCCATCTAACCAACTCTTGATTCAGTTTGATCAACCGCTTAGACCTAATTGAGCTACCCAAGCCCGAATCTAGTATTATGAATATGTCTTAGATCTAAAATTCTTAATTTTAGATCTAATTAATATTTCATAATCTTAATTCTTTAATTAAGTAGGGTTCATAAATAAAATATGCACAATAAATCCTAGGGTTTCAGGATCTAGGATTTTGCAGAAAGTAAGTTTTGGGTTTCTGATTAAGGACGAACGTGCAGCACCCCTACACGTCATAAGAACACCCCATCGGATGGAAGGAGAGGGCCTTTAAATCCTTCTTCATTCTTATGACCGGACGGCTAAGAGGAACGCCTTAATCAGGAACATGTAATACTACAAAATAGTTTTAGATCTATATCATATATCTCATATACAAATTAGATCTAATCATGGCATATTTTGCATACATCTCATGTATCAAATCATGCATATTTTTAGATCTAAATTATCTCATAATAATCTAAAAAATTAGATTTAAATTGATCTTATCAAAATAAACTCTAATCTAGATAACTATGTAGAACTATTCTACAACTAGTCTAGACATGCATCAATCATATCTCATATGATGTTAAAAATTAAATAATTTTTATTTACTATTTTTTAGATATTATTATAATAATTATAATATTAAAAAATAGTAAATAAATAGATCTAAAATATAATTTAATCAAATTAAATTACAAACATGCAAGACTATTCTATAGAACTATTCTATTTTAGAACTAGTCATGCATATTTTCTAATCTTAGATCCAAATTATTTAATTTTAATTTTTTTAATTTTAGATCTGATCACATCTCATGTGACATCTAAAATCATTTATTTTTTGATTAAAATATATTTAAAATTAGATCTAAATATTTTAGAATCTGGCTCTGATATTCAGTTGAAGGAAAATCCTGATTTTCCAGATCAGGTTCGTTCAGATCTGATCGGATCAAGAGATATATTTTAAAATATTTCTCTTTAATCTGAATCAGATCTAAGATATTTTAGATCTAATTTTTATTATTCTAATAATTAAAATAAAATATAAATAAATTAAATTAAATTTAATTTATCTTGATGTAGGATAATCCTATTACCCGTTAATGATCCTGTAAGCAGCGGAAGGTTCTAGATCTAGCCACGCAAGTGCCTGGCCTCTATCGATATCCACTTGGCTGGATCTAGAGATCCTCTTCTTCTCTATCACATCTCCAAAAATTAGATCTGAATCTGATTTGGAGGATCTTCAAAATAGCTTTCGAAGATCAGCAGTTGTCCTTTGCAGCAGTACAGCCTTCTAGCTTTCAATCGTCGCTTTCTCTCATCTGGATTGCACCAACTGAAGATCCCAAACTTTTTTGGGCATGGAGAGGAGAGGGAGAAGATGAACTTTGGCATGGAGGAGGAAGGAGAAAGGCAGCCTTGGGGCATGGAGAATTGTTCTCTATTTTTTTTTGAATTGGGCGCAGGGTCTTATTTATAGACTATGCGTGATCCAACTCCTCTTCATCCCAACCAATCACAACCCTTTGTGAAATTAGATCTAAATCTGATTGGTGGGAATAGAGTCCCTTGGATTCCTCCTTAGATGGTGCCTAAGATCAGTCAAAGTTGGTTCTTAGGAGGAGTCTAATCAGAATCCAAAAAGGAGATGGAGTCCCTGTCCAACAGGAACTCCTGGGCGCCTCAAGCTTGGGCGCACACCACCCTTGGCGTGCACCCTCCTGGCAAAGTGGCGTGCGCCCTCCTCTTTGCCAATTTTTGGTAAGGGGACAAACTCCCACCAGCTCTTCAATAGGTGCGTGATACATGGACAGAAGTCAAAGTATCAATGGTCAACATTTGACCAGTCAAAGGTCAACTTTTGACCAAAGTCAAAGGACGAAAAATGGCAGGTGACCAAAAATGGTAGGTATTATCTTACAAAATAAGACAACCCTTTTCTAACCTGAAACAGGCTCCAGTCAGACCAAGTGAAGGCCTCTGATCGAGCACAAACTCTTTTTGGCTCAGTCAGGACAACTATTTATGATAGTAAAAGAAGAACGTTAGGTTCAATCGAGTGCTAGCACGATTTTCTTGAACCTAATTGAATCTCATTCAGATCAATTGAACTGGATCAGTTCAATTGATGATCACCAGATTCAAACCCTTGTTTGTGTGATCCAGTTAGGTTCAGTTCTGTATGGTAATGGGATATGTCATGATCTCTATCATCGACATCATCGAAACTTCTTTCGATGGATCAGAACTCTTCTGATTCGAACAGCTAGAATGATCGATCATCTAAATCATTCTAATTGCTCCCAAAATCCACCAGTGACACCTAGCAGTATATGGTGGCAACCCATCAGAGCTGAATGCGAACCTCTTGGTGCAGCTACCTGTGTGATTAAGTTCTTCTATCTTGAGCTCCCGATCAGATTAGGGTTAAGGTGAACTCGTCAAACCCTAGTTTCTGTCATATGATGTAATCATTCGATTCTAGTCCGATGTGAAAATCTAAATAGAAACTCTTTCTATTATTTCACTCTGCCATGGCCATGGGCTTCTGGACTTGATTCTCATGATCATCATAGGGCTGCTCCTCTACCACCGAGGTAGATAGATTCCATCTTGATGCAATCCAGTTCCTACAATGAACATGCTATAGCCAACATACACCTCAGGATTCCAAATGGCTAGGAGATCGAGTTATGGTGTAGTCAAACTATAACACCCTCAAGGTGAACTACCGATGCACCTCAGGTCAAAGAATCAGACACACTACTGCAGCATCGAGTCAGTCATTGACGAGAAGGTAGACTTCCTAATGACTACTCGAGGTGGTCACGCTCAGTGCCCTCATTCTCTAACGAGTACCTGTACTCTCACTTCGATGTCTCCACATCCGTAGACTCAAGACTCATCTACTAAAGAGATGCAATTGTACACCAACCTTTCGGATCAATCACCATCCTCGTAATGATCTTATGGTCGAAAGCATTTTATGAGTTAATAATGATTATTCATATCTTAAATTTTCAACTCTTGAAAATATGAATTATCATTACCATTAACTCAAAGGATGTATCATAGATACTAAATACACATATGTGATAGAAAATAACCCATTTTATTGATTATAGTCAAAATTATAATTTTGCCCCTAGAAGTGTATTACAAGTGTCAGCCAATTCTGGCTTCTAGGGCACATATATCTAACAGAATGATGAAGAGGAAGGTCTTCCAAGAGCATCTTATGGTTTCAGAGAGGTCAAAGAAAAGAAAGAAAAAGGATGAGTAGAAGGACAGCAAGGAGTCCAAAAGATGCTTCAAGTATGGTGAAGCAAGACATTTTAGGTAAGAGTGTCTGCTTTGGAAGAAGTGCAAGAGAGGAGAAAAGATGGATTCTATTGGTTCAATCATTGAAGGTGAAGAGTCAGATGAGCTTTTGGTGGTTTTGAAGGTTCCCATAGGGTGTGGAGTATCCAAAATGGCTTTGAAAGAGTACAGAGAATTCGAAGAGGTAGCGACGGTATTCAAGGTGCAGCAACAGGCTCAGTAGGGTAGCGTTGGATGGTTGACCTCAAGTGACTCAGTTACAGAGTTAGGTTCTTCTGCGGCATCAAATGGACATCAGGTTTAGATAAAACATCGAATAGACGTAGCTTTATAGATGAAGAGAGTTTTGATATGAGTTCAGAGTGGAAGGATGCAGAGAGAGGAGCCATATCCCAGTACTAGCGCCAGGACTGCATAGATTCAGGTGGAGTGGAGTGTGCAGGGGGAGAGGCATGGCTCTGAGAGGATCGTGTCGGTGGAGCATCAGGTATAGCGAGTATCGGTACTAAAATACTATAGTTTCTCTAGAAAAGTTCAGGATAAGTGGTGCGATTGTCAAGTAGAAGGGATTCTACAACTTTAAAGTTGGTGCCAAGGAGTAATTAGCTAAGAAGGCGGTCATCCCTGAGATCTCCAAGGAAGCTCAGCAGCTATAGAGGGTTAGTGGTAGCAAGGTTTGCACTACACATAGGTTCCATGTAAGAGATTGGTCCATAACTGGTATCAAAGCGGTACCAGGTTTCAACACTATCCAATGGATGAAGTCATCAGACCCAGACCTAGAACCTACCACCTAAAACACCTAGATGGGACCCCACTAAAATGACCTTGGAATTCGAGCAATTTATGGATGTACTACTATTAATGTAACTAAGCATTTTCAATAAAATAAACCTCAATGATGCTTCATTTTTGAACAAATATAGTCATGGGAAGGCTGCCTCATTTCCAAATGAGTATGGCCATATAAAGAAGACCTCAGCGATGCTTCATTTTGGAACAAATATAATTGCTAGAAGGGTGCCTCTTTTTCAATATGAGTATAGAAGGAAACATCGGTGATGCTTCATTTCCAAATGAATATAATTATGGGAAAGGTGTCTCATTTATAAATGAGTATAGCCGTATGAAGAAGACCTTAGTGATGCTTCATATTCGAATGAATATAGTCACAGGAAAGGTGTCTCGTTTCCAAACAAATATAGCTATATGAAGAAGACCTCGGCAATGCTTTATTTTTGAATGAATATAGTCATAGGAAGGGTGCTTCATTTCCAAATGAGTATATCCATACAAAAGAAGACCTTAGTAATGCTTCATTTTCGAATGAATATAGTTGTCAGAAATGAGTATAGCCATACAAAGAATACCTCGACGATGCCTCATTTTTGAATGACTATAGTAGGAGGATGGGCACCTCATTTTCAAATGAGTATAGCCACAAGAAGGATGCCTTAGTTCCAAATAAAATAGCACTAAAAGACCTTGGCAACCAAGATGTTGTGCCTACGGCTGCTCGGAGCTATAGTCATAGATCTGATCTCTTGCATAAAAATTGGGTGTTAATCTAGAAATATAAAGAAGAATAAAATATATGGTGGCACCTAGGGCTTGGCATTTGAACTAGAGAAAAGAAAATTTAGAAAGAAAAGCTCTGTATTGATTCCACACTTATAAAAGTTACGATACCTAGGTTTATATATCCTAAAATTTTTGTTATACTATATGAACCCTAATAAATCCAAACTCTAGCTGAAAAACTCTCCTAGGCTAACCCAATATATGAAAGCACTCACCAAGCCCATGTACACTTATATCTCCCATGCTCTCATCTCTTAGATCTAAATCTGATCCATATATAAATTAGCCATCCTTAAAATCTTATTAAACTAGGCCTTAAGACCTCTTGGATTAAACCCAATCCAAGATCAAATAGAAAATTCCATCTAATTCTATTCACCACCATTGAGCTAGCTCTATCAGAAGTCAAGCTAACTCAACTACATCTCACTCGAATACTTTTTTTATCTGCTTGAGAGAGCCTACTCGAATTCACCCCGAGCCAACTCGATCTCAGCTCGAATCACCTCGACTACGTATTCGAGCTAGCCTGCCTGTGTGCCAGCCCCTTATTTTAGTTGATACTTTTTCTGACTTTGGTCCTTTACTCCATCTTATGTTCCAAATCTTTGGAGCACCTACCAAGTTCCTCAAGATCCTCATATCTGAATCTCAAGCTCGTGGAGGGCTACACATTATCTCCATCCTAGGATAACTCCTATCATAGCTTTAGGACCATACCTGTCCTAGACTTTTCAGAGCCAACATCCTGGCTCCTTCCATAGCCTTCCAAGACTTGGAAGCATTATCAATCCTTACAATCTCCATCTTGGTGTGCCCAAGCCATAGCACCCCTTGCAATATTCTCCTGCACGATCCCACTATCGCTGCATATTCTGACAACTCCTTGTGCACACCTTGCCATCGCCATCCTTCTTCAGCTGTTAAGCTTCCTTTAAGTCCTTTGGGATGACCGCCTCCACCACTGAAGATCTTGACTTACTCTTCTACACCTCCTATAAATTGTAGGCACCTTTCTGCTTGATAGTCGTATCAACTATCCTGAACTTTTTTGGAGAATCCATAGCATTTTTGTACCAGCACTCGCTGCATATCCTAACATTATCTCCTCAGAACTACGTCTATTTTTTTGCATATGCTGCTCCATCTGAAACTATGCATCTCCGATGCTGGTGCTGGGATATTGCTCTTTCCTCTGTACCTCTCTCCTCTGAACTCATGTCATATCTCTCTCTACCTATGAAGCCACCTCTGCTCGATGCTCTACTTAAAATCGAAGTCTTCTTAATGCCATAAAAGATCTTGACTCTATACTCAAGTCCTTCGAGGCCAACCATCCAATGCTATACTGCTAGGTTTGCCGCTGTACCTCGAATATAGTCGCTACTCCTTCGAACTCTCTGAAGGAAAATCCTGATTTTCCAAACCATGTTCGTTCAGATCTGATCAGATCAAGAGATATATTTCAAAAAATTTTCTCTTTGATCTAGATCGGATCTAAGATATTTCAGATTTGATTATTATTATTTTAAAAATTAAAATAAAATTATATAAATTAAATTTAATTTAATTTATCTTGAAGTGGATAATCCTATTATCCATTGATGATCCTGTAAGCAGTGGAAGGTTCTGGATCAAGCCACACAAGTGCCTGGCCTCTACCGATATCTATTCGAGCTGGATCTAGAGATTCACTTCTTCTCTATCACGTCTCCAAAAATTAGATCTGGATCTAATCTGGAGGATCTTCAAAACTCTTTTCGAAGATCAGCAGTCGTCCTTTGTAGCAGTGCAGCCTTCAAGCTTTCAGTCGTCTTTCTCTCATCTGGATTGCACCAACCAAGTTCCAAAAATTTTTTGGACGTGGAGAGGAGAGGGAGAAGGTGGGTTTGGCATGGAGGAAGAGGGAAGAGGCAGCCTTGGGGCATGGAGAATTGGATTCCTTTCAATCACAATCTGAGTTGGGCGCAGGGTCTAATTTATAGACTGTCTGTGATCTAACTTCTCTTCTTCCCAACCAATCACAACTCTTTGTAAAATCAGATCTAAATCTGATTGGTGGAAATAGAGTCCCCTGGATTCCTCCTTAGAGGATGCCTAAGATCAATCAAAGTTGGTTCTTAGGAGAACTCTAATTAAAATCCAAAAAGGAGATGGAGTCCCTGTCCAACAGGGACTCCTGGGACAGGGACTCCTGGGTGCCTCCAGCTTAGGCACACGCCAAGGGTGGCGTGCGTCCTCTTTCTTGCCAGGTTCTAGTAGGAGGACAGGCCCCCACTAGCTCTCCAATAGGTGCATGACATGTGGACAGAAGTCAAAGTATCAATGGTCAATATTTGACCAGTCAAAGGTAGACTTTTGACAAAAGTCAAAGAACGAGAAATGGCAGGTGACAAAAAATGGCAGGTAATGTCCTACAAAATAAGATAACCTTTTCTAACTTGGACAACCTCCAGTCAAACCATATGAAGGCCTCTGATTGAGCACAAACTCCTTTGGCTCAGATAGGATAACTTATTTATGATAGCAAAAGAAGAACGTTAGGTTCAATCGAGTGCTAGCACGATTTCCTTGAACCTAATTGAATCTCATTCAGATCAATTGAACTAGATCAGTTCAATTGATGATCACCAGATTCAAACCCTTGTTTGTGTGACCCAGTTAGGTTCAGTTCTGTATGGTAATGGGATATGTCATGATCTCTATCATCGACATCATCGAAACTTCTTTCGATGGATCAGAACTCTTCTGATTCGAACAGCTAGAATGATCGATCATCTAAATCATTCTAATTGCTCCCAAAATCCACCAGTGACACCTAGCAGTATATGGTGGCAACCCATCAGAGCTGAATGTGAACCTCTTGGTGCAGCTACTTGTGTGATTAAGTTCTTCTATCTTGAGCTTCCGATCAGATTAGGGTTAAGGTGAACTCGTCAAACCCTAGCTTTCTATCATATGATGTAATCATTCGATTTCAAGTCCAATGTGAAAACCTAAATAGAAACTCTTTCTATTATTTCACTCTGCCATGGCCATGGACTTCTGGACTTGATTCTCATGATCATCATAGGGCTGCTCCTCTACCACCGAGGTAGATAGATTCCATCTTGATGCTATCCAGTTCCTACAATGAACATGCTATAGCCAACATACACCTCAGGGTTCCATATGGCTAGGAGACCGAGTAATGGTGTAGTCAAACTATAACACCCTCAAGGTGAACTGCCGATGCACCTCAGGTCAAAGAACCAGACACACTACTGCAGCATCGAGTCAGTCATTGACGAGAAGGTAGACTTCCTAATGACTACTCGAGGTGGTCATGCTCAGTGCCCTCGTTCTCTAACGAGTATCCTATACTCTCGCTTCGATGTCTCCACACCATAGACTCAAGACTCATCTACTAAAGAGAAGCGATTGTACACCAACCTTTCAGGATCAATCACCATCCTCATGATGATCCTATGGTCGGGAGCATTTTATGAGTTAATAATGATTATTCATGTCTTAAATTTTCAACTCTTGAAAATATGAATTATCATTACCATTAACTCAAAGGATGTATCACAGACACTAAATACACATATGTGATAGAAAATAACCTATTTTATTGATATTAGTCAAAATTATAATTTTGCCCCTAGAAGTGTATTACAAGTGTCAGCCAATTCTGGCTTCTAGGGCACATATATCTAACAATCTCCCACTTGTCCTAAAGCCAATTGGCTACAAGTCTAAGTCCCATCTTCTCAAGGTGGGCTTCGATCTTCTGCTGGCCCAACGGCTTTGTAAGTGGGTCTGCCACATTATCTGTGGAGTTGACTCTCTTGACCTCGACATAACCCTTCTCGAGGTAATCGCGGATGAGGTGGTATCATCGCTCAATGTGCTTGGATTTTTGGTGAGACCTTGGCTCCTTAGCAAGGGCTATGGCATTGTTGTCGCAGTATAGAGGAATGGCATCTGATGGCATTACTCCAATTTCTGCAGCAAACTTCTTGTACCAGAATGCTTCCTTCGCAGCCTCTGATGCAGCGATATATTCTGCTTCCATGGTGGAATCTGCTATCACCGTTTGCTTGAAACTCTTCCAGCTGACAGCACCACCATTGCACACAAATAGACTTCCCAGATGTCGACTTTCGATCATCTATATCGGACATGAAATCCGAGTCTGTGTATCCCTGGACTTGGAGTTCTCCATTACCAAAGACCAACATCATATCCTTAGTTCTTCTCAAGTACTTAAGGATACATTTCACAGAAGTCCAGTGTTCTTCACCTAGATTTGACTGATATCTGCTTGTGACACTCACAGCATGGGCTATATCAGGTCGTGTACATAGCATGGCATACATGAGGCTCCCTATTGCAGAAGCATAAGGGATCTTGCTCATGCATTCTATTTCCTCAGGTGTGCTAGGGCACATCTTCTTGGAAAGATGAATACCATGTCTGAAGGGTATTAATCCCCTCTTAGAGTTTTCCATACTAAACCTCTTTAGTACTTTCTCTATGTACATCTTCTGTGAAAGTCCTAGCATCCTATTCGGTCTATCCCTATAGACCTTAATTCCTAGAATAAAGGATGCTTCACCTAGGTCTTTCATGGAGAATTTCTTGGACAACCATAATTTGACTGTTGTCATCATGGGAATATCATTCCCAATAAGGAGGATGTCATCCACGTACAATACGAGGAAGACAACAGCGCTCCCACTGATCCTTTTTGAAAACACATGGTTCCTCTTCATTTTTGATGAAACCAAATATTTTGATCACATCATTGAAATGAGTGTTCCAGCTCTGAGATGCTTGCTTAAGTCCATATATGGACCTTTGCAGCTTGCAAACCTTGTGATCAGTATCACTGGATGTGAAACCTAGCGGCTGTTCCATATAGATATCTTCCTCAAGATATCCATTCAAGAACGCCATTTTCACATCCATTTGCCATATTTCATAATCGAAATAGGCTGCAACGGCAAGCAATGTGCGGATGGATTTTAGCATAGCCACTGAGGAAAAGGTATCCTGATAGT
Organism: Cocos nucifera; assembly: GCA_006176705.1. NCBI lineage: Eukaryota > Viridiplantae > Streptophyta > Magnoliopsida > Arecales > Arecaceae > Cocos > Cocos nucifera. The sequence continues at coordinate 459,575 of QRFJ01000642.1, read as the reverse complement.
CAATGCCTTCGCGTTGACTATAACCTTTTGCCACTAGTCTAGCCTTGAATGTCTCCACATTTCCCATCTGCACCAATCTTTCTCTTGAAGATCCATTTACACCCAATAGGTACTATACCTTCTGGTGGATCTACCAAGGTCCAGACTTGGTTTGAGTGCATCGAGTCAATTTCTGACTGCATTGCCTCTAGCCATTTCTCGGAGTCGATATCTGATATCACTTCGTTGTAGATTTTGGGATCATCACCATGAGCACCATTACCTACGAACCTCTACTTTCTCTGAAATAATACCTAAGTATCTTTCAGGAGGATGGAAAACTCTTTCCGATCTATGAGGTGGAGGAGGTAGTGTTCTTATTGGCTCAACCTGATTTGGTTCCAATTGGTCCTTAGCTGTTGTACTTGTGAGACTTTCTCATCAAGCTTGATCTGCTTTCCAATGCCGCTATCTTGAATAAACTATTTTTCAAGAAAGATGGCATATCGACTCAGACTCACAATCACATTGTGGTCTTCTGGAATGTAGAAATAGTATCCTAATGACTCTTTAGGATATCCTATGAATCATCGAGCTCTAAAGGACCTAAACTCTAACTTGTCCGCTTGTTGTCTTTTGACATGAGCCGGACAACCCCAAATTCTGAGATGACTCAGACTTGGTTTCTTACCGTGCCATATCTCATATGGTGTGGTAGGAATGGTTTTAGAGGAAACCCTATTCAGTAGATAAATTGAAGTTAACAATGAGTGTCCCCAAAGGAAATCAGGGAGGTCTGTGAAGCTCATCATGGATCGAACCATATCCAATAGGGTCCGATTTCTCCATTCTGAAATCTCGTTGAGTTGAGGTGTTCCTGGTGGAGTCCATTAAGAGACTATGCCATTTTTCTTGAGATAGTCTAGGAATTCTTGGCTAAGGTATTCACCTCCTCGATCTAATCGAAGAATCCTTAATGGATTTTTCAGTTTGTTTTTCTACTTCATGTCTGAATTCTTTGAACTTTTCAAAAGCTTCAGACTTGTGTCTCATAAGATACACATACCCATACCTAGACAGATCATCGATAAAGATAATGAAGTAGACAAAATTGCCTCTAGTCGGCACATCAAATGGGCCACATACATCAGTATGTACTAGGGCAAGGAGATCTGTGGCCCTCTCCCCATGTCCAACAAAAGGGAGATTGGTCATTTTGCCTTGGAGACAAGATTCGCAAGTTGGATATGACTCGAAAGTCAATGGACTCAATAGCCCATTTTTCTCTAATTTGTTGATCCTATCTTCTGCTATATGACCTAATCTTAAGTGCCATAGATACCTATCGTTTGGACTATTCCTAAGGTCGTTTGGCATTCACGTTTTGCTCGAATAACGAGCATACCTCCAGAAAGACCTTCCTTCTTATTCTTCAGGGTGGCCAGGTAAGTAGGGCAGTTCCACTTCCAATGGCCGTCGCTGTTGCAATGAAAATATTTTTCTTTGACATCGGCCTTTTTCTTCGGCTCTACCTTCTTCTTCTTTATTCCTTCCACCTTCTGCTTTTTTGCAGACTTCTTTTTCTTTTCATAAGACTTTCTTTTGGAAGAAGTCCGTTCCATAGCAAGAACTGAGCCTTTAGAATCTTTCATAGAAAGCTCAATGGTAACCAGCATATTCATTAATTTAGCCAAGGAATTTTGAAGTTTATGCATGTAGTAATTTATGATGAATTGCCCATATGCATCAGTCAAGGATTGCAAAATAATATCGTTCTACAAGTCCAAGTCTAAGTTCACACCGAGCTTCTCAAGCTCTTCCATGTCCTTGATCATTGTCAGACAGTGATCTTGGATTGACTGCCCATCATGCATCTTAACCTTAAAAAGTCATTTCGTGATTTGATATTTGGCTGTGCGACTCTATTCACCAAACATCTTCTGTAGATGAGCCAACATTTGGCGAGCAGTCTCGATATCTTCATGTTGGCACTGGAGCTGAACAGACATCGAGCCCAACATGTAATATCTGGCCTTATTATTTTCGTCTATCCATTTTTTCAGAGATGCTCTCTATTCAATAGATGGACGGGCTAGGTAAGGTGGGAGGGTCCTGATCCAAAACATGGGTTAACTTCTCAAAATCCAAAATAATTTTGTAGTTCCTGAGCCAATTTTTATAATTGGTTCCGGTCAGTCTGTGTGTGTCCAGGATACGTGCTAATGGATTGGATGCAGACATTTTTCTATAGAGAGTCAAAGATTCTAGTTAGATACTATAATTATGACTTGACCAATTTATTTAAAAATTTTATTTTTAAATAAATTAGCTTCCACTATTTTTTCGAATCCCTACACTCCCTCTATAGAGATGCAAAAATCTCCATGATTAATGATTTCTAGTGGATGGTGCGGTCTCACCAACTGACTCATCACCTCACCTAATAGTTATTGGTGATGGGTTAGCCAATGAATGAACAACTCTTATTCAATGATTCTCTAATCATAGTGCACCCAAACTTGATCTCTAATTCATGAATCTCACCGTATCTAGAATATTGATCCACTCCTTAGTTAAGTCAGACCCATCATTTGCACAGACTGGATTTCTAATTGAGTCTCTCACCGTATTCGGAATATTGAGCCCAACTCATCCTTCAACCCATAGCATCCAATGAATAAACATGGTTGCATATTTTTGGTGCAACTGAGCCACTGTATCCAGCCGAGAATAATCAATCCTAGAAAGGGTCCGCACATCTATAATGGTGGAAGACCTCAGACTTAATCTTTTCTTAGGAAGAATTGATTCAGATCTCATTAAACTAGACTTATCATAGTCATAACAATTATGACTAACCTAGTAGCATGGGTTAGCTCGGATTATTGACCACCTCAGATCAGAACTGTGTCAACAGATATGGTTGGTAAGTGAGATCGGTAGAAGGAATATGCCATTAACTCGTACAAGAATGCATTCAGGTCGAGTAGCTTTCAATTAAAAATCAGTGGGTCGTATGTGCCAAACTTATCTTAGACATTAAATTATTGAGCCAGAACCAATTGGATTAGCCTACAATCCAGACTCTAACCTCTGAGCCTAATTAGGTCTTGCTTGATCGTGACTCGATCTTGATCCAGACTTAATCCTATTAGACTGGTCAATTTAAGCATTGTTGATCCCCTCTAACCAACTCTTGATTCGGTTTGATCAACCGCTTAGACCTAATTGAGCTACCCAAGCCCGAACCCAGTATTATGAATATGTCTTAGATCAAAAATTCACAATTTTAGATCTAATTAATATTCTATAATCTTAATTTTTAATTAAGTAGGGTTCATAAACAAAAGATGCACACTAAATACTAGGGTTTCAGGATCTAGGGTTTTTCAGAAAGTAAGTTTTGAATTTCTGATTCAGGACGAATGCGCAGCACCCCTACACATCATAAGAATATCCCATCGGATGGAAAGAGAGGGCCTTTAAATCCTTCTTCATTCTTATGACTGGACGGTCAAGAGGAACGCCTTAATCAGAAACATGCAATACTACAAAATAATTTTAGATCTATATCATATATCTCATATATAAATTAGATCTAATCATGGCATATTTTGCATATATCTCATGTATCGAATCATGCATGTTTTTAGATCTAAATTATCTCATAATAATTTAAAAAATTAGATTTAAATTAATCTAATCAAAATAAATTCTAATCTAGACAATTATGTAGAACTATTCTACAACTAGTCTAGACATGCATCAATCATATCTCATATGATATTTAAAAATTAAATAATTTTATTTGCTATTTTTTAGATGTTATCATAACCATTATAATATCAAAAATTAATAAATAAATTAATCTAAAATATGATTTAATCAAATTAAATTAAAAACATATAAGACTATTCTATAGAACTATTCTATTTTAGAACTAGTCATGCATATTTTCTAATCTTAGATCCAAATTATTTAATTTTAATTTTTTTTGATTTTAGATCTGATCACATCTCATGTGACATCTAAAATCACTTATTTTCTAATTAAAATAAATTTAAAAATAGATCTAAATATTTTTAGAACCTTGGCTCTGATACCAGTTGAAGAAAAATCCTGATTTTCTGAACCAGGTTCGTTCAGATCTGATCAAATCAAGAGATATATTTCAAAAATTTTTTTCTTTGATCTAGATCAAATCTAAGATATTTCAAATCTAATTATTATTATTTTAAAAATTAAAATAAAATTAGATAAATTAAATCAAATTTAATTTACCTTAAAGTGGGTAATCCTATTACCCGTTGATGATCCTATAAGCAGCGGAAGGTTCTGGATCAAGCCACGCAAGTGTCTGACCTCTATCGGTATCTACTCGAGCTAGATCTAGAGATTCTCTTCTTCTCTATCACATCTCCAAAAATCAGATCTAGAGGATCTTCAAAACTCTTTTCGAAGATCAACAGTCGTTCTTTACAGCAGTACAGCCTTCAAGCTTTCAGTCGCCTTTCTCTCATCTGGATTGCACCAACCAAGCTCCAAAACTCTTTTGAACATGGAGAGGAGAGGGAGAAGGTGGGTTTGGCATGGAGGAAGAGGGAAGAGGCAGCCTTGGGGCATGGGGAATTGGATTTCTTTCAATCATAACCTGAGTTAGGTGCAGGGTCTAATTTATAGACTGTCTGTGATCCAACTTCTCTTCTTCCCAACCAATCACAACTCTTTATGAAATCAGATCTAAATCTGATTGATGAAAATAGAGTCCCCTGGATTCTTCCTTAGAGGATGCCTAAGACTAGTCAAAGTTGGTTCTTAGGAGAACTCTAATTAAAATCCAAAAGGGAGATGGAGTCCCTGTCCAATAGGGACTCCTGTGCGCCTCCAGCTTGGGCACACGCCAAGGGTGGTGTGCGCCCTCTTCCTTGCCAGGTTCTGGCAGGGGGACAGGCCCCCACCAGCTCTTCAATAGGTGCGTGACACGTGGATAGAAGTCAAAGTATCAATGGTCAATATTTGACCAGTCAAAGGTAGACTTTTGACCAAAGTCAAAGAACGAGAAATGACACGTGACCAAAAATGGCAGATAATGTCCTACAAAATAAGACAACCTTTTTTGACTTGGACAACCTCCAGTTAGACCATATGAAGGCCTCTGATTGAGCATAAACTTTTTTGGCTCAGACAAGACAACTTATTTATGATAGCAAAAGAAGAACGTTAGGTTCAATCGAGTGCTAGCATGATTTTCTTGAACCTAATTTAATCTCATTCAGATCAATTGAACTGGATCAGTTCAATTGATGATCACCAGATTCAAACCCTTATTTGTGTGACCCAGTTAGGTTCAATTCTGTATGGTAATGAGATATGTCATGATCTCTATCATCGACATCATCGAAACTCCTTTCGATGGATCAAAACTCTTCTGATTCGAACAGCTAGAATGATCGATCATCTAAATCATTCTAATTGCTCCCAAAATCCACCGATGACACCTAGCAGTATATGGTGGCAACCCATCAGAGCTGAATGCGAACCTCTTGGTGTAGCTACTTATGTGATTAAGTTCTTCTATCTTAAGCCCCGATCAGATTAGGGTTAAGGTGAACTCGTCAAACCCTAGTTTCTGTCAGATGATGTAACCATTCGATTTCAAGTCCAATGAGAAAACCCAAATAGAAACTCTTTCTATTATTTCACTCTGCCATGGCCATGGACTTTTGGAGTTGATTCTCATGATCATCATAGGGCTGCTTCTCTATCACTGAGGTAGATAGATTCCATCTTGATGCTATCCAGTTCCTACAATGAACATGCTATAGCCAACATACACCTTAGGATTCCATAAGGCTAGGAGACCGAGTAATGGTATAGTCAAACTATAACACCCTCAAGATGAACTATCGATGCACCTCAGGTCAAAGAACCAGACACACCACTGCAGCATCGAGTCAGTCATCGATGAGAAGGTAGACTTCCTAATGACTACTCGAGGTGGTCACGCTCAGTGCCCTCATTCTCTAACGAATATCTGTACTCTTGCTCTGGTATCTCCACACCATAGACTCAAGACTCATCTACTAAAGAGAAGCGATTATACATCAACCTTCCAGATCAATCACCATCCTCGTGATGATCCTATGGTCGGAAGCATTTTATGAGTTAATAATGATTATTCATGTCTTAAATTTTCAACTCTTAAAAATATGAATTATCATTACCATTAACTCAAAAGATGTATCACAGACACTAAATACACATATGTGATAGAAAATAACCCATTTTATTGATATTAGTCAAAATTATAATTTTGCCCCTAGAAGTGTATTACAAGTGTCAATCAATCTGGCTTCTAGGGCACATATATCTAACACTCTCCTTATTTTGCGGACTCCTCCAAAGCCATCTTTGATACACCACACCCTATGGGGTCTTTTGAGACAAATAAGAGCTCATTTGACTCTTCTCTTTCAGCAATTGAACTGATGGAATCTAACTTTTCTCCTTCCTTAAACTTCTTTCAAAATAGATACTTTCACTTAAAGTGCCCTGCCTCACCATACTTGAAGCATTTCATGTATCTCTTGCTGCCACTCTGCTCATCCTTCTTCTTCTCTTTTCTTGGTCTCTCTAAAATCATAAGACCCTCCTGGAAGATCTCCCTCTTCATCATCTATTTTTACTGCTCGTTGGATCTTAGCATTGATACGATCTTCTCGTACACCAGTATCTCCTTATCATATAGTAATATTGTCACCAACGGATCGAAGTTCTCGAATAGCGAATATAGCAGTAATAAACTCTTATTCTTTTCTTCGAGATTCACCTTCATATTGAGCAAATTCATACTCATCTGATCGAACTGCTAAATATGACCTGCAACATCTTCACCCTCCTACATTTGAAGGCTATATAGTTGCTTCTTCAGCATCAACTTATTGCACATATTCTTCCTCATGTATAACTGATATAATCTCGATCATAAATTCTTAGATATTCTCTCCTTCAACATGTCATACAATACCTCATCTGTCAGATAAGTCCTAATTATGGCACATACCCTTTTCCCCAAGGACACCCATACCTTATCTGTTATCTCCTTAGGGCTATCCTCCAAGACTGAATCTAGCCCAATCTGAACTAGCAAATCCTCCATCCTAACCTTCCATATCATGAATTTTTTTTTTCCATCAAACTTCTTGAATCCTACCTTCAACCCACTATTCTCCATGATCAAACCAAATCAAAAATAGCAAATAAGTAGATCTAAAAATTATCTTAACTAGGGATGGTGGACAGCAGCCTTTAGATCTCTTTCTTTCTCACAAAGTCTAGAAAAAATCTTAAATCCGAACATCGCTACTAATCTCTGCTGAAACCCGATCTTCTTTCTCATCCACACTCAATCAGGCTTTGATACCAAATATTGTGCATATGGCTGCTCAGAGCCATAGTTATAGATCTGATCTCTTGCATGAAATCTAGATGCTAATCTAGAAATATGAAGAAGAACAAAGTAGATGGTGGAACCTAGGGCTTGGATTTGGAACTAGAGAGAAGAGAGTTTAGAAAGAAAAACTCTGTATTGATTCCATACTTGTAAGAGTTACAATACCTAAATTTATATATTTTAGGATTTTTGTTATACTACATGAATCCTAATAAATCCAAACTCTAGCTAAAAAACTCTTCTAGGCTAATCCAATACATGAAAGTACTCACCAAGCCCATGTACACCTATGTCTTCCATACTCTTATTTTCTGGATCTAAATCTGATCTATACATGAGTTAGCCATCCTTAATATCTTATTAAACCAGGCCTTAAGATCTTTTGGATTAAATCTGATTCAAGATCAAATAGAAAATTTTGTTCAGTTTTGTTCACCATTGTTGAGCTGGCTCTATCAAAAGTTGAGCTGGCTCAACTGCATCTCGTCTAAATACTATTTTCTATCTACTAGAGAGAGTCTGCTCAAATTTGCCCCAAGCAGGCTCGATCTCAGTCTAAGTCTGCTCGACTACGTATCCGAGCTAGCCCGCCTGTGTGCCAGCCCCTTATCTTAACTGATACTTTTTTTGACTCTGGTCCTTTGCTCCACCTTGTATCTCACATCTTCAAAGTACCTACCAAGTCTCTCAAGATCATTACATCTGAACCTCAAGTTCGTAGAGGGCTACACAATACCTTTATCCTAGGATAATTCTTGTCCTAGCCCTAGGACCACACCTATCCTAGACTTTTTAGAGCTAACACCCTATCTCCTCCCATGGCCTCCCAAGGCTTAGGAGCACCAACAATCCTTACATAAGAAAAGTCAACTCAAGGAACCCTTAAAGGTCCCACGATCCTAAACAAACTAAACCACGGGCATTCATAATGTGACAAAAGACCTATAGAGGTTTCAAAACCACGATCAATTTGAAGGAAGACCAAAGCCATCTAAATAATAGATGTATGTCCTAGAAGTCAATTAAGTTGATGCATATATTTATTCTAAGAAATAATTTTATATTTGATATTTTTATTATTTGATTATTTATTCCATTCATGTTATTTATGTATCCATGAATCATCCAAAGAATTAATAAGTTGATGACACATATCCTTAAAAGTTGAGAATTTGAGGTATGGATCATTGGTGATTAATTCTTAAATGCTCCTAATCGATGAATCATCATGGAGACAGTGTTTACCATGTTTGAGGAGGTTTCAAGCATTCTTTCTACCATCTTGAAAGAGATTTCTATAGAGATTTCTATAGAGCCAACCCTCTTTCATTTTTGCCCAGTAGGATGGATTCTCCTAGGGAGTGGCGCCTTTGAAAGCAAGTGGAGATGCTTCAACTAGCCTTATAAGAGGTCAAGAAGAAAGCTACTAAAGTGGAACCCAAAGTTAGATCCCTCAAAAAGTGGGCTTGCTAATGAGAAGGATCAAACCCAAGTAGCAATACTCTAGGCGGTGGTTACAGAGAAGCTCGAGGTCACCATGTTCCAAGTTGCACAAGCCATAAGGCTCTCCAAGCAATGGAGCAATTCAAGGCATTTATGAGTTACCATCGGTGACTTGCTCTAACTATGTTGGCGACTTTTGTGGAAGGCTTCGATGAGTGCTAAAGTCAAGTATCGAGGATCTTCCCCTAGGCAAATTTCAATGGCCTTGATCCAGCCATGAACAATGATGTTGAACCTTCAATGTAGAGCAACTATAGGGAGGATGAAGAGATGTGGAGCAAAGATGCAGAGGATAGAAAATTTATCTAGCTCCAAGCAATACAGTACCGCACAAGAAATTTTATTGCAAATGAGCATTTTCAATAAAATCTCTTTTTTCTTAACTCTAAAATCTTGTAGATAATCAAAGATCTCGCTTTTACCTAACCATCTGGAATAAAGAGAATCTCAATTAAAGCTGTGAAATCCCTCAATGATACTTAATTTCCAAACAAATATAGTCATAGGAAGGGCACCTTGTTACCAAATGAGTATAGCCATTTGAAGAAGAACTTGGCAATGCTTTATTTCTAAATGAATATAATCATGGAAAGAGCATCTTGTTTCTAAACGAGTATAGCCATACAAAGAAAACCTTGGTGATGCTTTATTTCCAAACAAATATAGTCATGAAAAGGGTACCTCATTTTTAAATGAGTATAGCCATATAAAGAAGACCTCGGCAAAGCTTCATTTAAAAATGAATATAGTCACAAGAAGGAAGCCTCATTTCTAAACGAGTATAGCCATACGAAGAAAACATCAGTGATGCTTTATTTCTAAATGAATATAGTCACGAGAAAGATGTCTCATTTTTAAATGAGTATAGCCATACGAAGAAGATTTTAGTGATGCTCATTTTCGAATCTCATTTCCAAACAAATATAGCTATATGAAGAAGACCTTGGTGATGCTTCATTTTTTAATGAATATAGTCATAGAAAGGGCACTTCATTTCCAAATGACTATATCTATACAAAAAAGATCTTAATGATGCTTCATTTTTGAATGAATATAGTCGTCGAAAATGAGTATAGCCATAAAAGAATATCTTGATGATGCCTTATTTTCAAACAAGTATAGTAGCGAAAAGGATACCTTATTTTTAAATAAGTATAGCCACAAGAAGGATGCCTCATTTTCAAATAAAATAGCACTAAAAGTCCTTGACAACTAAAAGAAGTCAACTCAAGGGACCCTCAAAGGTCCCACGATCATAAACAAACTAAATCATGAGCATCCATAATATGATAGAAGACCTATAGAGGGTTCGAAACCACAACCGATTTGGAGGGAGGTCAAAGCCATCTAAGTATTAGATGTATTCCCTAAAAGCTAATCAGGCTGATGTATATATTTATTCTAGAACATAATTTTCTATTTGATATTTCTATTATTAGATTATTTATTTCATTCATGCTATATATGCGTCCATGAATCATCCAAAGAATTAATAAGTTGATGACACATATTCCCAAGAGTTGAGAATTTGAGATATGTATTATTGGTGATTAATTCTTAAATGCTCCCAGTCGATGAATCATCATGGGAATAGTGTTTATCATGTTTAAGGAGGTTTCAAGCATTCTTTCTACCATCTTGAAAGAGATTTGTATAGATATTTCTATAGAGCCAAGCCCTCTTTCATTTTTGTCCTATAGGATGGATTCTCCTAGGATGCGGTTGAAGGAAAAATCCTGGTTTTTCAGACCAGGTTCGTTCAGATCTGATCGGATCAAGAGATATATTTTAAAATTTTTTACTTTAATCCAAATCAGATCTGAGATATTTTAAATCTAATTTTTATTATTTTAATAATTAAAATAAATTTAGATAAATTAAATTAAATTTAATTTACCTTGATGTAGGATAATCCTATCATCCATTGATGATCCTGTAAGCAATGGAAGGTTCTGGATCTAGCCACGTAAGTGCCTGGCCTCTACTGGTATCCACTCAGACTAGATCTGGAGATCTTCTTCTTCTTTATCACGTCTCCAAAAATCAGATCTAGATCTGATTTGGAGAATCTTTAAAATATCTTTCGAAGATCAGCAGTTATCCTTTGCAGCAGCGTAGCCTTCTAATTTTCTGTTGCCTTTCTCTCGTCTGGATTGCACCAACCAAGATCCCAAACTCCTTTGGGCGTGGAGAGGAGAGGGAGAAGATGGTCTTGGCATGGAGGAGGAGAGGAGGAGCAGCCTTGGGCATGGGAATTTTTTTCTTTTTCAATTGCACTTTGGGTTGGGCGCAGGGTCTTATTTATAGACTATGCGTGATCCAACTCTTCTTCTTCCCAACCAATCACAATCCTTTATGAAATCAGATCTAAATCTGATTGATGGGAATAGAGTTTCTTGGATTCCTCCTTAGATGGCGCCTAAGACCAGTCAAAGTTAGTTCTTAGGAGGAGTCTAAACGGAATCCAATAAGGAGATGGAGTCCCTATCCAATAGGGACTCCTGAGCACCTCCAGCTTGGGCACATGCCAAGGGTGGCGTGCGCCCTCCTCCTTGCCAGGTTCTGATGGAGGGACAAGTTCCTACCAGCTCTTCAATAGGTGTGTGACACATGGACAGAAGTCAAAGTATCAATGGTCAATATTTGACCAGTCAAAGATCAACTTTTGACCAATGTCAAAGGACGAGAAATGGTAGGTGACCAAAAATGGCAGGTATTGTCTTACAAAATAAGACAATCCTTTTCTGACCTGGATAAGCTCCAGTCAAACCAAGTGAAGGCCTCTGATCAAGCATAAACTTCTTTGGCTCAGTCAGGATAACTATTTATGATAGTAAAAGAAGAACGTTAGGTTCAATCGAGTGCTAGCACGATTTTTTTGAACCTAATTGAATCTCATTCAGATCAATTGAACTAGATCAGCTCAATTGATGATCATCAGATTCAAACCCTTATTTGTGTGATCCAGTTACGTTCAGTTCTGTATGATAATGAGATATGTCATGATCTCTATCATTGACATCATCGAAACTTCTTTCGATGGATCAGAACTCTTCTGATTCGGACAGCTAGAATGATTGATCATCTAAATCATTCTAATTGCTTCCAAAATCCACTAGTGATACCTAGCAGTATATGGTGGTAACCCATCAGAGCTGAATGTGAATCTCTTGGTGCAGCTATCTATGTGATTAAGTTCTTTTATCTTGAGCTCCGATCAGATTAGGGTTAAGATGAACTCATCAAACCCTAGTTTCTATCATATGATGTAATCATTCGATTCAGATCTGGTGTGAAAAGCTAAATAAAAACTCTTTCTATTATTTCACTCTGTCATGGCCATAGACTTTTGAACTTGATTCTCATGATCATCATAGGGCTGCTCCTCTACCACCGAGGTAGATAGATTCCATCTTGATGCAATCCAGTTCCTACAATGAACATGCTATAGCCAACATACACCTCAGAGTTTCGTATGGCTAGGAGACCGAGTAATGGTGTAGTCAAACTATAACACCCTCAAAATGAACTACCGATGCACCTCAGATCAAAGAATCAGATACGCTATTGTAGCATCAAGTCAGTCATTGACGAGAAGGTAGACTTTCTAATGACTACTCGAGGTGGTCACGCTCAATGCCCTCATTCTCTAACGAGTATCTGTACTCTCGCTCCAGTGTCTCCACACCGTAGACTCAAGACTCATCTACTAAAGAGAAGTGATTGTACACCAATATTTTGGATCAATCACCATCCTCATGATGATTCGATGGTCAAAAATATTTTATGAGTTAATAATCATTATTCATATCTTAAATTTTCAACTCTTGAAAATATGAATTATCATTACCATTAACTCAAAGGATGTATCACAGACACTAAATACACATATATGATAGAAAATAACCCATTTTATTGATTATAGTCAAAATTATAATTTTGCTCCTAAAGTGTATTACAAGTGTCAACCAATTCTGGCTTCTAGAGCACATATATCTAACAATCTTCTACTTATCCTAAAGTCAATTGGCTACAAGTCTAAATCCCATCTTCTCAAGATGGGCTTCGATCTTCTGTTGGCCCAACGATTTTGTATGTGGGTCTGCCACATTATCTGCGAAGTTGACTCTTTTGACCTCGACGTAATCCTTCTCGAGGATGAGGTGGTATCGCCGCTCAATGTGCTTGGATTTTTGATGAGACCTCGGCTCCTTAGCAAGGGCTATAGCGCCATTGCTGTCACAGTATAGAGGAATGGCATCTGATGGCATTACTCTGATTTCTGCAGCAAACTTCTTATACCAGAATGCTTTCTTCGTAGCCTCTGATGCAGTAATATATTCTGCTTCCATGGTGGAATCTGCTATCATGATTTGCTTAGAACTCTTTCAGCTGACAGCACCACCATTGCACACAAACAAACTCTCAGATGTCGACTTTCGATCATCTATATCGGACATGAAGTCTGAGTCTGTGTATCCCTAGACTTGGAGTTCTCCATTACCAAAGACCAACATCATATCCTTAGTTCTTCTTAAGTACTTAAGGATACATTTCACAGAAGTCCAGTATTCTTCACCTAGATTTGACTGATATCTGCTTGTGACACTCACAGCATGGGCTATATCAGGTCGTGTACATAGCATGGCATACATGAGGCTCCCTATTACAGAAGTATAAGGGATCTTGCTCATGCGTTCTATTTTCTCAGGTGTGCTAGGGCACATCTTCTTGGAAAGATGAATACCATGTCTGAAGGATATTAATCTCCTCTTAGAGTTTTCCATACTAAACCTCTTTAGTACTTTCTCTATGTACATCTTCTACGAAAGTTCTAGTATCCTATTCGGTCTATCCCTATAGATCTTAATTCCTAGAATAAAGGATGCTTCACCTAGGTCTTTCATGGAGAATTTCTTGGACAACCATATTTTGACTGTCATCAACATGGGAATATCATTCTCAATAAGGAGGATGTCATCCACGTACAATACGAGAAAGACAACAGCGCTCCCACTGATCTTTTTGAACATACATGATTTCTCTTTGTTTTTAATGAAACCAAACCTTTTGATTACATCATTGAAATGAGTGTTCCAGCTCCGAGATGCTTGCTTAAGTCCATATATGGACCTTTGTAGTTTGCAAACCTTGTGATCAGTATCGCTGGATGTGAAACCTAGCAGCTGTTCCATATAGATATCTTTCTCAAGATATCCATTTAAGAATATTATTTTTCACGTCCATTTGCCATATTTCATAATCAAAATAGGCTGCAACGGCAAGCAATGTGCGGATGGATTTTAGCATAGCCACTGGAAAAAAGATATCCTGATAGTCAATGCCTTCACGTTGACTATAACCTTTTGCCACTAGTCTAGCCTTGAATGTCTCTACATTATCATCTGCACCAATCTTTCTCTTAAAGATCCATTTACACCCAATAGGTGCTATAACTTCTGGTGGATCCACCAAAGTCCAGACTTGGTTTGAGTGCATCAAGTCAATTTCTGACTGCATTGCCTCTAGCCATTTCTCGGAGTCGATATCTGATATCGCCTCATTGTAGGTTTTGGGATCATCACCATAAGCACCATTACCTACGAGAAATATTTTCTCTACTTTCTCTGAAATAATACCTAAGTATCTTTCAGGGAGAAGGAAAACTCTTTTCGATCTACGAGATGGAGGAGGTAGCATTCTTATTGGCTCAACCTGATTTGGTTTCAATTGGTGCTTAGCTCATTGTACTTGTGAGACTTTTTCATCAAGCTTAATCTGCTTTCCAATGCTGCTATCTTGAATAAACTATTTTTCAAGAAAGATGGCATGTCGACTCATAATCACATTATGGTCTTCTGGAATGTAGAAATAGTATCCTAGTGACTCTTTAGGATATCCTATGAATCGAGCTCTGAAGGACCTAAATTCTAACTTATCCGCTTGTTGTCTTTTGACATGAGCCGGACAACCCCAAATTCTGAGATGACTCAGACTTGGTTTCTTACCGTGCCATATCTCATACGGTGTGGTAGGAACGATTTTAGAGAAACCCTATTCAGTAGATAAATTGAAGTTAACAATGAGTATCCCTAAAGAAAATCAAGGAGGTCTGTGAAGCTCATCATGGATCGAACCATATCCAATAGAGTCCGATTTTTTCATTCTGAAACTTCGTTGAGTTGAGGTGTTTCTGATGGAGTCCGTTAAGAGATTATGCCATTTTTCTTGAGATAGTCTAAAAATTCTCGGCTAAGCTATTCACCTTCTCGATCTGATCGAAGAACCTTAATGAATTTTCTAGTTTGTCTTTCTACTTCATGTCTGAATTCTTTGAACTTTTCAAAAGCTTCAGACTTATGTCTCATAAGATACACATACCCATACCTAGATAGATTATCGATAAAGATAATGAAGTAGACAAAATTGCCTCTAGTCGGTACATCAAATGGGCCACATACATCAGTATGTACTAGGGCAAGAAGATCTATGGCCCTTTCCCCATGTCCTACAAAAGGGAGTTTAGTCATTTTGCCTTGAAGACAAGATTCACATGTTGGATATGACTCAGAAGTCAATAGACTCAATAGCCCATTTTTCTCCAATTTGTTGATCCTATCTTCTGCTATATGACCTAATCTCAAGTACCATAGATACCTATCATTTGGACTATCCCTAGGTCATTTGGCATTCACGTTTTGCTCGATAGTTAAAATAGGTACATCAATATGTAGCTGATAAAGATCGTTAATAAGAAAACCATTTGTAATTTTATTTCTTTCATAAAGAATATTACAATGGTCCTTAAAGAAGGTAATCACATAGCCTTCTAGTGCTAAGCATGAAACAGAAATCAAATTCCTGCTAGCTGTAGGCACATAATAACAATCTTTCAAAACTAAGTCTAAACCAGATGATAATCGAAGAGGATATGTTCTCACAGCTACTGCAGCAACTCTTGCTCCATTACCGACACATAGGATCATGTTTCCATCCCTCAGCCTCCTGCTATCCTCAAGATCCTACATGAAAGTGCACAGATGAGCACTAGAATTAGAGTCAAGCATCCAACTAGATGTAGAAGAAATCATTAGGTTAGACTCAATAACGAGCATACCTCCAGAAGGATCTTCCTTCTTGTTCTTCAGGATGGCCAGGTAAGTAGGACAGTTCCGCTTCCAATGGCCGTCACTATTGTAATGAAAATACTTTTCTTTGACATCGACCTTCTTCTTTGGCTCTGCCTTCTTCTTCTTTGCTCCTTCCATCTTCTGCTTTTTCGCAGACTTCTTTTTCTTTCCATAAGACCTCAGACTTAATCTTTTCTTAGGAAGAATTGATTCAGGTCTCATTAAACTAGACTTATCATAGTCATAACAATTATGACTAACCTAGTGACATGGGTTAGCTCGGATTATTGACTACCTTAGATCAGAACTGTGTCAACAGATATGGCCAGATAAGTGAGACCGATGGAAGGGATATGCCATTAACTCATACAAAAATGCATTCAGATCGAGTAGCTCCTAATTAAAAATCAATCGGTCATATGTGCCAAACTTACCTTAGACATCAAATTGTTGAGCCAGAACCAATTGGGTTAGCCTACAATCCAGACTCTAACCTCTGAGCCTAATTAGGTCTTGCTTGATCGTGACTCGATCTTGACCCAGACTTAATCCTATTAGGCTGGTCAATTTAAGCATTGTTGATCCCGTCTAACCAACTCTTGATTCGGTTTGATCAATCGCTTAGATCTAATTAAGCTATCCAAGCTCGAACCCAGTATTATGAATATGTCTTAGATATGAAATTCTTAATTTTAGATCTAATTAATATTTTATAATTTTAATTTTTAATTAAATAGGATTCATAAACTAAATATGCATAATAAATTCTAGGATTTTAGGATCTAGGATTTTGCAGAAAGTAAATTTTAAATTTTTGATTAAGGACGAACATGCATCATCCCTACACGTCATAAGAACACCCCATCGGATGGGAGAAGAGGGCCTTTAAAATTTTTCTTCATTCTTATGATCGGATGGCTAAGAGGAATGCCTTAATCAGAAACATGCAATACTACAAAATAATTTTAGATCTATATCATATATCTCATATACAAATTAGATCTAATCATGGCATATTTTGCATACATCTCATGTATCAAATCATGCATATTTTCAGATCTAAATTATCTCATAATAATCTAAAAAATTAGATTTAAATTGATCTTATCAAAATAAATTCTAATCTAGATAACTATGTAGAACTATTCTATAACTAGTCTAGACATGCATCAATCATATCTCATATGATGTTTAAAATTAAATAATTTTATTTGCTATTTTTTAGATGTTATTATAATAATTATAATATTAAAAAATAATAAATAAATAAATTTAAAATATTATTTAATTAGATTAAATTAAAAATATGCAAGACTATTCTATAGAACTATTCTATTTTAGAACTAGTCATGCATATTTTCTAATCTTAGATCTAAATTATTTAATTTTAATTTTTTTTTATTTTAGATCTAATCACATCTCATGTGACATCTAAAATTATTTATTTTCTAATTAAAATAAATTTAAAATAAAATTTAAACACTTTAGAACCTTGGCTTTGATACCAGTTGGAGGAAAAATCCTGATTTTTTGGACCAGATTCGTTCAGATCTGATCGAATCAAGAGATATATTTTAAAATTTTTTTCTTTAATCTAGATTAGATCTAAAATATTTTAAATCTTAATTTTTATTATTTTAATAATTAAAATAAATTTAGATAAATTAAATTAAATTTACCTTGATGTAGGGTAATCTTATTATCCGTTGATGATATTATAAGCAGCGGAAGGTTCAGGATCTAGCCACGCAAGTGTCTGACCTCTATCGATATCCACTTGAGTTGGATCTAGAGATCTTCTTCTTCTCTATCATGTCTCCAAAAATCAGATTTAGATCTGATTTGAAGGATCTTCAAAACATCTTTCGAAGATCAGCAGTTGTCCTTTGCAGCAGTGCAGCCTTCTAGCTTTCTGTCGCCTTTCTCTCATCTGGATTGCACCAACCAAGATCCCAAACTCCTTTGGGCGTGGAGAGGAGAGGGAGAAGATGGTCTTGGTGTGGAGGAGGAGAGGAGGAGCAGCCTTGGGCATGAGAATTTTCTTCTTTTTCAATTGCACTTTGGGTTGGGCGTAGGGACTTATTTATAGACTATGCGTGATCCAACTCCTCTTCTTCCCAACCAATCACAACCCTTTGTGAAATCAGATCTAAATCTGATTAGGTGGGAATAGAGTCCCTTGGATTCCTCCTTAGATGGTGCCTAAGACCAGTCAAACTTGGTTCTTAGGAGGAGTCTAATCGGAATCCAAAAAGGAGATGGAGTCCCTATCCAACAGGGACTCCTGGGCGCCTCCAGCTTGGGCACATGCCAAGGGTGGCGTGCGCCCTCCTCCTTGCCAGGTTCTGACAGGAGGACAAGCCCCCACCAGCTCTCCAATAGGTGCGTGACACGTGGACAGAAGTCAAAGTGTCAATGGTCAACATTTGACCAGTCAAAGGTCAACTTTTGACCAAAGTCAAAGGACGAGAAATGGCAGGTGACCAAAAATGGCAGGTATTATCTTACAAAATAAGACAACCCTTTTCTGACCTGGACAAGCTTCAGTCAGACCAAGTGAAGGTCTCTGATCGAGCACAAACTTCTTTGGCTCAGTCAGGACAACTATTTATGATAGTAAAAGAAGAATATTAGGTTCAATCGAGTGCTAGCACGATTTTCTTGAACCTAATTGAATCTCATTCAGATCAATTGAAACTGGATCAGTTCAATTGATGATCACCAGATTCAAACCCTTTGTTTGTGTGATCCAGTTAGGTTCAGTTCTATATGGTAATGGGATATGTCATGATCTCTATCATCGACATCATCGAAACTTCTTTCGATGGATCAGAACTCTTCTGATTCGAACAGCTAGAATGATCGATCATCTAAATCATTCTAATTGCTCCCAAAATCCATCCAGTGACACCTAGCAGTATATGGTGGCAACCCATCAGAGCTGAATGTGAACCTCTTGGTGCAGCTATCCTGTGTGATTAAGTTCTTCTATCTTGAGCTCCCGATCAGATTAGGGTTAAGGTGAACTCGTCAAACCCTAGTTTCTGTCATATGATGTAATCATTCGATTCAAGTCCGATGTGAAAAGCTAAATAGAAACTTCTTTCTATTATTTCACTCTGCCATGGCCATGGGCTTCTGGACTTGATTCTCATGATCATCATAGGGCTGCTCCTCTACCACCGAGGTAGATAGATTCCATCTTGATGCAATCCAATTTCTACAATGAACATGCTATAGCCAACATACACCTCAGGATTCCGTATGGCTAGAAGATCGAGTAATGGTGTAGTCAAACTATAACATCCCTCAAGGTGAACTACCGATGCACCTCAGGTCAAAGAACCAGACACACTACTGCAGCATCGAGTCAGTCATTGACGAGAAGGTAGACTTTCTAATGACTACTCGAGATGGTCACGCTCAGTACCCTCATTCTCTAATGAGTATCTGTACTCTCTCTCCGGTGTCTCCACATCGTAGACTCAAGACTCATCTACTAAAGAGAAGCGATTGTACACCAACCTTCTGGATCAATCACCATCCTCATGATGATCCTATGGTTAGAAGCATTTTATGAGTTAATAATGATTATTCATGTCTTAAATTTTCAACTCTTGAAAATATGAATTATCATTACCATTAACTCAAAGGATATATCACAGACACTAAATACATATATGTAATAAAAAATAACCCATTTTATTGATTATAGTCAAAATTATAATTTTGCCCCTAGAAGTGTATTACAAGTGTCAGCCAATTCTGGCCTCTAGGGCACATATATCTAACAGCGGCGCCTTTGAAAGCAAGTTGACATGCTTCAACTGGCCTTATAAGAGGTCAAGAAGAAAGCTACTAAAGTGAAACCCAAAGTTAGATCCCTCAAAAAGTGGGCTTGCCTATAAGAAGGATCAAACCCAAGCAGCAATACTCTAGGTGGTGGTTATAAAGAAGCTAAACGTCACCATGTTCCAAGTTGCACAAGCCATAAGGCTCTCTAGGCAATGGAGCAATTCATGGCATTTGTGAGTTACCATCAGTGACTTGCTCTAACTGTATTGGAGACTTTTGTGGGAGGCTTCGATGAGTGCTAAAGTCAAGTATCAAGGATCTTGCCCTAGGCAAATTTCAATGGCCTCGATCCATCCATGAATAGTGATGATGAACCTTCAATGCAAAGCAACTATGGGGAGGATAAAGAGATGTGGAGCAGAGATGAGGAGGATAGAAAATTCGTCAAGCCCCAAGCAACACATAAGTACCACAAATCTCCCTCTTTCGCTTCTTCATGCCATCGTGGAGGCATGGGACAAGGTGAAGAGTGGTCGCCTAAGCTAGGTGACCTTCTCAAAATTTTCAACTAGGGCTCAACCGATCCATACACTTTCCTCTTATTAATTCTTGATTTGTTCTTTAACCTGCTGTAATTACACATTATTTTAAATGGGATGTAAAATATTTTGTATGTACTTTTCTTGCTGCATATTGCCCAAAGTGTTAGTTTGAGATCATCATGAGGACACTGTGATAGATAATATTAGGCCAAAGATACAAGTTTTTGAGATCCTATAAACAAGGCTAGAAGGCCAAGATAAGCTATAAATAGATGAACCATGAGTGTTCAAGATCGACTGAGTCCTAAGAGTTGAGGTCACCACATTATATTATCCTTGACGAGTCGAGATGAATAGGAGATCACAATGGAGAGGGATTGTGATAATATAAACCAAAGGAATAATCCATAATAACTTCTAAGCAAACAGCATAAGAACCTCACAAAGTGACTAAAGCTAATGATAAATCCATAGTACTCTCAACAGACAATTGCAAATTGCTTTGTTGGAGAACAATATTGCTTTGAAGAGAGAAAAGAACTCCTTCCCAAGGTCAAGCATCATTGATAGAAACAAAAGGGGTCTACACTAGATCAACATAAAATTCCTACTCATATTTATTGTGAGAGCAAGGTAAAAAAAGAAACCTAAGAAACAAGGTAAATTTAACATTAGTCAACCTTATAAAATGAAAAATTACCTGTAAAAGGTGGGCATTGCTGTAGACATCCAATTATTTCATTGCTGGTGTGTGTTTGTAGAAGAGAGGGGACTAGGATCTGGTCAATCAGATTTCAAGCTGGATCTGGTCAGGCTAAATAGGGTTCCAACATTAAGGCTATAAGTAGCAAAACAAGGCCTAAAATATGGATTTAGATGCTTCTGTTTTTGTTATGGATGATTCAATATATACATCTTCATTGTAGATCAAGATGGCAGAAAGAAATGTAATGCCCTTAAAGAGCCAATCCATAGTATTTGTCATAGAGACCACCTTTCTTTTAGGATTTGTTGAAGAACAGTGGGTACCATTTTGTGTATCCCTCATACTATTTAACTGGTTGGCATTCAATAATAAACTATTGAGAGCATGAAAAAGAAAAAATGGAGAACTCTAGAAGCCTGCATATTATGTGGAGAAGCTGAGGAGACGGTAGACCATCTTTTATTGACATGTGAGTTCACGAAGATTGTTTGGCAGCATATTCTCAAAAAGCTATTCGTATCCTCCTTACCAAAAACTGTGGAGGCCCTTGGGACTTTGTTGAGAACTGCAAGGTTAAAAAAAAATTCAACAGCTGCATGGGATTGCATGGTGGCTTGCTGGTGCATATGGAACGAAAGAAATGCTAGAATCTTCAAACATGAAGGAATCTCTCTGTGGTGGATGATCGACAAAGTAGTCTCTCTAATACAAAATTGGACGTCTAGGTACGGTGGAAAAATCAAGCCAAGCATCAGTATGTTGATCCAAAATTTTTCAATAGAGAGAGAAATAGGACTACCGTAGTAAAATGGAAAACAAAAGAGGGAACAAATTGATAGTTCAAAAAGCTTTGAACACCACTCTAGCTAATCCACATGTACAAACAGTACATGCAGAGATTAAAGTGGCTAACTATCATGCCTCTGATCCGAGATTATGAGCTTAGAATCATGGCAATCATCGCATATTCATCGAAAACTCTCCTCACACGCATGCAAAACATCTCATCATATTATCATAAAATAACAGCAGAATAATTAATCATAAATTAAATTTAAAATTTAACTAGTTAAAATTTAATTTTAATATTTTATAAAATTTAATAATATTTAAAAAATCTTACATTAACATTCAGTAAAATTTTTAATCTAAAATAGAAGTATCAAAATGCTGCTTTTAATCACTCACCCAGTAAATAATCTCATATATCATCTTAATTCTTAATATCTATAAAAATAATAAAATAGGAGGTAATGATCTTAACAACCCAGTAAGCAACAATCAATTCAACTAGATTGCATCAGACAATAAAATAAATAAGTATTTATAAAAAATAAGTATATAAAAGTCATTAGTTCGAAATCAATTTTCAATATACAATATTATTAAAATATTTATCATGCTAAGTTTAATATTTTAAAGTTTCTTTCAAGAATTCAATTTTTTTTCAAATCATCAAATTCTCATCAATCATAAGGTATGACCATATTATCCATACAACATGATCATAATTCTCATTATCATAATTAGATTGCATCAAATTCTCAGCTATGACCACATTGCCACGTTTGGTCGCTGAACATCACATGAGCACCCACACCCTGCATCATGAATTCTTGTTGGCAAGCCAATGTAGACATGGACCAACATTGAACCTAATCCGGATCTGAATATTTTAAATTGGGACTGGATTATATATATGATCCTAACTTGACTAGATGTAAAAAAAATTTTATAGACTTGCCCCAACCCAACTGAACCTAATCGTCCGTTGAGAATCCAATATCAATACCGAGACCTGAACATGAAACCGGTCCGGGTCCAAATCATGAGAAATTATTGCATGCACCAGGTGCAGATGAACTGGGGCAAATCCTAAAGCATATGCACAGTGGATGATGCACAATCGAAAATTAGTAAAATATAAAGGGTAGCATGGCATGTTATCCACCGTGGGATTTGCACGGTCCAATTGCAGCTGGTGCATGCAATATGGAGGCCAAAATCATGTTTGACCAGGTGTTTGCAGCATTACTTATAACTTCATATAAACTAGCCGAAGACCCGTGCTTTACATGCAGTCGGCGACCGCAGATGGGAAGGATGGGAGTGGCCGGGGGTGGAGTTCCTGATGGTGGCGTTGGAGTTGTGGGTGATGGTGAGCATATGGAATTACGGATGGAGGAGGGGCAAGGCTTCCGATGCCGTCCCCTCGTCGGACTGGTCTGACCCCTGGAGCTCGATGGGAGGCGGCACTGTAGGAGCCTGACGAAAAGGGTTTTTTTAGTTTTTCTCATTATCGAGAGTCCAAATGGATGGAAGGCTTATTAGATTCTATGTAGCATCATATGAGGAGCTGAGTTGGCAATAGCAGGATACTCCTCCATCGAGTATTACTTTATATATATACTAGTCGAAGACCCGCGCATCGTGAGATGGATAATTACGATTTATAATTATTAAAATTTTTTAATAATAAATATTTATAATAAATATTTTTTATTTTTTTAAATAATTTATTTAATTATTTATTATATATATTATTTTTTTATTATTTTATAAAATAATATTTTATTTTATACTTTTTCTTTCTCGTTCTTATATTTTCTATGTGCCTCCCAATACCGGTGCATTCCTCCTATCACACCATCATGGTTCTCTTTTTTCTTCGGCAAATATCGATCCCAATCACACCCCTGCCACCTTTTTTCTTCTCATATCTTCTTCATGCCTGCTAGTGCCGCCCCACCCCATCGTCCCACTACCGCTCTCCTTTTCTCTCGACAAACATCGATCCTGATCGCATCCCTCGGTACTCCTATCAGTACCGCTACTCCCGACACCACCACTGAAGAAAGAGAAAAAAATTTTTTTTTTATTTTTATAAAATAATATTATATTATTATTTTTTTCTTCTTTCATTCTATTCTCATACCTTCTCCGCATCCATCGATGTCGTCCTACTATGGCTCTCCTTCTTTCTTAATAAATGCTGATCCTGATTGCACCTTCATCCCTCACTTTTTCTCATACATTCTTCAAACTTTCAAAAACTATTAAATGCAGGAATTTAACTTTTAAATCGATGGAATACGGTATTCTATTATGAATAATTTATTAAATTTGATCTAATCCGATAGATTGATTTAAATCTCAAAACATATTATTTTTTTAAAAATATAAAAATATTATTTTTAAAAAAAAATTAGTATATTATTATTTTTAAAATTAAAAAAATAATATACTATCTTTTTAAAATAATAATAAATTAATATTTAAAAAAATATTATTACTATTTTATAATTTTTTATTTTTTAAATAATAATAATTTTTTAAAAATATTTTTCATCTCTTATTCCTTACTTATTTTTATTTTTAAAATATTATTTTTAAATTTTTAAATACTACTTTATTATTATTTAAAAATAATATTTAAATTATTATAAATAATAAAATAATAATTTACATGACATAATTAAAATTACCTGAGATCATAGCATCGCAATACTTCTTCATAATATATATATATATATATATATATATATATATATATATATATATATATATATATATATATATATATATATATATATATATATATATATATAATAGACCTGAACATGTAACCCAGCCGGGCGAAGGTCATGCACGCCCACGTTTGCAGCTCGCCTTTTAACTTCATACAAAAATCAAGATAATCTGAAGTCATGTTGGGCCACCCCCACAGAAATATCTGCCAGCTTTTAGGCCTGGACTGGTTGGCAGGCCAGATATCTTTGCACAGGCCAGGCCCAAACTAGGCCAGGCATGCCAGGCTTATTTGGCATCTGGCATCTGGCATCTGGTTGAGTTGCTCCATGATTGGAGTTATTACATAGCCTTTGAATCCAGCCTCAAAGCTTGCAAGCAAAAAGCAAGACAAAAACTACTATTTAACAAAGAATGACTATAAAAATCTGAGTTCTGGTTTCCTTTCCTCCTAGCTGCAAATCTTGCTGCACATGTGAGATCTCAGACTATGCCATGACAAGTTGACAAGAAACCACATAAACAACAGCGATTAAAAAGACAATTGGACTTTCATTTTTAGAGATAAAGCATGCCTTTATTTCTGACTTAGCAATAAAGCATTTACAGAGGACATTGAGGTAAAAAACTGCTGAACCTGCATGCCTCCTCCCCCAGAGGATCCAAACTAAGAGCAAGCTGTGTCAGCATCAACTTGACAGTCTGACTGCTAGACCTCCACTGCTATACATCGACCTGGTCTGAAAATGAATTTTCCAAAGCTATTGACATACTGTGACAAAATTCGTATAGGTACTGCTTCGTTTTCACTCAGCACTCAGGACCAAGCCATCATTCACAAGTTCAGGAATGCTCTTCTGAGACTTTCTCAGGAGTCGACATCAGAACAAGCACGAAGGAAATGCATCAAGCCGATGTCTCTGATTCGTGATCCATTACCCCAAAAGGATGCAAGACATAAACCCATAATGGCCATCGCAACAACCGATAGTGCTGCAGGAACTGCTTGGCTGCTTCCCAAGAACTGTGTAGCTAGAAGCCCAGCTAGGGTCGAGCTCTGCATCCCCGTGCATAGTGAAATTGTCCTACAAACTGGCTCCTCTTGCCTGGGAAAACATTCAAAAATATTTTTTGGTGACAATTGAACCAAACAGACTGCCACCATCTAAGAAAAGCTCAATACATGAACACATTTGCTGGTATCTCACCACAAACTGCCTTAAAATGAGAAAACCACCAAAAGTATTAATCATATTTTTTTTCAATTTGTCAACTAAAGATTACATCATGCTATGATATGTCAAATGAGTCTGATAGCAAGTGCAGAGAGAATTCAAGCAAAGAAGAATGAGAGGATCAAAAGTACGATGAACTTCTTGTTGGTTGCAGTTCAAAGTGCTGTGAAGAATGTTGTTATTTATTGACTACCAGTCTTGATTATTGAACACAACAACATGAAAACCCCTTCTCCTCCAATCTTAAGTCCATAAGAATGCTTTTAACTACTTTCTGAGAAATTATTTGCCTTGTGAATCGACGATAAAAAAGATCGACCTAGTTGAGGACATGATGGAGAACAGTTGTTTGCCAAAGCATGGATCATGCAACAGTCCAAGCAAGACCATCTTTGAGTTCTAAAAACAAATTGGAATTACCTGTGGCTTATGGAGAACAATGAACCAAGTTGCATTACATTTTCTAAACAAGAGGGAAAAAAAACTGTGGATGAAAAGTATAAGCTAGTTATTAAAAGAAGAACACACAAAGGAAATTGGCACTCTTAATTTTAATGATGGTTGCTGAAATGGTAAAAGAAATCTATATACTTGCTTTGTGCATGTTCTAAGTTTAAAGATATAAGAATTATGAAAAAAAAAATAATTATTTGAAATTTTGTATGTTAGAAAATACCAGGCCTCTGTGGACAGATACCGAAGATCATATTTATGTGGATTAAATCATGCCAAAAATTCTAACTAATTTAACAGAAAAGGTTAAATTAGAGTTGTCTTTGCAAGCTATGAGATAGTGAGAAGGGAAGGCTAGAAGAAGTAATGTTGAGTAATCGTGCAAAAATATGAAAAGCCAAAGATGAAAGGAGTCAAGATAATATCTGAATATTTCTGAAGTACCTCAGAAGTGGCAATTTGGGAAACCAGTAGCCCAATATGAAGGCAACAAGATGAAATGTTAATATGGGAAAAAGCAACAGGAGACCCTCTGAGGACAGTATCTGGCTCCGGTTAATAGCAAGAGGGCTTCCAATACACAGTGACGTACAGAACATAGCAACAATGGGCATTATTGGTTGTATAACATTCACCACAGCTTTTGCATAAGTGTTGAGAAAAAGACCCAATGCTACAGGAAGAAGCACCACCTAACAAAGTTTAAATTCATTAGTCCAACAGGAAGGTGATATATCAAGACTAATAATGCAAATATATGATGCTCAGAAGCTATCAAATTGATGACAACAGATCTACAAGTCAACATCTCCATGCCAGTTAAAATTATATGGCCAAAGCTTTTACTTGTGCATTATCTCTCAGATAATTAATACAGCCAAATACAGTAAGACAATAAGCAAGACCACTACAGGGAACATCAAATCAACCAAAGAAAGAGAAACAGAAAAAATGGATTGTTGAACACAATTGATCAAATATATGATTACTTACAGAATAAGAGAAAACATTTATGCCTCAAGAGTAAGACAAGTTCATTGGTTTTAGAGATTCCAAATGCACCGTTATACCTTCAGTCCAATGTGTAGATTAGAAAAAAGCATTACTACATGATGGAGACATATATGGTAAAGTATAAAGAATAAACACATCAACTAATTGAAACTGTACCAATGGCTGAAGTTGAAAACCAACAGGATCGGTTAACCTTCTGAAAGGCACAACCATTTCACCAAAATGAAGATGCTTTCTGGAAAGCAGTTTAGGTATGGTAATCAAGTCGCAAGTTGTAGTGAGGCTGGTTATGGGTAGAAGAAGTCATAGTGTACGAACGGATTCATCTTTTTGATTTTTGATTTTGCTCAATCTCAATCCCTTTTCTCTTGATTTGTAATTAAATACACAAATCAATCAGGGAAAATTTATTCACAATACAATGCCAGACATACCATGATTTTAACTGATTTTAAATTAAGAACAATGATAAGATTTTTTTTTTTTCTTTTAATTGTGTGATTTTGGAGATTCTGATGAGAATTGTACTTTAGATACACAGGATTTTATACTATTTAGACAAAACATAAGCTTTATATTTTCCTTTGGTTCTTTCCTGAACTCACTTTTGTCCAACAGAAGCACAAAATGAAATTCCAGGATAGAGAAACTACTTCATATCTCCTTTCCAACCTTCAGGGCTGAATGATAATCTTATAATATCTTCAGACAGCCTACAACATTAATCAACATATAAGTTCTTCAATTCTGTCTATCATGTCCAATCAACCAAACAACTGGTCATTGTCTTTTCCCATCCAGATTCGCCAGAACCTCAATTCATGTTGGGCACATCCACAATCCATTTCTCATTCCTTGAACACTCAAAATACCTACAAACTCAGATAAGGTGAAAAGGCAAATGATAAAAGATGGTTTTGACTTTAAGATAGAACAACTTGATAGTCTTTCTCTAGTGAGTCGAATATGTATTATAAAGTCAGCTAAGTTCCTTTTTCGTTCACTGATCTGCCAATTACAATTTCATAAGAAAAATTTTAGTTCGATCTCAACTATGAGCAAGAAGATCCAATATTCTTTCTTCAAGTACATCTTTTTGATATGCTGAAATAATTTCTTTCAAAAACAACAATACACAACCTAACTTTCTCATATGGTTTGTAAGTTCAACTCCTTAAATGGCAAAACACAATGATTAAATCTATGCTCATGTTTTACAATTTCATCACTTCACCTGCAAAATAGACTTAGACATTGCTACTCCATCAACAGGGACCACTGAGCCAATCAGAAGACCAGTAAGAAGAGGCGTAACAAGAACCGAAGAGATTGTTGTTGAGCTGGTTAGTAGAATACTCAAAGCAACATCTCCTTTGCTCAAGAAACTAGCATAACTTGAGAGCTGTGCACCCGCAACACAAGAAGTAAGAAGAAAACCGGCGAAGAACATTGACGGCATTCTGAACAACCTTGCAATCACCAGGCCCAATAGTGGCTTAAGCACATATTGTGCGATATATCCAACAGATAGCGGTAAAGGTCTGCAGCAGATAAGCCATATTAGAACAAGAAATTATAAGCTCAGATTAATGGGTGTTTTGAAAGGGAAGAGACAAGAACCTTCGAAAGGCAAGGGCAAAATCATCAAAGGATAGCCTGATGCCTATGGATAGCATGATCCCTCCGAGGGCAGGAGCATAATATTCTTTTGAAACCCTAGCAAAAGTCAGAAAGAAAACATTTGAATTCCTAGCCACATGTTTGAATAATTGTAAAGCCCTGTGTTGCTTGAGAACCATAATTTCTTTGCTTATGTACCACAACAATTTTACTGAAGATACAGAACAAAAATACAAAAATACAAAATCACTTTGCACAGTTCTAAATACTGTGGTCATATTTTCAGCTTATGACTCACTGTATATTTATTTCTATTGTAAAAACATGTCATCAGTGAGTTTGACAAACTGAGCTTTCTTTAGCTTGCACTCACCACCTCACATACTTCCATGACTCCAAGATCATCATAGAAATAAAATTTACCAAAAGCTGTATATGAAACTTTGCAGGGATAAGAATTTTTACATTGATTTCATAACCTATAGTCTTTTTTATTAAAAAACAAGTGCCATAATAAACCAAACCAGTAATAAATGGAATATTATTAAATTAAAATCTCCTAATCTTTGCTTGAAGAATGATAATTTCATTACTTAAAATTCATCACAGTTCAAATTAACTCCATGCATGTGAAAAATAGGAATGTCTATTTTCCCTTTACTTCATGACCCACAACACAACCTCTTTGCTTTGATTTCATTGCAAAACATTCAATCACTCCATGATGCTTCACCATACTAAGTTTGGAAACTCTCCACTGCACAACCCACAATATTACTCCTCCAGATTTATTTTAAAAATGTTTCCTAAACGGCTGGTATCTTCCTTAATTAAACTTCATCACAGCAAAACATATGCAGCATGAGCCAGAGTCTTTTGATTTCATGTTCATCACACAAACAAAAGAAAAGTCCATACAACTCCAAAACATTCTCTCCTGAATTCAGGCTTCAGAACCATGCTCTATTTACATCAATATTATCTCAAGAAACACTCCATCAGCGCACAAAACTTTAAATTACTTCCATTCAATCTACACTTTTTATGATCCGGACAAGCTACAAAGATTGCCCTCAGATTTTGCATCATGAACTGCAACTCTTTTTTTCCTTGATTACATGATAAAAAAATTCAAGCAATTCATCAAACTTTATATTACTAAATTTCCCTGAATATTTACTTTATGATACATAATTTCCAATCTACTACCAAGAGAGATAAAAGCCAATTCAGCCTCTAGATCACAAGCAAAAATTTCTTTTTTTAGTTCATTTCCATTTCACAATTAATGCATACAAGACCAAACTACCAATTTCCGCTCATTCTTCACTTCCCCAATAATTAATCACCTACACTACAAAACATTAACTTTTCTTCAATCTTTAATTCATGCCCCACAATTCTAAGTATTTCCCATATACCACATGTTCCTTCATTCTCTAATTCACAATCCAAAAGTTCTTTGAACTTCAATTAACCACCACACAAATGTTCATACCATGCGTGCAACTCCCAATTATCAACTTTTGTACACTTCTCGCTGCAATAAACCCAATTTCCTTATATCTTCTCCATTCCACTTCAAATTCTAAATCCCCTTCAATCTTCGTCAACATCAATTTCTAGAACACAACCCAAAGTCCTCTCGACTTCAATTTCATCATACAAAAAATCAAATTCACATGCAACTCCAAGCTACTAAGTTATTTTAAATGTTCGCTTCATCGACCCACAATTCCTCATATTCTCCACTTAAAACATTAAAAACACCAAAAAAGTACAGTCAGAATAGCTCAATTAAAACCAGAACGAAAAGCTCGGAAAGCAGCAGCAACGCACCAGGAGAAGGTCGACGGGTTCACCAGAGCGGCGACGGCAGTGGCGGCGACGACAAAGGGGAGCATGGCGGAGATGACCTGCGAGGGGTCGCCGCCAGCCCTCTCGCCGCCGGCGTACCCGCCGGGGGGGCCCTCTCCAAAGGAGAGGAGCGAGGCGTTGCCCTCCCGCCGCGGCCACCCCACCCTCCCCACGCTGGGGAACGAGGTGGAGCACGCCGACGCCCATCCCCTCGCCCCCCACCTCCCGGTCCTCAGAGTACGGACCCCGCATGGTCCGGTCACCGCCAGGGACACGAGCGGCGTCCTTCTGGCCGGTTTCCGGAAGCCGGGACCAGCGGACGGGAGCCTCGCGGCGGAGCAGGCGCATGGAAGCGCGGCCATCCGGTTGATGGCCGACCAGAGGCTGGGATTTTTATTTCGAAAAAAGATATTTTAGGTATTTTAGTTCAAAATCTACCTTTAAATTCCAAAAATAAAAACAAGAGGCAAAGTAGGAAAAGAGAGCTCGGGCAGAAAGACAAGAGGACCCATAAAAAGGGGTTCCAGTGGCTGTTGGGTAGTCCGAGGGTACATCTTAAAGTCAAATGCTTCGCTGTCGTGGCAGAATTACGTTATGAATTCAGTGTTTAATGGCTTCGAACGAGTGCCACATAGCAGGTGTTGTTTGTTAGATTTGTCTCTTGGGAGCACTTAAAAAGTTGCTTCCGTGACCGCTCATATTTTGGCTTATAGTTGGATATCCCTTGCGTTACCAACGAGGGGCGCATGGAACAAATATCTCACGTAGCGGGTATCGCACCGACTTCCTATTTTAGTTTTTTTTTAAAAAAAAAATCTAAAAAGCTAGAAACCTGAAATCATTAGCCCTATAATTAAAAAAATAAAAAATAAATAAAACATTAAATATTATTTTTTTAATTTTAAAAACATATTCTTTACCGATATATACTATATAGATACGTGAAATATACTAAATAAATTAGTCATGTAGATATACCTCTAGATAAATTGATATATAGATTTTAAAATATAATATTTATCAATATGTGTTATACAATCAAGTAATGCATATTTAATAAATTAGTCATTTAGCATATGATATATCTATCCAAGTAAATTGATATAATTTCTAAAATGACATGTTCACATATATATTATATGATTGGTGATATCTATTTATTAAATTTTTAATATATACTGTAAGCTTATTTGATATACACTCAAAAATGATATAATACATATCTTTAAATATATCAATATATAATTTTTAGAATATATTTTTTAATAGTACATACTACTTGGTTAGATGATATATACCCAATAAATTAATCATCTAGCAAACTAAAACATATCTCTAGATAATTAATTAAGATATAATTTTTAGAATATAGTATTTATTATTACTAATACATAGTACATAATTCTCCAGCATAGTACATATTTTTTTAGCTTTTTATAATATAAAAGATTATATATACATCATTCCTTAAATTCCATGAGCTCTTGAGTGCAAAGGCACTGAAAAAGGAGAGATTTAAAGAAAAAAATGGGAACTCGGAAAGAAAAAGACTTCATAAATAGAATAGAGAACTTAACAAGGAAGAGGACAAATTGAGAGATTTAATGAGGAAGAAAGAGGATGCCGTGCATGATTTTTTCTTTCTCTTTTTTTTTTTGATCAGGGGACAGACAACTCTATTACTAGGAGTTCTTAACTTTTAGGTTTCTTCTTTAGAATAGGTACTAAAGAAAGTATGATAAAATAGGAAGTTCACCATATATTTTCGTCTCTAATGGTCCACCCCTTATGATTTTTGTTCGAATGCATGCTTCTACTGCATATTCGAAGGTTTTGCTTTGTGTTGCTAATGGTCTCCAGGTAGAAGTGGTGGAGGTCAGTCATCTACCAACCTAAGGCTTGATGAAGGGCCAAGGTAACCGCTCCCTAGAGAATCTAAAATGAAAGTCTATAGTCATGAAATTTTTTTTCGGTGGGATATCCTCCAATGCTTAAGTTGACCAAAGTTTGGGAGTAGAGGGAAAGAAATTGTAGGTGTTGTTCTCCTTCTGTTGTCACTTATCTAGGGGTCTCCTTCCTCCCTCGTTATATAAAGGGGGAGTAGTGAGGAATTATCTTTAAATTCAGTAATAGAGATGGAGAATCTGAGCCCATCAATATGAAGATCGCGGCCATTGGTTGCTGGTGTTATCCACAGGCATTAGGTGCAACGATTTAGTCCGCATGCTCGAAATCAAGGAAAACCATCTGGTGTTCTTGGAGATTATGTTGGGTCAACTTTTCGTTTCTTCTAGTCAATAGTCTATGATTAGTAGGGCTCTCGGATGGCACTTTGGTATGATCCATAGTCCATTAAATGTGTGCTAGGTCAATAGCTACAAGATCAGTGCCTGTCCAATCTTGAGGTTGGCACGTATTTGAGCATGAAGTCGGTTCTTAGCCGATGTCAAGATAAAGCCATCTTGATAGGACTATTTGGTCATTTAGTCTTCCATCCACCTCAAAGAACTCCGATGTCCAAGGATGTCCTTTTGATGATGATGTAACTCTAATATTGAGCTCTTTGATTGCCTGGGTGATAGATATATAGCAGGAGATGCCTCCTTTTCCAGAGACCTATCTATTCCTTGCGCTTAAGTGGTCAACAACTAGTCTGAGATGGGTGCCCAGACATCACCCAAGGTCAAGTAGGTAATTCCCCCCATAACACTTTGGATAGAGGATTTGGAAGATTTGGATAGAGTATCAGAGGAATGTAACTATTGCCGCCAAAATCAGAGCTCCAAACTTAGGAGGTCAAACAAACTTCGAGTTGAAAAGATTAGTTGATGAGAAAACCATGGTTGTGCTCAGATGAACTGGCAAGAATAGTTGACTATGGTTGTGCTCAAATAAAGAAGGTAACCTGGTACTAACTATTTTATCTAAAAACAAAAAAAGAAGTCCACTTGTTAGAGTTTGTTCAATGGAGAACCCTCCAATATCTAAATCAAGTGAAGCTTTTGGGAAACAACGAAGACATAGAGTGGCACCAAGTGTGAAGAAAAACATAGCCGGAGGTCCCTCGAGTGTTGTTTATAGAGAGTGAGGATTAATGTTTGTTAATGAGTAAGGCAAGCATGGGCCTAATTGTTTGGTAACGGCCTGCACATCATATGGACTATAGATTGTAATGGCACAAATTATGCGGTAATTATTCAACCATGTGGGACGAGCACCAACTACCCTGCAACATGCCCTATAAGGACATTATGTACTTTAACGGCCTTAAATATGCTTTGAATTGGGGGCATGTGGCTCATTACTACAGGTCGGTTGTTTTGGTTGATATGGCAATGCAAGTTGGTAGTTTGTTCTATTGCTCAAATCGGTAGGTCAGCTAATGTTGAGATTACCATCTCAGTCAACTACTGAGATTAATAGTAAAAGGCTGATAAACATATATCATATATCATTTGCTCCTCACTTTCAAGTCTAAGCTCTTTCTTAGCTCGAGCAAAAATAGTTGAATTGATCAAGTCGAGCCACCAAAAGAATGCACTCATTTGATTAGGGTCAAACATGAAAGTTTTTGGAATATAGCTTCAAGTGCTCTTGATTCTTCCAAGGCAACATTAGATATCGACGGGATTCTCCATGCATTGATTAAATTTAATTTCTAATCTATTTAAATAGGGTGATTCAGGTAATCATCTAGAGGAAAATACCAAGCTAAAATATGGCAGTAAATCAGGTTAGACAATTCTATGGTTGGGTTGATCACAGTCATCCATCCTTGTATATGAGGGTTCAAATATTTCCTTTTCTCCAATTTATGGAGTCGAGAGCTCTCATTGCTATTGGTGGTACTCATCTTCCTTCAATGCATTATGGTCTTCTGGCAAATGTTGTCGAGGGTTCTCATCTATGGCCTCCAACAGCCTTTGCTTTCACCTCATCAAAATGCTTAACTAAGGCTGCAAATGGGTTAAGTTGACTCATATCCTGATCCAACCTGATCTGCTTAGATCCAATCTGACCCATTATAAAGGATCCATGGAGCCGAGATGGATTCTAAAATTGAACTTATTCCATTTTCTGGGTCAAGTCTGAATTTATTGAATTTAGATCCAATCCAACTATGACGTTAAGACCTAAACCTATTTGAGCCTTTGAGTTATTATTTAAGACTTGTATGAGCAATAAAGATAGATTAGAATTACTTTTATATCATAATTTGTTTTGACATCAATATTGTTTATTATATATTTTGTATGGTTAATAGTAGTTGGTTATATGGTTATTAAAAAGTAGTTGGCTATGTTTGATCTAGATCCAATCCATATCCAAATTAAATATTTTGGATTCAGGCTAGGTTATATATGGATCTGATCTGACCTGAATGATCTATTGAATCAAAAATTTTAGCCATATATTTGATTTAACCCGATCTTTTATTAGGTTGGATTTAGATCCAGCATTAGGACTTAACCAAAGAACCAAGTTAGATTGAGGACATTCATAATCCAATCCGATCCGATCCAATTGTATCCTTGTGCCCTGCTGTTTAGGGTCTTCCTTTAGTTCCCCTTCTTCGAGTCCTCTAGGTTAGGTATTTTGCTTTCCTTAACCTCTCACATTTTCTTCTTTCTAGTTTCCTCATCTTTTTCCTTTGTCAATCTATTTAGACGAGGATGAGTAAGTTGTCTGGGAGCTGGTCAGCCAACCCTCCTCCTCAAGCTTCTCCTTGATCATCCTTCAGTAGCTCAGAAGGAGGATTCGAGATGTTCTTCAGTCCGGAGAACGAGGAGTCCATTCGAATTCAAGAATGTTTAGATTGGACTAGAGCCTGATATTTTATTCTTTCAGAGTTCTCCTAGGAGTTGCCCGATCCTAATGACTGGGTAACAAGTACTTGGTGTCTCAGCTCAACTTGTACGAGAAGATTCTTAAAGCTTGTCCACTCCATCATCCAGCTTCTTGTTCGATATTCCTTAGTTCTGACCCCCTTGCTCCCCAATTCTTAAGGAATCATAGTCAAGTTTCTTTCATCTTGTCTTCTCCTGAGTGTTCCACCCACCACCGAGTTATTTGAAGGCTTCTTCATACTGAAGAAGCATCCCTGTGAGTGGAATTAGTGGTACTTTTCTCTTTGGAAAGCCCTCCAATTAATCTAAGAAAACCCTTCCTCCATCTAAAGGTGGAAGGGTAAATTCTTCTTCACCACCGCTGAGCATCCTGGGCCTTCAACACCATGTAGGGTTCTCCCGACAACATTGAACTAAGTTTCACTTGCAAGAGAAGGTGACTTGGTGCTAACCCCAACATGAAAACAAGAAAAGGAAATCCACTTACAGGAGTTTGTTCAGTAGGAGGCCCATCAATACCATACGTTGTATGTTTTAACAGTCTTAAATGTACTTTGAATTAGAGACATATGGTTCATTACTATTAGTCGGTTAGTCTATTTTGGTCGGTATGACAGTTCTAATCAGTAGCTCGGTCAACCATTCAGGTTGACAAGTCGGTTGATGCCGAGGTCAACTCCTTGTTCGGCCACTGAAGTCAATAGTAATCATAGGTCGATGAATATATACTGTATCAGTAATGATGCATGTATATATAGTATTTTGATAAATCTATTTATCTTGAATCGATTTTGTTTGAGTCTGGAAAGACTGTTTGGAGCACTAAAACTGAGCTGTTTGGTCTTCTTGTCAGATTTTCTTGGGTTACTCTAAGTGCTGGATTGGGGAAGCGCATGCTTCTTCCATGCATTCAAAGGTTTTGTTGCTGGGCTTTGCACAGCGGATCTGGATGGAGTATCGGAGGAATACCGTGATGCATGCTAATATTGTGGCTGAGTCTAATGTCGGCACATAGAATGATGCAGCGTATTTTGAAATATTTTATTCATTCAGTCTGGATTTTGTGGGTCAGAAAAGACTTTTTTTTTTTTTTTTTTTGGGTTAACTGTCAGGAAAGACTCTTTGGAGCACTAAAAGTGAGTTGTTTGGACTCGTTGAATTTTCTTGGGTTTCTCCGCCGAGTGCAGGATTGGAGGGTGCATGCTTCTGCCACGCGTTCAAAGGTTATGTCGCGGAGTTTTGGACGGACAATTTAAATATCCGTATTCAAACTATTCCGCCACAGCATTGACTTCCGTCGAGAAATTTTATAATTTCGAGAAAGCAGATAAATGTTATATAGACTTTATATTAATTCTTTCATCATCTAATTACATTAATCCGTACATAAAACTTAAAGTCTCCTTCTAGTGGAATCAGCAGCCCTTATTTATTGCAGCCCAATCGAAAACCAGCAACGCATCAATTCTCTTTTCCGCATACATTCATTAAATTATCACGGAAAAAGTAAGATTATAGGTGCAAAAAAAAAATTATTTTTCCTCCTTATTATTAAATAAACAGTAATTAGTAATAATAATAATAATAATAATAATAATAATAATAATATTATTATTATTATTATTATTATTATTATTATTTTGATAAAAATATTTTAGTAAAAATAATAATATTTTTATTAAAATTAAAGCATCAATAATGTCTGTATGTTATCTATTGGTTGAGTTTCCTCTTCCAATTTCTCGCTGCCTTCAGCCCCTTGGGTGCCCCGTCTCCCCGACTCCTTGCTGCCTGATCCAATGAGTTTTTTTCTTGCCTAAAGCAGCAATTGCATGCAAACTTCTTATTATTAAATAAATAGTAATTAGTAATAATAACAATAATAATAATAATAATATTAATATTATTATTATTATTATTATTATTATTATTATTTTGATAAAAATATTTTAGTAAAAATAATAATATTTTTATTAAAATTAAAGCATCAATAATGTCTGTATGTT
The DNA here is from genome assembly GCA_006176705.1 of Cocos nucifera. Classification (NCBI taxonomy): domain Eukaryota; kingdom Viridiplantae; phylum Streptophyta; class Magnoliopsida; order Arecales; family Arecaceae; genus Cocos; species Cocos nucifera. Next base: position 421,907 of record QRFJ01000642.1, on the reverse strand, counting down.
ATCTATTGGTTGAGTTTCCTCTTCCAATTTCTCGCTGCCTTCAGCCCCTTGGGTGCCCTGTCTCTCCGGCTCCTTGCTGCCTGATCCAATGAGTTTTTTTTCTTGCCTAAAGCAGCAATTGCATGCAAAACTTGAGAGGAGAGCGAGTTCTTGATCCATGCAACTTTTGGCATACGAAAGATGGAGTTTGAGTGATGGAGGTGAGCACTGGGGGTGTACAAAGGGAGAGCTACTGCGGATGCCACCTCTAGGCAGATGGTCTTCGAGCCCGTATTTGAAGAGGGAGTTTTCCGGTTTGACTTCTCGGGGAATCATAGAGATGCAGTATTTCCGAGTATTTCTTTTTGTTGATCCTAGGGCAAGGGATAAGGTGCCGGAGTATTCAATTGCTTGGTTCATTTTCTTTTAATAATTTTGTTTTTGTAGCTGAAATAATGCAGAGTTTAGTGTTTCAATGCGAGCACATTCTAATTATCAGGAGGAAAATGGCACGTCAACTTACATATTTTCAGATTATAATGAATTTAGTTTACCGATTGATAGGGTTTGGAACATTGTTAGATAGAGAGTTCAAATTTGTTTTACATCAAATTTTTTTCATAAATTAATATATATTTTATAATTAAATAAAAATATGTATATATAATTTTAAATCAGTAAATAATTAGAGTAATAATATGAAAAATAATACTATAAAATTTCACATTGATTTTCTTTCACAACATATTTTTCATAAGATTCATGAAATACATATAAATTCATCAATAATTTTTTTGATGTTCAAAATAATATTATATAAATAAAAAAATTTAGAGAAGATGAATCATTATTTACCATACAAGCAAAATTAATTGATCGATCCAATTAATTTTGAGAACCTCTCCCAAAGTTTATTACCACTACATCGGAAGTCTACGTATCTTATTGCATAAGAGCATAGACCCTCTCTTGGGTCTGAGATTTCAAATTATTTTGTTGAACTATCGGGTAGGTCGACTCTCAATTCTCTATAGGAACTCAGCTATTTTATGACCTATCTTACTATGTTTAAAGCAAGCACAAAAGATTCAATGGCATTGGTTAGAATCTGGTACTATAGTCGTGGACCGATCTCTTACGTGAATCTGGATATTAAATTAGAGAATTGAAGAAGAAGAAGAAGAAAGAAGAACAAAGAAAAGAAGATGACAATACTAGAATTTGGCATTGAAACCAAAGAGAAAAGAAAGTTAGGAAAAAAAGCTCTGTTGTATTCCACTCTTACAAAACTATATAATACAATGGGTTTATGTATCCTAGGATTCTCACATGAATCCTAATAAATCCTAAATCAAAAACTCTCCTAGGCTAACCCATATATGAAAGCACTCATTCAAGCCCAAGTCTTGCATGCTCTCATCCTATAGACTTAATCTAAGTCCAAATCTTTAGTTAGCCATCTTAAGATCTCTTAAATCAGGTCTCAAAAAACCTAGGATCAAACCTGATCCAAAACCTAAATAAAACTCCAGCATAGTTCTATTCCCGCAATTGGAGTTGATCCCTACTGAGATCGAGTCAACTCCTTTGGACTCGAGTCGACTCGTTTGAACTTAAGTCAACTCCCCCGCACGTGCCATGCACTACTATAAAATAGAACTACGACAGCGGTTTGTAACCACTGCCATAGTCCAAAAAATTACTGCATAGGCTATGGCAGTGGTTAGCTAATCGCTGCCACTGCAGCCATCGTCGTAGGTGTATGGCAATGATTTTAAAAATCGTTGCTATAGAGCGTCTATTGTAGCAATTTCTAAACCACTGCCATAGTTTGATCTATGACAGCGGTTATGTAATACAGCAATTGACAAATTGCCCACGGCAACGGTTGGCACGTCTACGGCAGCGGTTATAAAATCGCTGTCGTAGCTTTTGAATAATTAAAAAATATAAAATTTTTAATTTTTTATATATTTTATCTATATAATACAAAAAAATATTATAAACATAAAAATATTTTTAAAATGCTAAAATTTTATTATTGAATAAAATTTATTATAATATTTTTTAAAAAAATATACATTAAAATTTTTTTAAATCTACATCGTCATCATCACCGGGAGCTGGAGCTGGAGTCGGAGCTGGAATGCGGGCCAACATATTCTCAAAGCTCATGAAGGCACCTTCAAAATGCGCATTGAGCGTTGATACCATGTTTCTCACGATGCCCTCCATGAGATGCGCACTCCTCAGTCCGATCTGCCTACATCGCAACATGATCTGCCCGTGCCAATGTCTCCTTAAGCTCCTTCCAACTGATGACACCAGAAGCCTGTAAAGAGACACTTATCTCAGACCAATAGCTGGTCGGCATATGTCCGGATTTGCATCGAATCCTTCTAGAGTGCTTACCCCAAGACCTGAGATAGATGGTCATGGAGGCCAAAGGTATCTAAGCCCTCACTCACGAGCACATCTAACTGATCCTATAATTATAAATTTAAATAAAATTTTATAAGAAATGCTATAATACTAATCATATATTAATATATTTAATACTTACAAAAATTTTTTTGATCGCGACATTCATTGACCTGCCCTTCTTGTCCATATGGCTGGATCGAAAGATCTCGCTACGGTTGATCGGGCATCACTCCATCTCTCATCAACTATAACAATGGATCAATTTATCAAAAACATAAAAAAAAATATCAATTTAATTTATCTAATAAGATTTAGAATTTATTATCTCTCTATGCATACGACTGGCCATAGACTCACGGTCGAGAGTGTGCGTATACTCATGACTACCCAGTTCTTTCGATTCTGATGGAAGATAGCCTAATAAGTATTCAAATAAATAATAAATATTTAAAAAATATTTAAATATAACTTTAAGCATATTGAAAATTCAAAAGTTAGTAATTTTATCTCAAACTTCTAGCTCCTCCAATGTGTAACTATCCTCTTACACTAACTCGAAGGACAATCCTGTATCCAAGGAATAAGCTCCTCTAGAGTATCTCATCGGTGCTCGAGCCATTCTCTATAGAGCTTAATCTTATAGCTCCGATACAATTTTTCAATTTTCTTTAGTCGGACATCTCGAGCCCTCTCGTAATCAGAAAAGTCATACCTCCTCTACACAAAATTATCAAAAGTCAGTTACAAAATTATTCTAATCAAACATAGTGTAAATATGTAAAATACATAAATATAATTAAGATGCACTTATCCATATCTCCTTCCACACTCAGTCCCTGATAGCAGCATCCATCAATCATCAGTCTCTGGGTTCTACGGGAATAATGTCTGATCGCCTCATAAGCACTCCAAAAAAGGAATGCATCTTCCATGCAGTCTCCCCTACTAGCCTCCCCTCCGCATCATACTACACCATCACTTGATGCTGGCGGTTCTGCACATGCGCCATACATGTGGGATCATGAAATATCTGACTAGATGATGCACCTATAATGAAAATATGTTATGCAAATATATAAGTATACAAATACTATATAAAAAATAAATAAATAATATAATAAAAATGTACACTCAGATGTTGATGGAGTAGCATGTATTGAAGATGTGGATGACAGTGGAGGCTCAGATGCTGGTGGAGTAGATGCCATCGGTGGAGTGATGCCGATGGTGGAGATTTTCAAGTAGCCAATACGGAGGTGAATGAAGTATACTCCGACTGCTCCTCAGATGCTGAACTCCGCATAACCCATCGAGGGGTAGGGATGAAAGCTAGATGACGTTTCAGTTCCATCGTGACCAACAATGTTAATGAACATTAACCAATATAACATGTTGAACAATAATTAAAGATATATTTAGGTACCATCCGTACAATTATATATAAATATACGGATGTTGAAGATTATGTATACTAATCAATTGATGGGTCTATCGCTATGCAATGTAATAAACAAAAGCAATAAGATGGGAGTTCTCTTAGCGGTCGGAGGTTCTCTTAGTGATCAGCACGACACGGTCTATCGATACGACATGGTCCAAGGCACGACCTACCAATACGGTACGATACAGTACGACATGATATGGTATAGTATGGCATGGCACGACCCATGACACGGCATGGCCTAAGGCACAGCACAGCACGGCCTACTGACATAGCTTAGATGCGGAGCTCCGCGTAGTCCATCGAGGGATAGGGATAAAAGCTAGATGATATTTTGGTGCCATCGTGACCTGTAATGTTAATCAACATGAGTTTGAGTATTTAACCATGTGTTTCATGAGTGGATGTAGATCTTTTTAGGTATTTAAATTGAAGAATCATTTCAAGAAAAGATTTACAAAAATTCATCAAGTCAAGATCCTTAAAAAAAAATTTTTTTTTAAGCTTTCAAAAATTAGAAGAAAGAGAGCTCTTTGACCAAAATAAGAAAGATATAAAAAAAATTTAAATAAAAATTAAATCTCTTTGATTGGTAGCAAAAAAAATTTTAAAATAGCCTTGGAGTAGTTTTTGAGACGTCTTGAAATTTTTTTGAGAGCTCTCGAGTGGACTGGCATGCCCAAATAAAGTTTTGGCATAGTTTCGAGAGGTCTTGAGTTGAACTCAAGACGTCCATTCTCAAAAGATAGAAACTCAGTTTCTCTGCTCTGAGAGCAAAAAGTTTTGTAGGATTCTCAAGAGGTCTCATAGTTCCAACAAGACATCTCATTCAGAACCGAGAGGTCTCGAAATCTCTCTCCAACCATCTCTATTTTAGAAACTTAATTCATCCCCTCTCTTAGGTTGCAACCTTTGGACACCAAGTATAACATGTAGAACAATAATATTAGCAACACATCAATAAATAGACTCTAATAATTTATACCAGAATGTTGAAGTCATCATCTAGTGGCATCTATAATATGGACATCACCATCGCTCTTGATAAATATGTCTGGGACCTCGACAGTACTAGGTAAGTTTTATCCTAGAGGAGCACTTTGCATGCATGGTCCAACATCATCATCAACTTTAATATCATCAAAAATATGCTTAAGTACCATCTTCACAACAACACCCCATTGAGGCTCCAAGAGATCACTAACATAGAAGACTTACTAGCTTGGGAGGCAAATATATACGGTTCTTCAGTGCAGAGATGGCGTTGTATGTTAACGAGAGTAAAACCATACTCATCAGTCTTCATCCTAGACTGTAACAAGATGTCAAACCAATCGTACTTCATCAACGCAATCCTTTTTTTAGAATAATAGTCCAAGATGACTATTTTCTCGACCATGCCATAATAGTTCAAATCCTTTGTACGAGACTATGAATCCCTCGAGCTAGCATAACACCCAGTGGTGGCGCTCAACATGATTCTACTATTTTGTGTTGCTATATTTACGGACCTACTATGAATATTAAACCTATAGCCATTAATGATAAGTTTTTTATACTCATGCACGGTACGATTAGGGCCCATTGAAAAAGCATGTACTTCAGAGCTCACATCACTGAACAGCAATTTCGATACCTAATTAAGAAGATGATACCTAATTAGTAAACATGTTCAAATAAGTTATACAAAACAAGAATATATAATTGCTTATATGATCTTTGAACTATTCAGAAAATTCTTTATGGTGCATTTTCTTTCTCCCACATACTTAGAGTGCTATATTTTACTCTTATGACTTTCTTGTATTTGCTGCATTCACAAAGAACAAATTTAAATATAATTAAATTTTTTTAATTATTATAAAATAAATAAGGCTGAGTGACTTATCTTATGTACGGCTCAATGATATCATAATTAAAGAGCACGTAGCGGTGTACCTTATCTCTTTCCTCAATGTTTAAATCAATGAGATGGTATGAAGTGAAAAATCCACCTAACTGTGGAATGAACTCAAATGTAGGCTCAATTGGCTCATACCGATCATCCTGATTCCTCATTGACTGATTATGATGTGTCTTAAGCTTGTTTAAGTATATGGTATAAAAATCCATACACTTTTGACCCAAATAACCTTCTGCTATGGATCCCTCTAGATGATTCATATTTCTTACATAAGATTTTAGAGTTTGAATATTTCTCTCAATAAGATACATCCATTGGCAGAACACTGAACCTCCAAGTATAATTTTTTCCACAAGGTGTACGGTGAGATACATCATAACCATGAAAAATGATGGTGGAAATATCTTCTCCAGATTACATAATATAGTCACCACCCTTGCTTTCATTTTCTTCACGCCTTTCTTAAGCAACCTCTTTGCACAAATATCTCAGTGAAAGTTGCAAAAATGAATAACAGTCATTCTGATATTTTTTGGCAATACGCGATGAATAGCTATTGAAATCAATTCCTACATCAGCACATGATAATCATGAGTCTTCAATCCCCCAAGTTTGACATCTTTACTATTCACATGCTTTGATATGTTGCTTGAGTATCCATTAGGGATCTTTATGTTCTCCAACACACGAAGAAATATGAACCGTTCGGAGGCATTCATAACATAGCATGCATAAGGGAGCCTTCATTATTTTCCCCCTACCGGCTCTGGATGGAGTGATCTCCTAATATCCCATTCTTTTAAGTCAAATTGAGAATTTAAGTCATTCTTAGTCTTATTTTTGATATTTAAGATTGTTGCCAATAAGAGCTCGCACACATTCTTTTCAATATGTATTGCATCTAAGCAATGGCGCAATAAGTTTGTCTCCCAATATGGCAAGTCAAAAAAGATGCTCTTTTTCCTTCAATTAAAGTGTGTGTCATTTTTCTTTGATTAATGCTTTCTCTTTTTACCATCAATCGGATCATCTTTTTTAAATTCAACACTGAGACCATCTAACTCTTTAAGTACATCACTTTCAGACATCCGACTAGATGCCTTATCTTCTTCAACAGTGCCATCGAAGGAGCATACATCCCTTCTATGTAAATGGTTTCGACGGAGGAAACATTGATGCTCCATATAGTTAAAGCTCCTCTAATGTGTCAACCTTTTAGATCGGATGTTTTTTTCACAAACCGGGCATGATAGCTCACCTTTGGTGCTCCAACCCAATATTAGGGCATAGGCTGAAAAGTTATTTATTGTCTACAAAAGCACTGCACGCATGGAGAATGATTCATTCAATAAAGCATCAAAAGTTGGAACACCTTGAATGCTCCATAACTATTTTAGCTCGACAGTAAGAGGCTGCAAATAAACATCAATGTCATTACCTACCTTTATCAGTCCAGGGATGAGTACTGTCATGAAAGCAAAGAATTTTTTCATACACATCCATAGTGGAAGGTTGTAAACATGAATAAATACTGGCTATACACTATATACGGTATTCATATGCTTGAACGGATTGAAACCATCGCACGATAAGCCCAACCTCATATTACGTATCTTATGTGTGAAGTCAGGATGTAATTCATTAAATTTCTACCATGTCTCTCCATCGGTTGGATGCCTCAATGCATCATCTTTTGTTCAGTCCTCTTCATACAATTTCATGTTCTTCGATATCCTTGCCGATATAAACAACTTTTGTAGTCTTGAAATAAAAAAAAAAGTATCACATCAACTTTTGAGGTACATGAGTCGATGTGCCATTTTTATTTTATTTTTATCTTGATACACCGCACCTCATGCACTCATTTTGGTTGACATCTTCTTCCCAATAGAGCATGCAATCATTGGGATATACATGTATCTTGGTGTAAGCAAAGTCCAGCTATTTAATAATCTTTGATACCTCATAATTATTCTTCAAAATTTATGCATCGTCTGGAAGAATGTCCTCTAAAAGCTCTAATATGCAATTCACTCCATTATTACTGAATCCATTGGAGCATTTTGTATGATACAACTGGATTAAAAACTCCAACTTCGCCATCTTTTTATATCCGAGATACAATAAAATATTAGCATCCTCTATTAACTTGCGGACCTTCTCTACATCCTCACTGTTTGTCATTCCACCAACCACAGGATCAGACATGAACGTAGATGCATCGTTATTATGGCCAATAAATAAAATAAAATTATGAATCATTTATTCCACTTTCCCATCATGTTGATTGTTTTCTTGCGGTCTGCTCTCACCATGTTGGTCCCAACAAATTTCATAACTAGCTTTAAAGCCATTAATAGTGAGATGGTCATTTACATCTTGACGAGGTAGCCATGGTCCATCTATATACTTTTTACAAGGACATTGGATCAGTCCATAGTCTCCAATTTTTTTTATGGTAAAATCAAAAAATGTTTGAAGTCCAGCCTCATATTTTGACGAGAGCCTATTAAACTTCATCCATCCCTTATCCATTTTAAAAATAATGACACTGCAATAAATTATGTGTGAAACTTAAATTATATACTAATACATTATAAATAAATATGTATTATAAATAAAAATATATCATAAATAAAAATTAAAATAAATATCATGTATGGAACTCACATTAAATATCATTTTCAGACATATAATAAATGCATCATATCACCAACTAATACGTAAAGATAGATCCTATTACATTCAAAAATTATATTAATTTTATAGATTTATTACAGTAATCAAATAATATGCAATAGGGATCGAATAAAATTTTAATAGCATTTCTCTTTAGTTCTTTCGTGTAGGAAGAATAAAAGATAAATACTATCCAAACTTTCATTTAGAATCCTTAGCATATCGTCTGATTACTACAACTATCTATAGAATTATTTATAATTTTCAAACTATCCAAATTGGATAATCAATTGATCATTGTACATAATTCTCTCATCCATACAATTACATATAATTGTACGAATGTTCGAGATTATGTACATAAATCAATTAACGGGTCTATCGTTATGCAATGCAATAAACAAAAGCAACAAGATATAAATATCCAAAAATATTATTTAATAAATTCTACAACATGAATTACATTCATAAATAATTAAGGATGAGTAACAGTCGTAGATCCAATCTTTTGTGCGAACCTGAGTATTAATCCAAAAATCTGAAAGAAGAATGAAGAAGATGATGGTGGTACCTTAGGGCTTAAAGTTGGAATCTTAAAGAGACATATCAAATTTTATTCGCACCTATCGAGCCGGCACACTCAGAAGCCGAGCCAGCTTCATGCCTGAAACATCCAACTTGGGTCCTCTCTTAGCCGACTTGATCTCGGCCCGAGCTGGCTTGACTACGTATCCAAGCCAGCTTGACTATGTGCCATCCCCTGTTCTTGGCTATCTCCGCCCTTTTCTCATCTTTTCGACTGTCCATCTTCCACTTAATCTCCATCGCCGATGAGGCCAGACCCCCTTCCCGATCCCTCTCTCCCTCTCTCGATCTTCCTCGTTAGTGAGGTCGGACCCCCTTCCTGATCCCTCTCTCCCTCTCTCGATCTCCCTCACTGGTGATGGTGGCGAGATCAAACCACTCCCTCCCTCTCTCACTCTCTCAATCTCTCTCACCGACGAGGCCGGACCCCCTCCCTCCTTCCCTCTCTCTCTCTCTCGATCTCCCTCGTCGGTGATGGCGGCGAGGCTGAATCCCTCCCTCCCTCTCTTCCTCTCCCTTTCTTAGTTTTGGATCTCGAAATTGGGTTCGGATACCCGAGATCCATTAGGGTCTGGGTCTGCTACTTCAAGTATGAACCCATGGGGTATTCAGGTTCAGATCCAGTACCAGTAATTAAAATTGGATCCAAATTTGAATATCCAGGTTTCGACCTGAACCTGACCCATTAATAGATTTAGTCCAGTGATTAATAAATAATACTATAAAATAAAAATAAAAATTATATCTATGGCTATAGAGAGAGGGTCACATCGAGATCTCTGATGGTCGTCGACAACAGTGCTAGAGAAAGATGACGGTGCTAGAGATAACCTACAAAACAAGAGCAAGATAGTGAGATAGAGAGGGAAGAGAGAGAAAGAGAAAGAGAAAAGAGAGAGAGGGGAGAGAGAGGGAGAGGGGCTTGGAGGGGAGCCATGATAGGAGGCTAGGGGAGGGGGAGGGCAGGAGGTGGGGGCTGGGGATGGGGAGGGCAGGAGCGGTGGCGGTCGGGATGGGAGGGTAGGAGGTGGGCGGCCAGAGATGGAGAGGGCAGGAGGTGGACGGCGATGGCCGAGGATGGGAAGGGTAGGGGGGTGCGGGTCGAGAAGGGCAGGGGGTGGGTGGTTGGGGATGGGGAGGGCAGGGGGGGCGGTGGCCCGAGATGGCGTGGGGAGGGTAGCGGTGAGGGATAGGGAGGGAAGGGGAGGATGGTCGGAGGGGGGAGGATAGGGGCGGTGGCGGTCAGGGATGGGACGGGTAGGGGGGGGTGGCTAGGGATGGTGAGGGTAGGGGGCGGCGACAATCGAAGATAAAGGCAGCACAGGGGGTACAGGTGGGGATTTGGACGGACGAGGGGTCGGCGAAAGACTACCGGGGAGGGGTCGGGGGGGGGGACGAGCGGGAGGGGGGTGGCATGGCACGGGCAGGGGCGGCGGCATGCCAATGGAGGTGAAGGGGGAGGAAGGGGCACCGGAGGAGGGCTGAGGGCCGGACTGGGGGGAGGGGAGACTTGGGGGGGGGAAGGGGAGGGGGGAGATCTGGGGGGGGGGGGGCAACTTGGCTCAGAGGAGGGGGGGAAGGACTTGGGTGGAGTCTCACTAGCGATGGAGAGGAGGGAAGAGAGAGAGAGCGCGCATGGGAGGAAAGAAAAATTTAGAGATTTTTAATCTAACCTACGATAGTGATTTTCGAACCGCTGCCATAGATCTATGGTAGGGATTACTAAAAATTGCTATAATAGATTTATGGTAGTGATTTTCTAACTGCTGTCATAGATTTATAGCAGCGATTTTCAATAACCAATACAGTTGATCAAAAATAATTTTTTTTATTTTTTTAAATATTATATAATTTTAAAATTTAATACTCATCTTTATCATTCATTATCTAAATAATTACCATTAGAATGTCATCACAAAAGATCACCTCGATCCGATGGCCCTAGCTTCATCGATCAGAAAATTTGATTTCGACGATCATGAATGACGATGCGATGATATGATAGATAAAGATCTTCGATCGATCTAAAAATTTGCAATGATGATTTCGATGATATTTATAGCATACTATCAAAATTTTACTTCAATCAGATATCATTATTATGGTCAATTTAGTATGAAATGATTTCGATCATTAAATTAGAAATAAATAATCAAAGGGCTAAATGACATTCGATTACAAGATAATTTTTTAGTTAAATAATTTTTACTATAATTTTAATCATTTTATATGATGATGATAGTAAAATTTAAATTATTTTTATATAAATTATTCATGTTAAGCAGATATTACAAAAGTACGAGCATAACAACCAACGGAGTTTAAGAATGGTTATCATGCAACGCATAGTTTTAGATCGTTCTTAGTCTCATGAGTTGAATTTTATAATTATCATCATAAAAAATAATTAAAGTAGTAGCCAAGATTATTTATAAAAAAATTATCTCATAATCGAATACCGTCTGATCCTTTGATCACTCATTTATCATTTAACGGTCTATACTAAATTGACCAAGATAACGATATCCGATTAAAGTAAAACTTTGATAGTATGCTACAAACATAATCAAGATCATCGTTGTAGATTTTTGGATCTATCAAAGATCTCCATCTATCAGATCATCGCATCATCATTCATGATCATCGAAATCAATTTTTTTTTGATCGATGAAGCTAGGGCCATCAGATCGAGGCGATCTTTTTGCGAAGATACTCTAATGATAATTATTTAGATAATAAATGGTGAAGATGGATATTAAATTTTAAAATTATATAATATTTAAAAAAAATAAGAAAAAAATATATAGTAGCGGTTAAAAATAATCGATGCCATAGATCGACTTATAGCAGCGGTTACAAGAAACCGCTGCTATAGGATCGACCTATAGTAGCGGTTTTCCTAACTACTACCATAGGTTCGATCTATGGTAACGGTTGTCGTTAACCGTTACTATAGGTCGGACCTATTATAGTGGTTACAAAGAACCGCTGCCATAGATCGACCTATGGCAATGATTTTTTATAACCGCTGCTATAGATCGATCTATGACAGTGATTTATTTTAACCACTATCGTAGACTTTATTGCAGCATGTTGCTTAGCTATGCAACTCAAGAGGAAGGATGAATTAGATTTTTAAAATTTTAAAGCTAATTTAAAAATATCAAGATTGAATGATGATATGTAAGATGTGTGTGTGAAGTGATTTAGGTTAGAGAAAAAATATAAAAGATTAGAGAGTAAGAATTTAACAAACTAAGAAAAGAAAGATAGTAAGCACAACACAAACAAGATTTATAGTGGTTTGGTGCTTCTCTTGTACCTACATTCACTCCCCAAGCTCCTACTTGGGAATTAAAATTCACTAACTGTATTCAAACTGAATACACCATTGAAAATCTCCAATCCTAGCTATCCCAAGATAGAACACTTATTTTTCAGGTACAAGCCAACCCAATACAATCCTATTCAAGGTTAGGACCAATTTTTTCAAGTTTTGGAACCCCCCAAAACTTGAATCAAAATAGTAAAGCAAAGTAAAAAAAATTAATGACAATCAAATATAAGTTTAGCTCCCTTTGTGAGCAAATAAAATCTTAAGAATGCTTTTCACAATAATGAAGGAAGCTTCTCTAATTTTTCTCAAGATTGTTGGAGATTTGAAAGAGCTCTTGAGAGGTAGGTGAACTTGAAACAAAGATTTTTTTGCTTGAAGATGACTTTTGCTTAGAACTGAAATTGAATCACACCAATCTCTTGTATTTTTTTTCTATTTAAAGCCTTTTAAATCTTCAATAGGTAGAGGAGAGAATATTGGGTAAGATTTATAGCCGTTGGAGATATTAAAGAAACTATTAAAATCTGCCAAAATAAGAAAAAAATAGCCATTGCAGAAAAAGTTCTGTTGTAGGGGTCGACTCATGGCACAGGGGTCGACTCATGGGTCGACCTCTGAGACAAAATCCAGAAAAATAGTCGTTCTATATTTTTAGCCTTTGGAACAGCAGAGATCGACCCTGGGGTCGACCCTTGGCACAAAGATAGTGTGCCAAACAACCCTTTTCAGCAGGGGACGACTTAGAAGTCGACCCTTTTGCTTCAAACTTGATTTTCTCCTAAAATAAGCATCTAAAAATTATGGAACTACCTCCAAAGGACTAGAAATCTTCTATACTTGCTCTTGAGACTCTCAGATCAAAACTTGATAAAATTATGATTTTGCTCCTGAAATACAAAATATCTTTTTTCAAGCCAAATTTATTAGTAATCCCCTCAAATGCTTCGTAATCATCAAAATCAATTCTTGGAGCAACAATCTCTCCTTTTTTGATGATGATAAAATATTTGAGCATAAGCAAAAATAAAGCATGTAGAAGCATTGATTGAGGATTTTAAAAATTTTGATGGAACATGCTACATCACATACTAGGATATTATATTTAATTATTTGATCAATATGGCATCAAGAGCATTTTGATGATTACTTATAGTCAGGCATTTAAATGATTTAAAAAAGTATTTGACTTACTTATTCCTTTTATCAATTTTACTTCTATTTTATTTTTTTATCAATTTTACTTTAATTTTGCTTATAGCCCAATTTTATTTACTCTACTCTCCCTTTTTGACATCATCAAGTAAGATCTTAAATAATTTTAAAATTCAAAAATAAAAAAGCCTCCTCCTTAAGTTATTCCATATATTTTTCTGTTAGAATAAGAGTTTATAACAAAACTTTTAATTTACAATATAATGATCATAATAAAATTTAGCCAATTCATAAAGATTCATTTCACATCATTCAAATGACATCATCACATATTTACATCCAAATGATTATCATAACATTAAGTTATCAAAATATATAAGTGCTAAACATACAAAATATAAAGATATCAAAAGTATTCATGAGAATTAGGCCATCAAATATATAAAATTTATGGATACAACTATCCATGACCCAAACAGCCAGTAGTACTAATGCCATAAGTTTGATTCAAAAAAAATATAACCAACTATGACTTGATCAAAAACTCATAGAAATAACTAAGAGATACTAGATCATAACCTAATACAAAGATGATTAAACTAAATCTAGTAGAGATCATGGCTGGAAGCATCTGAATCAGATGAAAAATCAGAGATGTGATGGGGTGTGTCAAATGATAGATGTATCAAATTTAAAAAATTAAATTAAAAATTTAAAAAATTAAATTAAATCAAATAAATTAGCTTTTCTTTAAAATCTTATCATTTAAAAAAAAAATTTATAAAAAAATTAGCTTAAACTCAAATATCAAAGGCTCTCCTCCTTTTTGAATGAATATGATTCTTTAAACAAATTTTCAAGTATGTACTTTTAAGCTTTAAGAGGATTAGAGCTTTTCAAAGATTTGAATAGTAAAATCAAACATAATATTTAATTTATTATTTATTTATTTTTTAAAATAAATTTTAGTTAATTAAGCTAAGAAAAGATATATATCAAAAATGTATTGAGCAAAATAAAGATAGTATCAGAGTAAAAATAATTTTACAAAGATTTCTAAAGGCACATTAAAAATTTTATATTATATTTATATTTTTAAATGAGTTTCAAAATTAAAAGTATGTATCAAAATTAACTTATTTTTAGAGCGAGAATATATTTCAAATTAGTTTTAACTCTAATTAGTTATCAAAAATAATTTGACAATCAAATCAATTGAATTTAAGCTAAATAATCACATAAAGGCTTAAGTTAAAAGGATCATAAAACAATCAAAGTTCATTATCCTTAACTCAAATTAATTAGAATATTTAGTCAAGACTAACTAGATAATATTTAACAAACAAACATCTTTTTTCTTATTTTTAAGAGTAAATACTAGAAAATTCATCATATAATATTTTCTCTCCTTTTTTTCATAATTATTATTGGATAAATTTATCTTTTAGCTTTTCTTCCCTATTTTGAAAGAACATAATAAATTTAGAATGAATATCTTTTTTTTAAAATTCTATTTATGAACAACATGAATTAAAAATACATCTCTTTCTTTTTAAATAATATAAATATATTAAATAAAATTATTTTAAACTTCAAAGATTCAAGAGAGATAGAATATTTCAAAGATTAAAGATTTTAAATAGATCATTCAAAGAAAATTATAAGATATATTTAATTTTTTAGGGATCATCTCTTTTTTCTTTTATTATTATATATATATTAAGATCAATAAAATATAAGATAAATATCAAGATGTCTAATATCAATTGATTAAAAATTAAAGTCTTCTTTGAATATTTGATTTTAATAGCTTCTTTAAAATATTTTGCTTGACATCAATATTAAAAGACTTTAAAAAAATATTTTTCTTAAATTTATTTTTTAAAATTAATCAATCTAAATAAGGCATGAATATTTATCAATAATTCTCTTTTAAGATCAAAAATAATTTCTTGATATTAATTAATTTTTAAAAAAATAATAATATGATCAAAATGTATAAAATATAAATAGTTGCTTAAAATAAATCAAATGATCAAAATCATTAGAATGCTTAAATAAATTTATGAGATAAATAAAGTATAATTATTTATCCATGATTTTTTTTATTAAGTTCAAAAATAATTTTTCTTCTTATAGTCAAAAAAAATAAGAAGGATGGATAATTTTTAACTTAAAGCAATGAAATTAAGTCTTAAGGATTGATCCAAAAATATTAGTAGAGGATAAGTTGGGATCAAAAGAAGGATATTTAAGCAAAAGAATCTAGAATTTTTAATTTTCTCCTAATTTTATAGAATTTATCTTTACTTAAGGTCTTAATAAAAATATCGGCCAGTTGATTTTCAGTACAAACATAATCAAGAATTATATCATTATTTTGAATATGCTCTCTTATGAAATAATGTTTTATTTCAATATATTTTGATCTAGAGTGTTGGATTGGATTCTTAGTTAGATTTATCACACTAGTATTATCACATCTTTTGAGAGTTTTATTTAGTTTGATGCCAAAGTTTTCAAGTTGTTGCTTAATCTATAAGATCTATGCACAGCAACTTCCGACTGTAATATATTCGATCTTGATGGTAGACAATGCTACCGAATTTTGCTTCTTGCTAAACCAAGAGATTAAATTAACTCCTAAAAATTGATAAATTTTACTAGTACTTTTTCTATCTAATTTACTTTCAGCAAAGTCTGCATCTGAATATCTAATTAAATCGATTGATGAATTCTTAGAGTACCATAAATCTATGGATTGAGTTTCTTTAAGGTATTTAAGTATTCTTTTTATAGCATTTAAATATAATTTTTTTAGATTAGATTGAAATCATGCACATAAACAAACACTAAATATGATATCTGGTCTACTACTAGTTAAATACAATAAAGAACAAATCATGTCTCTATATAATTTTTGATCAACACTTTTACCTCCATTTTTGTCAAGCTTACATGATGGACTCATAAGAGTACCAATTGCTTTGGAGCTCTCCATCCTAAATCTCTTGAGTAGTTTTCTTGTATACTTGCTTTGAGTGATGGAGATCTCTTCTTTTATTTGTTTGATTTGAAGTCCGAGGAAGAATGTTAGTTCACCCGTTATGCTCATCTCGAACTCCCCCTACATGAGCTTAGCAAAATCTTAACATAAAGTTTTATTAGTAGATCCAAATATAATGTCATCAACATATATTTGTATTACTAAGATGTCATCATGATCTCTTTTAATGAAAAGGGTTGTATCTACATTTCCTCTTGAAAATCGACTATTAAGCAAGAATTTACTTAGTCTTTCATACCAAGCCCTAGGTGCTTGTTTTAAACCATATAATGCTTTGTTTAATCTAAAAACATAATTTGAAAAAGCATGATTTTCAAAATTAGAAGGTTATTCTACATAAACTTCTTCGGCAATATATCCATTTAGAAAAGCATTTTTAACATCCATTTGAAATAGCTTGAAATTCATAAAATATGCATAAACGAGTAAAAGACTAATTATTTCTAATCTAGCAACAGGTGCAAAGATTTCATCAAAATCAATTTTCTCTTCTTGATTATAATCCTTTGCAACTAATCTTACTTTATTCCTAGTTACATTTCCATTTTCATCTAATTTATTTCTATATACCCATTTTGTATCAATTATTGGATAATTTTTAGATCTTGATACTAAGATCCATACATTATTTCTTTCGAATTGATTAAGTTTCTCTTACTTTTCATTTATCCAATTATAATCTTTTTTAGCTTCATCAATGATTTTGGGTTCAAAATAAGAAACAAATGCAAAATGATTGTATGCATCTGTAGGTGAAGAGCGAGTTCTTACCCCATGTGTAGGATCACCAATAATTAGTTCTTTAAGGTGATTATGAACATACCTCCATTTTTTTGGAAGATCATTTGTACCTTGAGGTTGTTCTTATCGTCCTTCACCCTCAATTTCTTGCTTGTCTTCATGATTCTCTTCATTTTGAATTATTAAATTCTTTAGGATGATCTCCTTCATTCCTTCTATAAAAGGATCTGCATCATTAATACCCTCATTCTTCTTTGATGGAAGATCATTAGTCTCATAAAAAATAATATGTATTGACTCCTCTACTACTAAGATTCTTTTGTTAAAAATAGTAAAAGCTTTATTAGAAGAGAAGTAACTAAGAAAAATAGCTTCAATAGATTTTGCATCAAATTTACCTAGTTTTTCGTTACCATTATTCAAAATAAAACATCAGCAACCAAAAACATGAAAATATGCAATGTTAGGTTTTATTCCTTTTCAAAGCTCATAAGATGTTTTCTTTAAAATTAGTCTAATTAGGGCACGGTTTAAGATGTAACATGCTGTGTTAATTGCTTCCGTCCAAAAGTATCTTGAATGATTACTTTCATATAGCATAGTATGGGCTATTTCTTCTAGAGTTCTATTTTTTCTTTCTACTACTCCATTTTATTGGGGTGTCCTAGGTGTTGAAAAATTATGGCTAATTCTTTTTCATCACAAAATTTTTTAAAGTCATGATTTTCAAATTTGGTTCCATGATCACTTTGAATGCTTTGAATTGAAAACCTTTTTTCATTTGTAACTTTTCGATAAAACTTTGTAAAAACATGAAAAGTTTCATCTTTGTGTGCCAAAAAGAAAATTCATGTAAAACATGAGTAGTCATCGATAATTATAAAATCATAACATTTTCCACCTAAGCTTGCTATTCTTGTAGGATCAAACAAATTCATGTGCAAAAGTTTCAATGGTCTAGAAGTTGAAACAATATTCTTAGATTTAAATGAAACTCTTGTTTGTTTACCTAGTTGGCATGCATCACAAATTTTATCTTTTTTAAAGTTTAATTTTGGTAAACTAGTAACTAATTCCTTTTTGATAAGCTTTGAAAGTGAATGCATACTAATGTGTACAAGCCTACGATGCCAAAGCCAACTAGTCTCATTAATTTTGACATTCATAGCTATTAAACATTGTATGTTTATCATAGAAAGATCATTCAAATCTATCATATAAATATTACCATGCCTATGCCTAACAAACTTAATGCCATTATCATTGGAACTAGTTACAATGTACAATGAAGATTCAAAAATAACTTTGTAATCCTTGTCACAAAGTTGACTAATACTTAAGAGATTGTATTTTAAACCATCTACTAATAAAATATTTTTAATATACTTGGAGGGAGTGATACCGATATTACCTATAAATCAATGATCTTTTTTTTGCCATTATCTCCAAATATGACCATCCCTCCATTTTTAGCATCAAGCATGATGAATTGGGACTTATCACCAGTCATGTGTTTTGAGCATCCGCTGTCAAGATACCATCTTCAATTTTCTTCTTTGGATGCAAGACACACCTATATGCAAAATCAAGTCCTTACTCTAGGTACTCAAGTTTTCTTGGATTCTTTAAGATTAGTCACAATGGTTCCTTTTGAAACCCATATTTTCTTTATATTTGAATTGTTAGAGAAGCATGTATAAGATTTGTGTCTTAGTTTACCATATTTAAAGTAAGTAACATTTAAAAATTTATTACTTTATAAATTTATAAAAATATTTTTTAAAAATTTTTATTTTCTTAGGAGGTTATAGCCTAGACCAGTCTTATCATAAATGATCTTTTGATTTTCAAGAATCATATGAAGCTTATTTGAACTCAAAGTAAATTTTTTAACTCTCAATTTTAAATTATCAATTTTATTTTTTAAATTTAGATTCTCTAGAGTTAAGACTAGTTTTTCACTTAGGATAGTTTTATTTTTTTAAGCAAGACTTGATTTTTTAATTTTAGTTCTTTATTTTTAGTTTTTAACTTCTTTAAATTATCTACTAAATTATAGAAGACTTCTTGAAGTTCTTCGAATGTAAATTCATTTGAGATTTTAGCTCTTACCTCATTCTCATGTACCATAAAGCACAGGTTGACTTGTTCATGAGCTTCTTCCTCTTCGGAGTTTAAGTCGTCACTATCAGTCCATGTTGCCACCATAATTTTTTTCTTGTATTTCTTAAAAATCTTTTTAAGTTGAGAACATTCAGACCTAAAGTACCCCAGCTTCTAACATTCATAGCAAATAAGGGACTGCTTCCTATCTTTTTTCTTACTATGCTCTTCTTTGGTAGGTAGCCTCTTTCTCATCCCTTGTTTCTTCTTCAAAAATCTTTTGAACTTTCTTGTGATGAGGGCTATTTCTTCATCTTTCGTTTTATCGAATTTCTCATCTTGTTGAGTGGTGAATTTAAGAGCTATTGTCTTCTTTTTCTTGATGTTGTTTCATACTTAGCTTGTGCGTCATTAGTGATCCTAGAAGCTCCTCCAAGGATAAAACATTCAGATCTTTGGCTTTTTAGATTACAGTCACTTTGGCCTCCTATGTCCTTAGCAAAGATCTAAGAATCTTTCTCACAAGGTCACTGTTAGAATAAGACTTGCCAAGACTTTTAGGACCATTTATAATATCCATAAATCTAGTAAACATTATAGTTATTGATTCATCATGCTCCATTTTGAAAAGTTCATATTTGTGCATAAGCATATTAATTTTTGACTTCTTAACTTAATTAGTACCTTCATGAGTTACTTCTAATCTATCCCATATTTTTTTAACTGACATGTATATCAAAATATGATTAAATTCATTAGCATCTAAAGCATAATATAAAATATTCATGGCTCTTGTATTGAGTTGAGCCATTTTCTTATCAATCTCATCCCATTCCTTCTCGAATTTCATTGATTCCTCACCATCAATTATCTTAGTGGGTGTGTGTGGTCTATTAACTATGATACTCTATATATCATAGTCAAGTGCTTGTATGAAAATTCTCATCCGAGCTTTTCAATAGATATAGTTTATTCCATTGAAAAGTGGAGGTTGGTTTGTGGACTGCCCCTCGGCTAGAGAAATATTAACTTGGATTGCCAAAGATCTTTGGCTCTTTGATGGTTAAATCAAAGTAGGGCTAGAGCACCAAGCTCTGATACCACTTATTGCCTAGCTATGCAACTCAAGAGGGGGGGGGGGTGAATTGGGTTTTTAAAATTTTAAAGCTAATTTAAAGATAGTAAGATTTAATGATGATATGCAAGACGTGTGTGAAGCGATTTAGGTTAGAAAAAAAATATAAAAGATTAGAGAGCAAGAATTTAACAAACTAAGGAAAGAAAGATAACAAGCACACCACAAATAAGTAAGATTTATTATGGTTCGGTGCTTTCTTTGCACCTACATCCACTCTCCAAGCTCTTACTTGGGAATTAAAATCCACTAACTGTATTCAAACTGAATACACCATTGAAAACCTCCAACCCTAGCTATCCCAAGCTAGAACACTTATTTTTTAGGTACAAGCCAATCTAATACAATTCTATTAAAGGTTAGGATCAACCTTTCCAAGTTTTGAAACCCCCCAAAACTTGAATCAAAATAATAAAGCAAAGTAAAAGATTTAATGACAATCAAATACAAGTTTAGCTCCCTTTGTGAGCAAATAAAATCTTAAGAACACTTTTCACAATAATGAAGGAAGCTTCTCTGATTTTTCTTAAGATTGTTGGAGATTTGAAAGAGCTCTTGAGAGATAGGTGAGCTTGAAATGAAGGCTTCTTTGCTTGAAGATGACTTTTGCTTAGGACTGAAATTGAATCACATCAATCTCTTATATTTTTTTCTATTTAAAATCTTTTAAATCTTCAATAGGTAGAGGAGAGAATCCTGGGCAAGATTTATAGCCATTGGAGATATTAAAAAAACTATTAAAACCTGTCAAAAAAAGAAAAAAATAGTTATTACAGAAAAAATTCTATTGCAGGGGTCGACTCATGGCATAAGGGTCGACTCATGGATTGACCTCTAAGATAAAATCTAGAAAAATAACCGTTCTATATTTTTAGCCTTCAGAACAGTAGAGGTCGATCCTAGGGTCAAGCCTTGGCATAGAAATAGCATGTCAAATAGCTCTTTTTAGCAGGAGATGACCTAGGAGTCGACCCTTTCGCTTCAAACTTGATTTTCTCTCAAAATAAGAATCCAAAAATCATGGAACTACCTCCAAAGAATTAGAAATCTTCTATGCTTGCTCTTGAGGCTCTTAGATCAAAACTTGATAAAATTATGATTTTGCTTCTGAAATATAAATTTTTTTTTTCTAAGCCAAATTCATTAGTAATTCTCTCAAATGCTTTATAATCATCAAAATCAATTCTTGGAGCAACACAACGATTTCGAAAATCACTGCCATAGGCTTTTTTTGTAGTAGTGGTACCAAAACATTGCTCTTTATCTAGTGCACCCTAAGACAACCGAGTCGACTCATTTGATACCCGAGTTCTCTCCTAGATTTGAGTCGACTCCTCTATATGCTGGCTTTCTTTTTTTCTTAGATTCTCTTCATCTTTTCTCCAAGACTTGTGAGCACCATAGCAACTCCTACAATCTCTACTTTGGTACCCCCAAGCATTGGCAAATCTGGCAACACCCTCCTGCACGATCTTGCTGTCATTGCATGCCCTAATAATCCCTTGTGTGAACATCTTTGCCACTGCCAACCTTCTGTAGCTTCTGAACTCTCTTAGAGACCTTTGGAATGATCATCTCCATGATTGAAGACTCTTGCTTGCTTGGCACCACCTTGGACTCTATAGGCTTCCTTCTACTCGACAACTGCATCACTTGTCTTGGACTTTCTTGGAGATACCATAGCATTTCTGTACTGGCACTCGCTATACTTGAAGCTCCACCTAACATAGTCTCCTTAGAGCCTGAGGAGACCATGCTTCTCCATCTGCATACTCTGCTCCATCTGAATCTTTGCAACACTGGCATTGGTACTGGGATATAGCTCCTCCCCTGCACCCCTTTTTTCTAAACTTGTGCCAAAGCTCTCTCCACCTTTAAAGCCATCTTTGCCTGATGCTCCACCTAAAATTGAAGTCTATCTGATGCTATAGAAATCAATCCTGTACCTAAGGCCAACCATCCAACATTGCTCTATTGAGCTTGCCGCTGCACCTCGATCATCGTTGCTGCCCCTTCGAACCCTCCCCACTCCGTGAATCTTTTCAAAGCCATTTTGGACATTCCGCACCCTGTGGGCTCCTTCAAAACTAACAAGAGTTCATCCAACTCTTTATCTTTAGTGACTAAGCCAATGAAATCCATCTTTTCTCCTTTCTTGCATTTTTTTCAAAGTAGACACTCTCACTTAAAGTACCCTATTTCACCACACTTGCATTTACCCTTCTTGCTGCCTTTCTGCTCATCCTTTTCCTTCTCTTTTTTGGGCCTCTCTAAAACCACAAGATCCTCCTGAAGAACCTCCCATTTCATCATTTGCTCTCGCTACTCATTGGACCTGAGCATTGACATGATCTCCTCGTATACCAGTATTTTCTTACCATACAGCGGCTCATCACCAATGGATTAAAGCTTTAGGTAGCAAATATAGAAATAATAGGTTCTTGTCCTCCTCTTCAAGATCTATTCCAATGTTGAGTAAATCCATACTCATCCAGTTGAACTGTTGAATATGCCCTGCAACATCCTAACCCTCCTGCATCCAAAGGCTATACAGTTGCTTCTTCAGCATCAGCTTATTATAGATATTAGTGTGATGCTTCTAAATCTTGGAAGGCCATGAGAGGAGTCAAGATATTAGCTCCAGAAGGCTAGGATCAGCTGGTGAAGAAATCAGTCAAGAAAAGAGATTGGCACATAATGGAGCCAACTCGGATGCAGGTCGAGCTGACTCATAATGAGACCAAGCTGGCTCGGACTGAGATCAAGCCAACTCTCTCAAGCAGTCAGAGAATAGTGTTTCAGGAATCTATGGCACGATACACAATCAAGCCATCTCGAGCCTCCATCGAGTTAGCTTGGATACGACAGATAGATTTACATGGGATCTTCTATTTGGTCTTGGATTAGGTTTAATCCAAAAGGTCTTAAGACCTGGTTTGAGAAATCTTAAGGTGGCTAACTCATGGTTTGGACTAGAGATTAAGTCCATAGGATGAGAACATGTGAGACATGGGTGTACATGGGCTCGATGAGAGCTTTCATATATGAGTTAGCTAAGAAAAAATTTTAGCTGAGATTTCGATTTATTAGGATTCATACGGTGTAGTAGAAACTCTAGGATATATAAATTCAGATATTGTAGTAATTTTAATAAGAAATCAATGTAGACCTTTTCTCCTTAACTCTCTTCTTTTTTCTCTCTAGTTTCAACACCAAACCTAGGGTTGTCGCTCCCTTTCCTTGTTCTTCTTTGTATTTCTAGTTTAACACCTAGGTCTACACAAAAGATTAGTCCTCGACTGTGGTTCCGAGCAGTCATGGGGCATAACAATTGATTTCAGAGCTACTGATTATTTTAATAGTTGGTATCGGATCCTAGTTAAGCATGTGGAAAGAAGAAGATCAATTTTTCAACAGAGATGGCAACGAGATTTTAGATCTAAGATTTCTTCTAGAATTTATAAGAAAGGAAGAGATCTAAGGGCTGCTATCCACCCTCCCTTAGTCAAGATATTTTTTAGATCTATATCCTATGCTGTTTTGATTTAGTTTGATCATGGAGAGCAGTGGGTTAAATGTTGGATTTAAAAAGTTTGATGGAAAGAAAAGTTTCACCATGAGGAAGGTTAGAGTGGAGGATCTGCTAGTTCAGATGAGATGAATTCGACTTTGAGGGATAGACTGAAGGAGATGATAGACAAGATGTGGGTGTCCTTAGAGAAAACGGCATGTGACATGATTAGGGCTTATCTGAAGGATGAGATTTTGTATGGCGTATTTAAGGAGAGAACACCCAAGGATTAATGGTCAAGATTGTACTAGTTGTACATGGAGAAAAATACGTACAATAAGTTGATGCTAAAGAAGCAACTGTATAGCCTTTAGATGCAAGAAAGCGAGGATATTGTGGAGCAAATTTAGCAGTTCGACTGAATGAGCATGGATTTGCTCAATATTGGGATGAAGCTTGAAGAGGAGGATAAGAATCTATTATTGCTATGTTCACTACTAAAAGTTTTGATCCATTGGTGACAATGCGATTCTATGGTAAGGAGATACTGGTGTACGAGAAGACCGTATCAGTTTTTAGATCCAACGAGCAGCAGAAATGGATGACGAAGAGAAAAATCTTCTAGGAGGGTCTTGCAATTTCAGGAAAGGCCACAAAAGGGGCAACAAGAAGACTAAAAAGTGCTTCAAGTATGATGAAGCATGTTAAAATAATTGACAGCTCTAATACCAATTGTTATTATCTACAATTGCTCGAAACCATAATCGATGACTGATCTCTTGCATAGATCAAGATGTTAAACTAGCAAACATAAAGAAGAACAAGAAAAGAGATGACAACCCTAGGTTTGGCATTGGAACTAAAGAGAAGAAAGAAGAGAGCTAGGGAGAAAAGCTTAATTATATTCCACCTTCACCAGCATCAAAATTATTACAATGCAATGGTTTATATACCCTAGGGTTTCCACATAAATCCTAATAAATCCTAGCTCAAAAAGTTTTCTAGACTAATCCAATACATGAAAATACTAATCCAAACCCATGTATACCCATGGTTTTACATGCTCTCATCCTTTAGATTTAAATTCGATGCATACATGAATTAATCCTCTTAAGATCTCTCAAATCAGGCCATAAGACCCCTTAGATCAAATCTAATCCAAGACCAAATAGAAAATCCTATGTAGATCTGTTTGTTATGTCCGAGCCAGCTCGATGAAGGCTCGAGCCGGTTCGACTGCATCTCGTACTATAGATTTTTGAATACTATTTTCTATTTGCCTGAGAGGGTTGGCTCAATCTCAATCCAAGCCAACTTCACCTATATTTGAGCTAGCTTCATCTGTGTGTTAGCCCCTTTTCTTGGTTGATATTTCTTCTAGCTCTGGTTTTTTACTCCATCTTATATTTTCAAATCTTTAGAGCACAACTAAGTCCCTCAAGATCCTTATATCTAAATCTTAAGCCCGTGGAGAGCTACATGCTACCTCCATCCTAAGACCACTTCTATTCTAGTCCTATGACTACACCTATCCTAGTCTTTCGGAGTCAACTCTTGACTCTTCCTGTGATCTTTCAAGACTTGGGAGCACCACACCAACATCTATAATCTCCATCTTGGTGCATCCAAGTCTTGGCACATCTGGTAATATCCTCTTGCATGATCTTGCTGTCGATATGCTCTCTGACAGTCCCTTGTACACACCATGCCATCACCTCCTTCTTCAGCTACTGAGCTTTCTTTGAGGCCTTTGGGATGACCGTCTCCATCGTTGAAGATCTTGACTTGCTCCTTTGCACCACTCTTGAAGTTGTAGACATCCTTCTACTTGGCAAAAACATCACTTATTCTGAACTTTCTTGGAGAACCCATAGTGTTTCTGTATTGGCACTCATTGCACCATCTGATATAGTCTTCTCAGAACTACGTCTATCTACCTGCACATGCCGTCCATCTGGAACTATGCATCTCCAGCACTAGTGCTGGGATATCGCTCCTCCCTTTGCACCTCTCCATCCTGAACTTATGTTGTATCTTCCACTGCCTGTGAAGCTACCTCTACCTGATGCTCCACCTAAAACTGAAGTCCTCCTAATACCATAGAAGCTGATTCTATAATCGAGTCACTCAAGACCAGCCATCCAACATTGCCGCTGCACCTCAAACACCGTCACTGTCCCTTCAAACCTTCCATACTTTATGGGCCCCTTCAAAGTCATCTCGGATACACCGCACCCCATGGGCTCCTCCAAAACTAATAAGAGCTCATCCGACTCTCCTCCAATAGTGGCTGAACCAATGAAATCTAATTTTTTTTCTTTCTTGCACTTCTTTCAAAGCGGACACTCCTGCTTAAAGTGTCCTGCTTCACCATACTTGAAGCATCTCTTAGACTCCTTGCTGTCCCTCTTCTCGCTCTTCTTCTTTCCTTTCCTGAGTCTCTCTGAAATCATAAGACCCTCCTAGAAAACCTCCCTCTTCATCATCCATTCCTCCTGTTCGTTGGGCCAAAGCACTAATACAATCTTCTCATACAGTAATGTTTTCTTACCATATAGCAGTATAGTCACCAATAGATCGAAGCTCCTGGGTAGCGAACATTGCAATAATAAACTCTTATCCTTTTCAAGATCTAAGCCTATATTAAATCCATGTTCATCCGATTAAATCACTGAATATATCCTACAATATTCTCACCCTTCTGCATCCGAAGATTGTACAATTGCTTCTTCAGTATCAACTTATTATACATATTTTTTTCTTGTACAACTGACGTAT
Organism: Cocos nucifera; assembly: GCA_006176705.1. Lineage (NCBI taxonomy): Eukaryota > Viridiplantae > Streptophyta > Magnoliopsida > Arecales > Arecaceae > Cocos > Cocos nucifera. The sequence continues at coordinate 395,072 of QRFJ01000642.1, read as the reverse complement.
TCTCGACCATAAGCCCTTGGGTGTTGTCTCCTCCAATACACTATACAAAATCTTTTCTACCAAATAAGTCCTAATCGTGGCACATACCTTTTTTTCCAAGGACATCTATACCTTGTCTATCATCTCCTCCGACCTATCCTCTAAGGCTAAATCTAGTCCTATGTGAACTACCAGATCCTCCATCCTAACCTTTCACATCGTGAAACTTTTTTTTTCATCAAACTTTTCAAATTTCACCTTCAACTTGCTATTTTTTCATGATTAAACCAAATCAAAAATAGCAAATAGGTAGATTTAAAAATTACCTTGACTAGAAAGGATGGACAGTAGCCTTTAAAAGTCTTCCTTCCTTATAAAACCTGAAAAAAACCTTTAGATCTAAATCTCATTGTTGATCCTCTACTAAAATCTGATCTTCTTCCTTCTCCATGCTCAACCGAACTCAGATACCAAACTATTAGAATAATCGACAGCTCTAATATTAATTATTATCCTCTATAGTTACTCAGAACTACAACCAAGGACCAATCTCTTGTATAGATCTAAGTGTTAAATCAGCAAACATAAAGAAGAACAAGAGAAGGGATGGCAACCCTAGGTTTAGCATTGGAACCAAAGAGAAGAGAGAAGAGAGTTAGGGAGAAAAGCTCAATTGTATTCCACCTTCACCAACATCAAATTATTTTAATACAATAGTTTATATATCCTAGAGTTTTTCTATAAATTCTAATAAACTTCAGCTCAAAAACTCTCCTAGACTAATCCAATACATGAAAGTATTCGTCCAAACTTATGTACACCAATGATTTACATGCTCTCATCCTCTAGATCTAAACCTAACCTATACATGAATTAGCCTCCCTTAAGATTTCTTAAATCAGATCTTAAAATCTCTTGGATCAAACCCAATCCAAGATCAAACAGAAAATTTCATGTAGATCTATCTACCATGTTCAAGCCAGCTCAAGAGGAGGCTTGAGCTGACTCAACTATGTCTCATGCCATAAATTATCAAACACTATTTTTTGTCTGCCGGAAAGGATTGGCTCGATCTCGATCTGAGCCGATTCAAATCAGTTCGAGCTAGTTTGACCTGTATCTGAGCCAGCTCCACCTATGTGCTAGCCCCTTTTCTTAGCTGATGCTTATCTTGGCTTTAGTTCTTTGCTCCATCTTATATTTCAAATCTTCAGAACACCAACCAAGCTCCTCAAGATCTTCATACCTGAACCTCAAGCTCATGGAGAGCTACATGCCACCCCATCTTAGGACCACTCCTATCCTAGCCCTAGGACTACACCTATCCTAATCTTCTGGAGTCAACTCCTAACTCTTCTTGTAGCCTTCCAAGGCTTAGGAGCACCACACTAACATCTACAAAGCATGGCACTTTAAGCGAGATTATTCACTTTGAAAGAAGTGTAAGAAAGGAGAAAAGAGGGACAAGGATTCCATCAGTTCAATCACTGAAAGTAAAGATTTAGATGAAATCGTAATAGTTTTAGAGGAGCCCATAAGGTGCGGTGTATCTCAGATAATTTTGAAGAAGTTTGTGGAGTGTGGAGGGTTTGAAGGGATAGCGATAGTATTTGAGGTGCAATAGTAGACTCAGTAGGAAAACATTGAGTGGTTGGCCTTAGATAACTTGGGTACAAAGTTAGGTTCTTCTACAGCATCAGATAGACTTCAAATTCAAGTGGAGTACCGAGCAAAGATGGCTTCACAAATAGAGAGGGATTTGATATAAGTTCAGAGTAGAGGGGTGCAAGGGGAGGACCTATCTCCTGAAGGAAAATTGGGTAGGATTTCATGTATTTCTTTTGAAACTTTTTCAAAAAATTACGAGCGAAAGACTTAAGATTAATCCTATTAATCTATTTATGCAGATGATCATATCATTAAATACCTACAATCTAAGATCTATGATATAATATGATGTATGTATAAATACGAAAAATAGAAAATAAATAGGTATTCATCATATCAATACAAACCTAGATCGAATCTAATATATAGTAGAGATCAGATCTCTATACTTAAGCATGGGTCGAGAACTCTACTGCTGATTTTTATAAATGTGATCATTGCTCTGAGCCACATAGGATGTCCGATTTCTGCAAGTTGTCCACATGAAACTTCTATGCTGATCGAAGGTTCGATGATCGAAGATTCATGCGGGGTGCTATTTCCTTACAGATCCTTTCTGATGGCTGATCTAAATTCTTTTCTTCAAATCTCTCAGATCCTCTAAGAGATGAAGAACTGGAGGAGGATGAATAAAAAGAGAAAATGTTTCTCTTTTCTCTCTTAAAAGTATGTACAAAAGGGATATCAAAAGACCCTAAGAGAAGAATCCCTTCTTCTCTTCTTTCTTTTCTCTCAATAGGACATGAGCCAAAGTTGTCCTAAAGAAAAGCCCATGCCCACTCAAGGGAGAGTGCCCCAATTCCCATGCCTTCTCTCTCTTTTCTTCTATTTTTCACCATGAAAAGTCTTTGGTTTCTCATGCCTCAAGTCTCCTTAAAAGGAGGCATCCCAAAGAAGTCTATGACTAGGTCAAATGCCTAGTATGGAAAGAGTGAAAGGGAGAAATTTTAGGGGGCATCCAACTCTTGGATGCCTCCCAAAAATTCTAGGCATGGGCACCCAATTTTTCATGCTGAAATCTTTCTCAATTTCATGCTAAAATGAGATCTAATCTGATTTTAATTAGGCACCTCAAAAGGGAAGAGTTTTGGAATTATGAAACTTTATCAAATAGAGTCTAAGAAAAAAATAACTTACCTTATTTTGACCGAGTCAACTTTATTTCCAAAACCAAAAGAGAAGGGGCATGCGTGGAGCTCTCTAGGCATGAGAAAACTCACACAAAACATCAAAAAAGTAGGCATGGGGCTTTGATGCTTGGCGCAAGTGATAGGAACACGATGCTGTCGTTAAGACACCGTATTTATCAGTTTAATCCGACTTCTTAAAATCATTGAAAATATGTAGATAGTAGTGAGTCGGGTCGAATCCACAGGAAAGGTAGTGTTTTTAGATTTGAAATCTTTGATTTTTTTGAAAAGAAAAAGAAAATGATTTGAATTTTGAAATAAAAAAATTGAAGTCGGAAGATTGAAAATAAAAATTAAAAAATGCAAAAATTTAAATTTGGTACTAAGATCTATTAGTTAGATCTTAGCATCTACTTGCAATAAAATAAAAAATAATAATTAAAATATAGAAATTAAATTATAATAAAAATTAAAAGCAAGAAATTAAAATACAAAAATAAAACTTTTATTAATTAAAATTTTAGAATTTAAATACATAGAATATAAAAAAATAAAATAGCCTGATCTCTGATCTTGGATCGGCATTGGCAGAAAGATGGTGTAGAAGCTCGGCTCTTCTTCTCAGCACCAGTTGCTTCGAAGCAGCCTTTAACCCATAGCCTGGCTTCGCCCTGTACCAAAGCTTCACCTTGAATCGGAGATGTAGATTTCTGATGGCCTGGGGTCCTTTTTATAGAGCTAGGAGGGCTGGATATTTTTTTCTAAAGGCAATATGGGACTAATGCCTTTGTAATCATCAAAATACAAAGAAATTTGGATAAAATTTCAATCAAAACAGCTCTGATACGACTCTGCTAAATCTGATAAAATCCAGCCGTTCAACAGAAATCCAACTGTCCAAAAATCATCAAAATCGGATGCAGATAAGCTCAGATCGGGTCGGATTAAATTCTGGCCGTTGGATCGCGCTTGATCGAGGAAATCTGGCCGCAAATCGCGCTTCGGGAGTCTTGATCGCCGCCGGCAGCGTTCTGGACCGTCGGATCATCGCCTGGATCGAGCGCTGCCGTCCGATGGTGATCCGCGTGATGTTTGTATCTGAATAAAATTCGGAAGCAACCACAGCCGTCCGATCCTGACCGCAAACAACCACATCCGTCCGATCGCGCAATAACTGTTCCCATGGACCGCGTGGACCGGCTGCACCGCACACCGCAACCAATCAGCGCCGCTGTTGTCGGACGAAAAGACTGAATTACCCTTGTGAGCCGCGATAAATTTCTGTAGACCCTTAAGGGGTCTAGGTCCACCACGTGGCAAGCTCTCTGATTCGCCGGAATTTTGCTGAGCTGGCGGTCCACGCCTGGATCGTGGACCGACTGATGGCTTCAACGGCTGAGTCGGCTTGATGGCTCGGCTTGGCTTGGTGGCTCGGCTTGCGGAGCCGACTGAGCCGTTTTCTTTTTTTATTTAATTTTTATTTATTTTATATTTTTAAAAATTCATATCTTTTTCATTTTAGCTCCGTTTTACTTGAAATTTATTTCGTTGTGATCAAAAAAATGAGCTCTTTCTATTGATAATAAAATTTTATTTTTTAATTTTTATTAATTTTTATTATTTTTTAATTAATTTTTTAATTAATAAAAATATGAATTTTTTAAAAATTATATATAAATTGATTATTAATTCTTAAAAATTAATATCAATTAATTAATAAATTAATACTTTTATTGATGAATTTATTACACTTATCACACCCCCCAACTTAAGCTTTGCTCGTCCTCGAGTAAAGAAAGAATTTAGTTTTAAATACCTTTTAACTTTAGAGTTTCGAATTTTACTTAAGCAATTTTCAAAATGACCATTGATATTCAGTAGAGCTTAAATGAGATATATCATTGGGGTATTAATACTTATCAATAGAAAAATTAAGTAAAGAACATTAAATTTTTTAGAACTTTTTTTAAATTATTCCACTTTTATCTCTGATTTGTCTAAACTTTCATATAGGCAGGTGTATTGCTACTTCCATCCTTCATTTATTAATTTTTATTTTCACATTGCCCACTTTTTGATGCGAATATCATTGCTTACTTAGGCAACAGGGACCCGATTACTCGGTGGGAAACCAATGTTTTTTTTTTTTTTTTTTTTTTTTTTTTTTTTTTTTTTTTTAATGTTGTACCACTATTGAGTGTCTTAACTCCTTAAGCTTTCTATTTGATCCATGTAGCGAGTCTTGGGCCAATGACTCCCAAACCAGTTGGCTTTAGGGCACTAGGTATAGAATACCCCTCGGGCTTACTAGCTCGAATCAAATAGGCTACGAGTTAAGACTAGCTTTACAACGAGCTTCTTTGCCCTTCCCACCTTTTGACGCGAAACTCAATGCTTGCTTAGGCAAAGAGGCCCGGTTACTCAGTGAGAAGTACTTGGAAACTATTTTATTAAAATAAATTTTTATATGAAGAAATGTATAGTTACCCTACACAAGCCTATAAAAAGTAGACTTTTCTTTGATGCTAGTAGAAATAATTAGAAATGCTCCAAAAAAATTTTTTTATGTTCTAGACTTAACTCTTTATTGAATTTTCTTAATACTTGATTCCTCAATATCTCACAGATTCTCTAATCTGTGCATCAATTTTTTTTTAAAATGCTTAGTTTAATTCGATTCTTAAGCATAATCAGGTATCTAAATACTAAATACTAACTTTTTCGAGGACTTAAAATTTTAAAAATTTTTTATTTTTCCCTCCCCCCAACTTAATCGACATTGTCCTCAATGGAGAAAATAAAGGATGTAATAAAGAACATGGAAGAATACACCTAACTCAGTATATATATATTTTTATTTTTATTATTTATTTATTTATTTATTTATTTATTTATTTATTTATTTATTTTGGTCCAGCACATGCCTTTGAAAATTTGAGCTCTCCCTCCAACTTATTCAAATTATCCTAAAAAGAAAATAAGATAAATTAGATAAAAACTAAATATTGGGTTGCCTCCCAACAAGCGCTAAGTTTACCGTCTTCAGCCAGACACAATGTAGCTCACTATCCTGTGTCGAATATTAGATTGACAAATTCCAATGGTTTTGGATTGCCAATCTCAGAAAGTTGATGTTTAATCCCATTATTGATATATTTACTGTTAATTTTTGGGATATATTTTATAATTCCATTCTCAGACCCATGTTTATTAAAAATTACTCCTATTTGTTCTTCTAAAATGCTTATGAATAGAGTTTTAGGAGTTAAGTTTGATTCAATGGGTGCTGGAATAGTGACTAAAGGCGGTTTTAATTCTGGAGGTAAATTAATGTGATCCTGCTTAAATAACTCCACTGACATTTCATTACATGCCTTTTGATTTTTATAAGAAGAACCAGCTTCTAGGGTTGAAGGGAATAGGACATTAGGTTTATAAGTCTCGGGTAAATCATCTATTCTCTTTTCCCTTATTTCTATCTCATTTAAACTGGAACTAGCATCAGTACTAATTCCTGGCTTGGGTTCTTCTATGTGGTTAGTCTCAGTACTAACCAATTCCTTTTCATTTTGGCTAGCATCAGTACTAGCCTCTCTCACCTGGTCTTGGTATGGGTCCATAAGAATCCTATAGCTTTTAAGTTCAGGAATTACTTTGGTATTCTCAAATTGAAGATTCTTAGATGAAACAATAGATGGATAATTTAATCCAGGTGGTTGGTAGTCATTAGGTGGGTTGTTTGAAATTGGTAGGTTCGGTAGTTGATCTAGTTCTCTCCTCATGTTAGACTCAACTAATTGTCCTATTTGAGCTTCTAGTCTGGCGATAGATTGCTGTTGAGTTAGAATTAATTGTTGAAGTTGGTTAAATCTATCATCAGCTAGATTGGTCTGTTGAGGAGGTGGGTATGAAGGCTGATTATAATATGATGGCTGGTTAAACTGACTAGGCTGACCATTATTATAGGCATAATTTTGATAATTTTGCTCAAGTGAAATTTAGGTCTGAGCCTGAGTCTGTTGGGATGTCCAAGAAAAATTAAAGTTACTCCAATCTGAATTATATGAATTTGAAAATGGGTCATTAATCAATTTGGAGTATCCTTGAGTAGCTTGAACTTGTTCTTGGATAAAATGTGGAAACTGTGCAGTTATAGGATATTCACTTATATGATGGATTGGACTAGCACAGATTGAATAATTCTCCTGATAATTAGAAGATTGTTGACCTAGGATTAGGAGTTGATCTATTTTCTGATCAAGAAGGTCAACTTTATCTAATTTTTGGACTATTAGGTTCAGATTAGCCATTTAATTATTATGTTTAATGTGAATCAACCATTCAATTAAGTTCAACTAAATCAGAAAAAGCGATTTCCTACCATGCATGGTGTAACCCTAATGTATGGTTTAAAAATTTTTAGAATATATTTTTTTTAATTATTATTATTATTTTATTATATTAAAAATTAATTTTTTTAATTATTTTATTTATTAATTTTAATTTATTTTAATTTAATTTAATTATTAATTTTTAGTTAGTTGAATTTTTATTTTATTTTATTTTTATTTTATTTTTAGAGGAGTAAGAAAAAGAAAAAAAGAAGAGTTCTAAAGAAGAGGTCCTAAGGAGTCCTAGAACTAAGAAGAAAGAGAAGAATTCGATTTAATTAGATTTAATGTTGATTAGCAATCAAGTTGGTCAATCAATCCTGACTAAGGGTTATCCTAGATCTAGACAGCTCCTAACTGCCAAGGTCACCTTCATGCCCTCCAAGTGTAGGATTAGCCAATCAACTAGCCAGGTAAGTGTAAGATCGGTGGGAGTCCTCCCATTGCTTGCCTTAGACACCAATTGTGCTTGGCCAGATAAGCAAACGGAACCAATTAGAAACCACCTTCCTTCGGGCCCAATCGTCCCTGAACCACTTTCCTAGACACCAGTCAACTTGACTTATCCTAATCCGGTTCAACTCTTAGGATTCCTTGTCCTATTGAGCTCGAGTTCCTAGGGTTGATGTCTAATTGATTTTAAAATTAAAGGCTTAGGTCAATGCAAGATGCTGGTTGGTTGTTTGTGGGCTAAGGAAGGGTGATCAAATCCCCACCTTATCTTGTTTAATTGGGTTGTGCCCTTAATTTGATTTAATATGAATATGCACGAAAAAAAAAAATTCAAAGGGTTTTATGTAACTTAAACTAGATGCATGCAACTAATTATATTATGAAAGGCTTACCTTGCCTCCAGCAATCACCAAAAAAAATAAAATAAAAATAAAACTAATATGATGCATGCTCTAAACAGTTAGGGTTTCTAATCTTATCATGAGGCTTTTAATTAGGTTTAAATGGATATTTTTTTTAAATTAATTTAAAAATAAAATAAATAAATAAATAAAAAAAAAGAAAAGAGGACTAGGGTTAGGATTGATCTCACCAAAATTTGATGCTTTCTTCGTTTTCTCTTTTTTTTTTCTACAAAATAAAAAAAAATTAGTAAGCAATATTAAAAAAAATATAATTAATTTACAAAAAAAATTAAAGAAATCAAAGAAAAAAAATAGCATCTATTCCTTCCCCGGCAATGGCGCCAAAAACTTGATAGGAACACGATGCTGTCGTTAAGACACCGTGTTTATCAGTTTAATCCGACTTCTTAAAATCATTGAAAATATGTAGATAGTAGTGAGTCGGGTCGAATCCATAGGAAAGGTAGTATTTTTAGATTTGAAATTTTTGATTTTTTTGAAAAGAAAAAGAAAATGATTTGAATTTTGAAATAAAAAAATTGAAGTCGGAAGATTGAAAATAAAAATTAAAAAATATAGGAATTTAAATTTGGTACTAAGATCTATTAGTTAGATCTTAGCATCTACTTGTAATAAAATAAAAAATAATAATTAAAATGCAGAAATTAAATTATAATAAAAATTAAAAGTAAGAAATTAAAATACAAAAATAAAATTTTTATTAATTAAAATTTTAGAATTTAAATACATAGAATATAAAAAAATAAAATAGCCTGATCTCTGATCTTGGATTGGCATTGGCAGAAAGATGGTGTAGAAGCTCGGCTTTTTTTCTCGGCACCAGTTGCTTCGAAGCAGCCTTTAACCCATAGTCTGGTTTCGCCCTATACCAAAGCTTCACCTTAATCGGAGATGTAGATTTCTGATGGCCTGGGATCCTTTTTATAGAGCTAGGAGGGCTGGATATTTTTTTCTAAAGGCAATATGGGACTAATACCTTTATAATCATCAAAATATAAAGAAATTTGGATAAAATTTTAATCAAAACAGCTCTGATAAAATCCAGCCGTTCAACAGGAATCCAACTGTCCAAAAATCATCAAAATCGGATGCAGATAAGCTCAGATCGGGTCGGATTAAATTCTATCCGTTGGATCGCGCTTGATCGAGGAAATCTGGCCGCAAATCGCGCTTCGGGAGTCTTGATCGCCGCCGGCAGCGTTCTGGACCGTCGGATCATCGCCTGGATCGAGCGCTGCCGTCCGATGGTGATCCGCGTGATGTTTGTATCTGAATAAAATTCGGAAGCAACCACAGCCGTCCGATCCTGACCGCAAACAACCACATCCGTCCGATCACGCAATAACTGTTCCCATGGACCGCGTGGACCGGCTGCACCGCACACCGCAACCAATCAGCGCCGCTGTTGTCGGACGAAAAGACTGAATTACCCTTGTGAGCCGCGATAAATTTTTGTAGACCCTTAAGGGGTCTAGGTCCACCACGTGGCAATCTCTGATTCGCCGGAATTTGCTGAGCTGGCGGTCCACGCCTGGATCGTGGACCGGCTGATGGCTTCGACGGCTGAGTCGGCTTGATGGCTCGGCTTGGCTTGGTGGCTCGGCTTGCGGAGCCGACTGAGCCGTTTTCTTTTTTTATTTAATTTTTATTTATTTTATATTTAAAAATTCATATCTTTTTCATTTTAGCTCCGTTTTACTTGAAATTTATTTTGTTGTGATCAGAAAAATAAGCTCTTTCTATTGATAATAAAATTTTATTTTTTAATTTTTATTAATTTTTATTATTTTTTAATTAATTTTTTAATTAATAAAAATATGAATTTTTCAAAAATTATATATAAATTGATTATTAATTCTTAAAAATTAATATTAATTAATTGATAAATTAATACTTTTATTGATGAATTTATTACACTTATCAGCAAGGAAGAGAGCATAGAGTCTTAGTCCAACTAAGCTCTCTTATTCTCTTTGGTCATACCAAAATTAAATCTATTTAAATTAAGATTGATGCAACCTAATTAAGTATGATTCTAGCTCAATTAGAAGTCTAATTAAATTTTAATTTAATTTAAAATTAGGTGCACTCAAGTCCTAATCAAATAGAAAATTTATTTATCTTATAATTGGATTATCTTATAAATCAATTAGACTTGATCTAATCAAGTTTAAATTAAATAAAATTTAATTTAATTTAATTAGACTTGATCTTAGTCCCAATGCTCAATTAGATTGAGTCAATTAGCAATTCAAATGCTAATTAATCCTCTTGCAATACTTGATCAATCATCAATCTTATTGATAATATATTCCTGGAATGATCCATAATTGTTGATCAACCATCTGATCAGATAGAAATCTCTTATGTGTATAACCCCATAGGTTCGAATCTAAACTAGTAGTGCAGAAATAAATTTCTATATAAATCGAAGTGACCATCTAGCACTGGTACCCGACGTTCGAATAGATCGAATGTATGTAAACCAACATTCTAGAACTCTGGCCTATGGTTACCATATAATTCATCTCTTTGACTCTTAATGCTCAGGATGACTTCAGAGTTAACTGTCAACTCTTAATCAGTTCATCTATATTGTGTCTTAACCTTATAAATCTCGTAACTCTTCATAAGGATTATCCAGGCCTAGGTTTTGCCCAATTAAAATACAAGTCATTCTCTCCAAGCTCCTTGGAGTGGTCAATCCCATCTTGACTCATACACCGACTTCACAAGTACTTGACTGTATTCAAAAATCTTTCATTATTATATTAAAAATATAGATAGTCTGACACCAAAGTATAATGAGTGCTTGCAAGTCACCATGGTGATTTTAGATCGAAGGGACACTTATATCCATAGCCTTCACTAACTACTCTTAATAGTAGAGTGCTACGTAGATTGATCATGTTTAGTACAGATGTACTCCTACATCTTACTTGCATATAATATCAGTATCTCCACATCTTTTGGTTATGAGGATAACAAACACATATGACATACGATGATCTATACTTGATAAGTTATCATCCTCATTAATAACCTATCATTTGGTCATGAATAATTTTAAAAACCATCCGATAAATCTTTTTTTATTAATTGATAGTGGTTTTAAGAACTTCATCATAATACAGAAGTTCATTTAAGTAAGATAGATAAATAATAAAATATTAAATAATTTTTTATTAATTAATAATTTATATATAAATTATAAGATGAATACAATCATTTATAACTTAGATAATTGGCTTTAGGACATAATTCCTAATATATCCCAACATCAGTGCTGAAGATGCACAGTTCTAGGTGGAGTGGCATGTACAGATAAATAGATAAAGTTCTGGGAAGATCGTATCAGGATATGCAGCAAGTGCCAATACAGGAATGCTGCGATTTCTCTAGAGAAGTTAAAAAAAGGTGATACAGCTGCCAAATAGAAGGATATCTATAATTTTTAGGATGGTGCCAAGAAGCAAGCCAAGGTCTTCAGTTGTGGAGATGGTCATCCCAAAAATATTCAAGGTATACAAAGACTGAAGAAGATTAGCGATGGCAAGGTTTGCATAAGGGGCTGTTAGGGCATGCATCGACAGCGAGATCGTGTAGGGGATGTTGCCAGATGTGTTGAGACTTAGGACACCAAGATCGAGATTGTAGATGTTGGTATGGTGCTCCTAAGCCTTGGAAGGCCATGAAAGGAGTCAAGGTGTTAGCTCCAGGAGGCTAGGATTGGTTGGTGAAGAAATTAGCCAAGAAAATGGGCTAGTACATAGGTGGAGTGGGCTCAGATGTAGGTTGAGTTTGCTCATACTAAGACCAAGTTGGCTTGGACTGAGATCGAGCTGGCTCTTTTAGAAAATAGAGAATAGTATTTTACATGATACACAGTCAAGCCGACTCGAGCCTCCATCGAGCCGGCTCGAATACAATAGATAGATTTACATGAAATTTTCTATTTGGTCTTGGATTGGATTTGATCCAAGAGATCTTAAGACCTCATTTGAGAGATCTTAAGATGGCTAACTCATGGTTGGGCTAGAAATTAAGTCGATGGGATGAGAGCATGTGAGATATGGGCCGGTGTACATGAGCTCGGTGAGGCTTTAATGTATGGGTTAGCTAAGAAAAATTTTTCAGCTGAGATTTAAATTTATTAAGATTCATGTGGTGAAGCAGAATCCCTAGGGTATATAAATCTCACTATTACTGTAAAGGGCTATGGTAGCAGTTGTGAACCACTGCCGTAGTTTAAAAAATTACTGTCATAGCTTACGACAGCGGTTAGTTAACCACTACCATTGTTGCCATCACTATAGGTCTATGATAGTGATTTTTGTAGTGGTTATCATAACTGTTGCCATAGGTTATCTATGATAGCGGTAACCTATGGCAGCGATTCATCAACTGCTACCATAGGTGATTTATTACAATAGTTATGGAACTGCTACCATAGATTTAATACAGCAATTTTATAACTGCTACCATAGGTTATGATAATGGTTGGCACGCTATCTACAACAGCGGTTGGCATACCTACAATAGCGATTTTGTAACTGCTATCGTAGATTTTGAATAATAAAAAAAATATAATTTTTTTATTTTTTATATGATAAATGTAGTTCAATATATAATATAAAAAAATATTATAAATATAAAAATATTTCTAAAATGCTTAAATTTTATTATTGAATAAATTTATTATAATATTTTTCAAAAAAAATATATCAAAAGTCTGCTAAATCTATATCTAAGTTATCATCATCGAAAGAAGATGGAGCATGAGCTAGAGCTAGAGCTAAAGGGATTGGAGCTGAAATGCTGGCCAACATGTTCTCAAGACCCATGAAGTCAGTTTCAAAATGCGTGCTGAGCATCGTCACCATAGCGATCATAACATCCTATAGCTGAGCAGCCTACTCTCTAGCCTGAGAAGCCTGTTTCCTAGCCTGACCTGCCTATGCCAACACCTCCTCAAGTTGCTTTCGACTGATGATACTGAAAGCATGTGAAGAGATGCTCGTCTCAGACTAGTAGCTCGTCAGCATATGTCTGGGCCTACATCAAATCCTTCTATAGTACTCAATCTCCAAGATCTGAGATACATGATCATAGGGGCTAGAGATGTTCGGGTTCTCACTCGCGAGCACATCTAATTATTTCTATAATTATAAATTTAAATAAAATATTATAAAAAAATAGTATAATATTAATTATACTAATAGCTTATTTATTACTTACAAAAATTTTTTTAATTATGGCGTTCATCGGCATGCCCTGCTCGTTCATACGACTGGATCGAAAGATGGCACTACGAGTGGACATCACCTCCTCTCTCATCAGTTATAATAATGAATTATTTTATTAAAAATATGCTAAATAAATATTAATTTAATTTATAAACTAAGATTTAGAATTTATTATCTCTATATATATGTACACGACTGGCCATAGACTCACGATCGAGAGTATGCATGTACTCTTGAGCTATCCGATTCTCTTAGTTCTGATGGAAGATAGCCTAAAAAATATTTAAATAAATAATAAATAATTAAAAAAATATTTAAATATAATTATTAATATTTTAAAATTTTTAAAAGTTAGAAATTAAATTTGAAACTCCTGACTTCTCTAATGCCTAACCATCCTCTCTTACTGACTCGAAGGATAGTTCTGAATCTAAGAAACAAGCTCTTCCGAAGTATCCTGTTAATGCTCGAGCCACTCTCTATGGAGCTTGATCTTATATTTTTGGTATAACTCTTCAATCTTCTTCAGTCGGACATCTCACATCCTCTCATGATCTAAAAAATCATATCTTCTCTATACAAGATTATTAGAAATTAGTTATGAAATTATTCTAATAAAATATATTATAAATTTATCAAATACATAAATGTAATTAACATATACTTATCCATATCTCCTTCCATACCTAGTCTTTGATATCAGTATCCATCAATCGCCAATCTACAAGTAGTATTAAAATAATATCGGACTATCTCATAAGTACTTAAAAAAAGAATGCATCTCTCGCATGGCCTCCTTAACCGGCCTCCCCTCTTGATCGTACTACATCTTGAATTGATGCTGGTGGTTCCACACATGCGGCATATGTATGGAACTATAAAATATCTTACTGGATGATGCATCTGCAATAAAAATATATTATACAAATATATAAAACTATACAATAATTATATAAAAAATAGATAAATAAATAATTAATATAATAAAAATATACTCTCATTGACTATGGGATCGTATGACATGGATGCCAATGGAGACTCATCGATGGGTGGAGCATATGTCGGAGATGTGGTTGACAGTAGAGGCTCAGATACTGGGAGAGTAGATGCTGGTGGAGGAGTAGATGTTGATAGTACCTGAGTAGCCGATGTAAAGGTAGATGAAGTATGTGTCAGTAGCAGCTCAAATGCTGAGCTTCGCATTGGTTGCCGAGGGGCGGGGGTGAAAGTTAGATGGCATTTCGGTGCCATCACAACTTGCAACATTAGTAAATATTAATCAATATAACATGTTGAATAATAATTTATATTCGTAGAGCATCAATAAATAAACTCTAACATTTATACCAAAATGTTAAACTTATTGCCTAGTTGCATCTATAAATGGATATCACCATTGCTCCTATCAAATGTATCCGGGACCTCAACAACATCAAGTAAGTTTTGTCCTAGAGGAGTACTTTGTATGCATGATCCAACATCATCATCAATCTTGATATCATCAAAGATATGCCTAGGCACCATTCTCATAACAACATCCTATTAAGGCTTCAAGAGATCACTAACGTAGAAGACTTGACTAGCTTGGGAGGCAAGTATATATATACGATTCTTCAATGCAGAGATGGCATTGCATGTTGACGAGAGCAAAACTACTATCATCAGTCTTCATCCTTGATTGAGACAAGATGTTAAACCAATCTCATTTCATCAATACAATTCTTCCTTTAGAATAGTAGTCCAAGATGACTATCTTTTTTACCACCCCAGAATAGTTCAGATCTTCTGTATGAGGCTATGAATTCTCGAGCTAGTATAACATCTAGTGGTGGTGCTCAACATCATGCCACTATTTTATGTTGCCATATTCACAGACCAGCTGTGAATATTAAATCTGTAGCCGTTAATAATGAGCTGTTTATACTCACGAATGGTATGATTAGATTTCATTAAAAGAGTACGTACTTGAGGGCTCAGATCACTGAGCGATAATTTCTACACCTAAGAAGATGATACCTAATTAGTAAACACGTCCAAATAAGGTGCACAAGATAAGAATATGTACTCGCTTGCATGTTCTTTGAATTACTCAGAAAATTCTTTGCTGTATATTTTTTTTTCGTATAGTTAGAGAACCATATTTACTCATATGACCTTTTTGTGTCAATACAGCTTAGAACTTGCCAATAGAAATTCTCTTTAAATATTATTATAAAATATTATAATTATTATAAATATTATAAATGATAATTGATAAATATTATTATAAAATTAAATAAAAAAATCATATCCATAGCTATGAAGAGGAGGTCGCATAGAGCTTTGAGGGTCATCGACGACAGCACCAGAGGAAGACGGCAGCGCTAGAAGTAGCCTATGAGAGAGATACAGAGATAGTAAGATACAAAGAGAGATAGAAAAAGAAGAGAGAGAAAGAGAAAGGAGGAAGAGAGAGAAAGAGGGAAGAGAGAGTGATAGATAAAGAGAAAGTGGGAAGAGAAAGATAGAGAAAGATAGAGAGTGGGGAGGCCGAGGCGATGGTGGTGGTGGTGCAAAGAGGGAGGGGATGGTGACGATGGATCGGGCTAAGGAAAGAGAGGAGAAAAAGAGAGAGAGAGGAGGTAGGACCGATGGTCAGACTGGTCGGAAGAGGAGGAGGAGGGGGAGGTGGCGGGGCCAATGATCGGGGGGACTGGAGAAGGAGGAGGCAGGGCCGACTGAGAAAGAAGGAGGAGGTGGGGCAGGTGGCGGGATAGCTGGAGAAGAGGGGGTGGGGCCAATAGCAGGGTCGGTCGGGGAAGGAGGAGGGTCCTCACCGATGGCAGAGAGGAGGGAGAGAGAGAGGACCGATGAGAAAAAATAAAAAATTAGGATGGACTAAAAAAATAACCTAACCTATGACAGTGGTTACTAAAAACTACTGCCAGAGAAAAAATAAAAAATTAGGATGGACTAAAAAAATAACCTAACCTATGACAGTGGTTACTAAAAACTACTGCCATAGGTCTATGGCAGTAGTTAAAAACCACTGCCATAGTTTAATAATTAATTTTTAATTTTTTTTAAATAAAATATAATTTTAAAATTTAATATTCATCTGTATCATTCATTATCTAAATAATTATCATTAGAGTATCGTCATAAAAAATCACCTTGATCCAATAGCTCCAGCTTCATCGATCAACAAAATTTGATTTCGACGATCATGAATAATGACATGATGATCTGATAGATGGAGATCATCGATAAATCCAAAAATCTATAATGATGATCTCGATGCTATTTGTAGCACACTATCAAAGTTTACTTTAATCAAATATTATTATCATGATCAATTTAATATGGAATGATTTTAATTATTAAATACAAAATAAATGATCAATGGATCAAACGACGTTCGATTATGAGATAATTTTTAAATAAATGATCTTGAATACTATTTTAATTATCTTTATAGTGGTGATAATAAAATTTAAATCATGAATCTAAGAATGATCCAAAACTATACGTCGTTCGATACTTGTTCTTAAACTTCTTTAGTAATTATGCTCGTGGTTTTGCAAGATTTGTTTAACATGAATAGTTTATAGAAAAATAATTTAAATTTTATGATCATCATCATATAAAATAATTAAAATTATAATAAAAATTATTTAACTAAAAATTATCTTATAATCGAATATCGTTTGATCTTTTGATCACTTATTTCTTATTTAACGATCGAAGTTATTCCATACTAAATTAACCATGGTAACGATATCCGATTGAAGTAAAATTTTGATAGTATGCTATAAATATCATCAAAATTATCGTTGAAGATTTTTGAATCCATCAGTTGTCTCCATCTATTAGATTATCATACCATTATTCATAATCATCAAAATTAAATTTTACTGATCGATGAAGCTAGAACTATCGGATCGAGATGGTCTTTTATGATGATACTCTAATGATAATTATTTAGATAATAAATGATAAAGATATACATTAAATTTTAAAATTATATAATATTTAAAAAAAATATAAAAAAAAGATGTAGTAGTGATTACATATAACCACTGCCATAGGTCAGACCTATAGCAACAGTTTTATTTAACTACTATCATAAGTTATCTATAGCAATGATTACATATAACCGCCATCATAGATCGAGATCTATAGCAGCTGTTCTATCTAATCACTGCCATAGGTCAGATCTATGGTAGCGGTCAAGCTTAACTGTAGCCATAGATATGAACTATGATAGTGGTTGATTAATCGCTGCCATATATGAAACCTATTATAGTGGTTTGATAAAATCATTCTATAGATTTGACTTATGATAGCAGTTATGTGTAACTGTTACTATACATAGCCTATGACAGTAGTTTTTTTAAATCGCTATCATAGGTTAGACATATGACAGCAGTTCTATATAACTACTATCTTAGAGCTTATGATAGTAGTTTTTGAATCATTGCAATAGCAAGCGCTGTCGTAGTCCTATTCTTTAGTAGTATCTAGGTATTATAATAATTTTAACAAAAAATCAATACAGAGCTTTTTTTCTAACTCTCTTCTTTTTTTTCTTTAGTTCCAATGCCAAACCTAGAATTGCCACCCTCTTTTCTTATTCTTCTTTATATTGTTTAACAACTAGGTCTATGCTAGAGATTGATCCTCGGCTATGATTTTGAGCAGCCGTTGGGTATAACAATTGGTATCAAAACTATCGATTGTTCTAATAGTTGGTATCAAAGCCTGATTAAGCCTAGAGGAGGAAGAAGATCAATTTTTCAATAGAGAAGGCAGCGAGATTTTAGATCTAAGCTTTTTTTCAAGATTTATAAGGAAGGAAGAGATCTAAAGGCTGCTATCTATCTTTTCTTAGTTAAGGTATTTTTCAAATCTACATCTTGTGCTATTTTTTATTGAGTTTAATCATGGAGAGTAGTGAGTTGAAGATTGAATTTGAAAAGTTTAATGGAAAGAAAAAAATTTTCATATAAAATATTAGGATGGAGAATCTGCTAGCTTAGATGGGATTAGTTTTAGCCTTGGAGGATAGGCCGGAGGAGATGATAGACAAGATATGGGTATCCTTGGAGAAAAGAGCATATGCTATGATTAGAGCTTGTCTGGAAGATAAGATTTTGTATGGCATGTTAAAGGAAAGAACACCATAGAATTTATGGTCGAGGTTGCATTAGTTGTACATGAAAAAAATATGTGCAATAAGTTGATGCTATAGAAGCAACTACATAGCCTTCGGATGTAAGAAGATGAGAATATTGCGGAGCATATTCAGTAGTTCGATCGGATGAGTATGGATTTGCTCAATATTAGGATGGAGCTTGAAGAGGAGGATAAGAGACTATTATTGCTATGTTCGTTGTCCAAGAGTTTTGATCTGTTGATGATAATGCTGTTGTATGGTAAGGAGATACTAGTGTATAAGAAGATCGTATCAATTCTTAGGTCCAACGAGCAGCGAGAATGGATGACAAAGAAGGAAGTCTTCCAGAAGAGTCTTATAGTTTCAGAAAAGGCCAGTAAAGAAAAGAAAAAGGGCGACTAAAAGGGAAACAAGAAGACTAAAAAGTGTTTTAAGTGTGGTGAAGCAGGACACTTTAAGCCGAAGTATCCACTTTGGAAGAAGTGCAAGAGAGAAGAAAAGAGGGATAAGGATTCCATCAGTTCAATCATTTAAAGTGAAGATTTGGATGAAATCTTGGTAGTTTTGGATGAACCTAGGGGGTACAGTGTATGAGAGATGGCTTCGAAGCTGTTTGCCGAGTGCGAAGGGTTCAAAAAGATAGCGACGATGTTCAAGGTATAGCGGCAGGCTTAGTAGAGTAGCATTGAGTGGTTGGCCTTGAATGACTCAGGTATAAACTCAATTTTTTTTATAGCATCAGATAGACTTCAGGTTCAAATGGAGCACCGAGCAGAGATGGCTTTATAGGTGGATAGGGATTTGATATGAGTTTAGAGTGGAGGGGTGCAAGGAAAGGACTAGTGCTGAAGATGCATAGTTTTAGATAGAGCAGCATATGTAGGTAAATAGACAAAGTTCTGAGAATGCTGTGTCAGGATATGCGAGTGCCGGTATAGGAATGCTGTAGTTTTTTCAAAAAAATCAAAGATAAAAGTGATGCCGCTGCAAAGCAGCAAAATATCTATAATTTTTAGGATGATGCCAAGAAGCAGGCCAAGATCTTCAGTTGTGGAGGCGATCATTCCAAAAGTCTTTAAAGTGTACAAAGGCTGAAGATGGTTGGCAATGGAAAGATTTGCACAAGGGGTATTAGGGCATGCATCGATTGCAGGATCGTGCAGGAGGATGTTGCTCGACATGCCAAGATTTGGATGCATTAAGATCAAGATTATAGATGTTGGTGTGGAGCTTCCAAGCCTTAGGAGGTCATGAGAGGAGTCAGGATGTTGGCTTCAGAAGACTAGGATCGATCGATTTAGAAATCGACCAAGAAAAGAGGATGGCACATAGATGGAGCCGGCTTAAATGAATGAACCATAGGGAGCTTGTATGAGAGTTGGTTTAACTGCCCTAACCATGGAGAATATTTCTGGGATGTTAATGAACAAGACGTGCTTCTATTCATCGATAATATTTTTTGTTTCGTCTAAGCAGGATCAGAAGTATCCATCTTATTAGGGAGCATGCCTTCCGCTTAGGGTTATCAACCTACCCTTAGTACAGAAATGGGTTCTTTGCAAGAAAGAATAATTAGATATAGGACAAGCCAGCTCATACTAAGATCAAGCCAGTTCGAATTAAGATCGAGGATCGAACTGGCTCTGCTAGGCAGATAGAGAATAGTATTTTGAAAATCTATGGCATGATATACAGTCGAGTCAACTTGAGCCTCCATCGAGCTAGCTTAGATATGATAGATAGATTCACATAGGGTCTTCTATTTGGCTTTGGATAGGGTTTGATCCAAGCAGTCTTAATGTTAGAAAATATGTTTCAAAACCAATCATCAACCTATTGATAGTTAAGCTAATTTTATAAAATATATATAATTTATTATAAATAAAAATTTATTTTAATTTATTCATCATAAGTTGTGCATCTTTCTTTTATGAACTCCTGTATTGTGATGAAGTCCTTAGGACTATTTAGAATCGATAAAAAGAGTATTTATCATTTAATCTTTAAAATTATTTATGACCAAATGATATATTGTTATCTAAAATGATAATGTTTATCGAATATAAATCATTGTGTGCCATATGGATTAGTTGTTCTCTTACCTAAGGAGTATGGAGATATTGGTATGGCATGCAGATAAGATATAGAGGTATATTTACACTAAATATGATCAACTTTGGAGCATTCTACTATCAAAATTTGCTCTAAAGAAATATGGGTATAAGTGCCTCTCCAACCTGAGATCATCATGATGACTTGCAAGCAATTTATTATAATTTGATGTCAGACTACCTAAATTTTTAATTCGGTGATGAATTTCTAAGCACAGTTAAGTGCTTGTGAAGTTGGTATGTGAGTCAAAATATGATTGACCATTCTTGATTTTAGAAGATGTGTTATATTATGTTTTAATTTAGCAAAATCTTGATCAGGATAGTCTTTATGAGGAGTCATAGGACTGATTGCATTGTGACACATGATAGATGTACTTTTTTAGAGTTAATAGTTTAATTTTGAGTCATCTTAAACACAGATTGGCTAACACTTATTAATACTTTCTAAGAATATTTTTATAATTTTAATTTATAATTAATAAAAAAATATTTTTTTAATTATATTTGTGTAATAAATGTATGTGATACATCCATTGGATTAACGGATATGATAATATATATTCTCAAAAGTTGAGAATTTGAGATTTTTAAGAATTTGAGACTTGTGTTATTATAGTTAACTCATAAACTGCTTTCGATCATAAGATCATCATGAGGATGGTGATCAATCTGAAAGATTGATGTACGATCACTTTCTTAGGATAAATGAGTCTTGAATCTATGGTGTAGAGATATCGAAGTGAGAATATAGATGCTTGTTGAGAATAAGGATACGAACATGACCACCTCGAGCTGTTATAAGAAAGTCTATCTTCTCATCGATGACTAGATCGATGCTGTAGTTGTGTATCTGATTTCTTGATCTGAGGTGCATCGATAGTTCATCTTGAGAATGTTATAGTTTAACTACACCATAACTCGATTCTCTAGCAATTTGAAATCTTAAGGTGTATATTAGCTATAGCGTGTTCATTATAAGAATTGGATCGCACCAAGATGGAATCTATCAACCTCGATAGAGGAGTAGTCCTATAATGATCATGAGATTGAGTCCTGAAGTCTATGGCCATGACAGTGTAAAATAATAAAAAGAAGTTTCTATTAAAATTTCACATCCAATTCGATTTGAATGATTCAATCATATGACAGATGTTGGATTTGACGAGTTCACCTTGATCTAGATCCTATTAGAGCTCATGATAGAAGAATCCAATCATATAGTAGGCTACACCGAAAGGTTTATATTCAGTTCTGATGGATTGCCACCACATACTGTTAGGTGTCACTAGTAAATTTTTGGATCAATTAGAATTATTTCAATGATCGATGATTTTAATTGGACAAATCAGAAATAGTTCTGGTCCATCGAAATATGTTTTGATGATATCGATAATGAAGATCGCGACATGTCCCATTACCATATAGAATTGAATCTAATTAGATCACACAAATAAGAATTTGGGTCTGAATGTCATTAATTGGACTCACATGGTCCGATTGATTTGGATTAGATCTAATTAGGTTCAAAAAAATCATGCTAGCACACGATTGGACCTAACTTTTTTCTCATATGGATTTTCTGATTAGTCTGGACTCAGTTAAATTTAATTTAGCTCATTCAAGAATCCTTTATAGCTTTATCCTAGTCTGATTAGACCTTGTCCTGGTGAGATCAGATCTTGTCCTGATCAGATCAGCCCTTATCCTGATCTTAGGTTGAAAGAATCAGGACAAGACATTTTGACCAAGTCTTGTGCAAGAAAGAAAGGAGGGGCATGCCCCCTAGAGTTTCTCTTGGAGTGCGCATCCCAGGTAGTTTCTGGAGAGAGAGAGAGAGAGGGCGCATGCCCCTTCCTGGCATGCGCCCCATGTGGATAAACTCAAGGGAGTTGGAAGGTTATCTATTCAAATTAATTTGAGTGGGTCAAATAGAGTTTGAAATAGTTCAAACTCTTAAAAATTAGTTTCCTGCGCCTAACCCTCTCTTATCCAAATAATGTGGTGCATTTCTTATGGAATTTTGTGCGACAAAATTCATGAAAAATCAGAAGTGGGGCATGGAGGCTAAGGGAGAGTCCTTCTGCTTTAAGCAAATTGATCTGGTCAATTGCTTAAAGCCGCAGGACTCTAGGTCTCAAATTTTTCTATAAGTAGGGACCAAGGCCAAAGGGTTTGGCCAACTCTAGTTCCCATGCCTAAACCCTATCCCTCTCCTCTGCACCTCCTCTCCCTCCTCTTCTCCCTCTTCGCCACACTCAAGTATTGGGCGAATCAACATTCTGAGCGTCGAAGTGCTGTCACTGCAAAACCGTGTCAAGAAATTTCTGATCGTGTGTCAATCGGATCGCTGCCAGAGATCAGATCGAAGATGCGCCAAGAAGTTTCAGGATCTGATTTTCTGAAATCAAATCTAGAAGGAGAAGATCTCTAGATCTGATCTGAGTGGATGCTGGTAGAAGCTGGGCATATGCATAGCTCAAGTCAGAATCTCGAACAGCTTCTAGATCATCGCGTCAAGTGAATGGTTCACTTGCAATAGGTGGTATTTGATATCTATTTTGTGATTTTTGTTTCAAATCTATCTAATCAGATCTGAGGACTCTAAGATTTGATTGGATCATTGATTAAAAAAAATTAAATTTTTCTGCATGACCTGATCCGATCAGGTCGATCCTATAGTTTCTTTACTTTCACCCTACACTGGTACTCAGCAATGACCACTGGCACCAGAAAATCCTAAAGAAAAAGGGACGGGCATAATCCAAAATAGGAGAGGGCTTCCAAATAAAAATTTCTGGCAAGTGTTTACCGAATTCAACCGGAGGTGGCTCTTGCTAGAGATGGGGGAAGACCTAAGGAGCAAAAATAAAAGAAGATGGGAGTCTCATACCTTGTCTCCAGCGAGGTTTCAAGCTAGCATGAAAAGGGCATTCGGAGGAAGAAGTGGGCTTTTTCAGATGAGGTTTGATGGCCAATCAGTGGGTTTTCATAAGGTACTAGGTCCCTTTAAATAGAGGTGGAGGGGGAGGGGTTAGACTCCTTCCTAACTTCCAACTTCGACTCCGATCAGAAGTCTAGTGGAGGAAATCCCAAGGGAATAGAGGACTCCCAGCACCCTCTCTGTTTTTCTTTCCCTTTTTTTTTTTTTTTTAACTTTAAGATTCGTGCAAGGGTTTAATCTTAGGTTGGATTGGCGTATCACACATCATATTGATGCAAAGGTTGAGAAGAGATTGACCGCCACTAATGGGTGCTGTCCAGCCAATATCATTGTGTTAATAGCCCGGATGCACAGTGCGAATGACCAAAGAACTGTAGAAGATGGTATACATGCCATACATCCGCTGCTCGTTGTCGATGAAGGTGAGCTTGAAGGGAGTGTTTTCTTTTGCAGCAGGGAGTGTAGGGAAGTATTGGCCATTCCAAAGCCCACTGCTCCAATAAATTTCAGAATCACTCCGCAGCAATACAAACTGTTTGGATCTATTAGGGTCCAGACTCGGAGTGAAAGGCCCGGGGGCAGGGTTCTCAGGATTCTTCCATGAAGTGACGCTCTGAAACTCCCCTGTGCTCTGGTTAATTCCAATCCATCCTCCTGGCATGAGTGTGCCAATCGGATGATCAAAACTCCACCAAATTATAGTGTTTGACCCATTTCTTATAACAAGATTTCCGGTGTCAAGGAGGACTACAACCGTGGAATCGGGGTTGAATGGAGTTGAATTGGATGACCAAACTAGGATTTTGGAACTATTGAGAAGGACTAGTTTGCCATCTTCTGAGATTTTGAACTCAGTAGAAGATGTGCTGGTTATGGCTGTTGCTTTGTTAGATCGCCACCCAGATTACAGTTTGGACTAGCATTCTTTTGTACCAGATGCCTACGTAGTAGTTACGAGAGTTACGTGTGAAGAACCCCAGCTCAAAGTTGCCTTCTTCATACACTGTGGTCTGGTTTCTAGAGAGGGACTGGTCCGAAGAAATGTTATCAGTTGCTACACAGTGTTGGATGTTGCAACATCCAACACTGTAGATACTCGTATTTGGAGTGAGAATGCTGCTTTCTCCCTTTCTATTTTTCATTAACGGTGGAGCGATCATAGTATTTCTTTTTATATTATTCTAGTCAAATGTAGATATTAAGCCATCAAAAGTCCTATCCTTTCTGATATAAAAGTGTGCGCAAAGAAAATCATGCATGTCCTGTGTGATTTATTCTTCCCCACTTTCACAAGATATTTGCTGTTGGCCCACGTAACCCAAGGAAAATCTAATTTTTTACTGCAGGATTGTCCAGATTTGAGATGAATTTTTCTATAAAAATTCTTACAATCCGATCAAATTTAAAAGTTCTTAGATTTGATCATAATGATCTGATATTAAAATTAAAAATAAAATTAAATTAGATTTAATTTTAAGTACTTTGTTGGGTAATCTAATTATCCTGCGATAATTCTGATCGTTCTTGAGGTTCTGAAAGAAGCCACGCACGCACCTGATCTTTACTGGTATCAACTCGAATAGGATCTGAACGTTTTCTCCTTACAAATCTCTTCTCCAAAGATCAGATCTAAATCTGATTTATAATTCCTTCAAAATTATTTCTGAAGGCAGCCCATCCATCTCACGAACATCGTCGTATAGATCCTAAATCTTATGCCAAAAATCTTGGACCTTCAACTCAGATTTATGCCTAACTTTTTAGACGTATAAAAGAGAGGAAGAGAGAGGATAGAGAGGGCATGGGATATCAGAGGGCTGGCTTCTTTGGGCATGGAAAATATTTTGTGCGATTACTTCACAATGGCATGAGAAAGGTTTTTAATCCTAATGCCACATAGAGTCCTTCTTTGATAAAATAACCAATTTATTTTATCATTGGGACTCTAGGACTTATTCTCCATGTGAAACACCAGATCCCATTTGGTTTTGTTGCCAAAATTCAATAAAAAATGGGGCGACATGAGTAGATAAGGAAGAGTCTATTGCACCTAGGACTCTTTTCTCAAGAGTTTGATTCAAATCAAACTCTATCAAAATTTAATCAAATTACCACCATAAATCACAAAATTTGGCACACCCATAGCATGACTCAAGCCCTATCACATATCCAAAAATTAGATCAAAATAATTTTTAAAAAATTTTCTAGAAGCATCTGATTAGGTGATCCTCAATTCTCTCAATTCGGTCAACTTTTGACCCTAGTCTAATTGCACTAGAAATGAATTTAATTTTAATAATTAATCTAATCTGAACTAGTTTCAGTCAGATGAAAATAAATTCATTCAAGATATAGGAATGAGTCAAATCAAATTTGACTTGGTTGCGATGAATTAAAAAGATTATAGAAGAAAAAAGTCAGGCTCAATCGTGTGCTAGTATGATTATCTTGAAATTAATCAGATCTAATCCAAATCAATCAAACTGGATTAGCTCAATTGATGACATCCAGATCCAAATTCTTATTTGTATGATCTAGTTAGGTTTAGTTCCGTATGATAATGAGATATGTCATGATCTTTATCATCGACATCATCGAAACACCTTTCGATGGATCAGAATTCTTCTGATTCATACAATTAGAATAATCGATCATCAAAATCATTCTAATTACTCTCAAAATCCACCAATGATATTTAGCAGCATATGATGGCAATCCATCAAAACTGAAAGCGAACCTCTTGATGTAGCTACTTATGTGATTGGATTCATCTATCTTGAGCCCCGATAGAATTAGGGTTAAGGTGAACTCGTCAAATCCAACATTCATCATATGAATTAATCATTTGATTCAAGTCCATTGTGAAATTCTAATAGAAACTCTTTCTATCATCTTCACTCTGCCATGGCGATGGGCTTAAGGACTCAATCTCATGATTATCATAGGGCTACTCCTCATCTACCGAGGTAGATAGATTCCTTATTGGTGCAATCCAATTTCTATAATGAACATGCTATAGACAACATACATCTCAAAATTTTGAATGGCTAGAAGATCGAGTTATGGTGTAGTCAAATGATAACATCCTCAAGATGAACTGATGATGCACCTCAGATCAAAGAACCAGACACACCATTATAGCATCTAGCTAGTCATCGCTGAGAAGATAGACTTCCTTATGACTGCTCGAGGTGGTCACGCTCAGTATCCTCATTCTCTAATGAGTATCTATACTCTCGTTCTGATGTCTTCACACCATAGACTCAAGATACATCTATCTTAAGAAAGCGATCGTACACCAACCTTCTAGATCGATCATCATCCTCATGATGATTCTATGATTGGAAGCAGTTTATGAGTTAACCATGAAAATTCATGTCTTAAATTTTTAACTCTTGAAAATATAAATTATCATTACCATTAACTCAAAGAATGTATCACGGACACTTTAAATACATACTATGATAGAAAATAATATTTTTATTAATTTATAGTTAAAATTATAAAATTATCATTAAAAGTATATTACAAGTGTTTAGCCAATCTGGCTTCTAGGGCATACATCTAACGAACTCTCACTTAATCTAAAGTTAATTGGCTATAAATCTAAGTCCCATCTTCTCAAGATGGGCTTCGATCTTCTACTGGCTCAATAATTTTATTAGTGGATCAGCCGCATTGTCTGCAGTGTCAAATCTCTTGACCTTGACATATCTTTTCTCGAGATAATTATGGATGAGATGGTATTGCCGTTCGATGTGCTTGAATTTTTGGTGAGACTTTGACTCCTTAGCTAGGGCTATAGTGCCATTATTATTGCAGTACAGAGGGACGACATCTGATGGCATCATTTCGAGCTCTATGATGAACTTTTTATACCAAAATGCCTCCCTTGCAGACTCCGACGTAGCGATGTACTATGCTTCCATGATGGAGTTTGCTATCACCATTTGCTTGGAACTCTTCCAACTAATAGCTCCACCATTACAAATAAACAGACTTTTAGATGTCAACTTTTAATCATGTATGTCGGATATAAAATTTGAGTTTGTATATCCCTGGACCTAGAGTCCTCCATTATCAAAAACTAGAAATATATTCTTAGTTTTTCTCAAGTACTTAAGAATATATTTCATAGAAGTCCAGTGCTCTTTATCTGAATTCGACTGATATCTGCTCGCGACACTCACAACATCGGTAATATCAAATCGTGTATATAGCATGGCATACATGAGACTTCCTATTGTCGAAGCATAAGGGATCTTGCTCATATGTTCAATCATCTCAAGTGTGCTAGGATACATCTTCTTAGAGAGATGAATGCCATGTCTAAAAGGTACTAAACCTCTCTTGGAGTTTTCCATGCTAAACCTCTTTGGCACCTCCTCTATGTATATTTTCTATGAGAGATCCAATATCCTATTCGGTTTATTCCTATAGATCTTAATTTTTAGAATAAAGGATGTCTCTCCTAGATCTTTCATAAAAAACTTCTTAGACAATCATATTTTGACTATAGTCAATATGAAAATATCATTTTTAATTAGGAGGATGTCATCCACATATAGTACGAGGAAGACAACAGTACTTCCACTGATCTTTTTAAAAATATAGGGCTCCTCCTCATTCTTGATGAATCTAAATGATTTGATTACATCATTGAAACGAGCATTCTAGCTCCAAGATGCTTGCTTAAGTCCATATATGGATCTTTGTAGCTTGCATACCTTGTGATCATGATCATTGGATGTGAAACCTAGCAGTTGTTCTATATAAATATCTTCCTCAAGATGTCCATTTAAGAACATCCTTTTCACGTCCATCTACCATATTTCGTAAACAAAATAGGTTGCAATAGCAAGCAATGTGTAGATGAATTTGAGCATGGCTACTGACGAAAAAGTATCCCAATAGTCAATGCCTTTGCGCTGACTATATCCTTTCACTATGAGCCTTGCTTTGAATATCTCTACATTTTTATTAACACCTATCTTTCTCTTAAAGATCTATTTACACCCAATAGGTACTATACCTTTAGGTGGATCTACCAAGATCTAGACTTGGTTCGAACGCATTGAGTCAATCTCTAACTTCATTGCCTCTAACCATTTCTTGAAGTCAATATCTAGTATCATCTTGTCATAGGTTTTAAGATCATCATCATGAACCCCATTTTCTATGAGGAACATTTTTTCTATATCCTCTAAGATAGTACCTAAGTATCTTTCAGAAGGATGAGAAATTCTAGTTGATCTATAAGGCGGAGGAGATAGTATCTGAATTGGCTCAATCTGATTGGGTTCCATAGGTTTCTTAGCTCGTTTCTCATCAGAAACTTTCTTCTTGAGTCTAATCTATCTTCCGATGTCACAAATTAGAATAAACTATTTTTTAAGAAAGATGGCATGATGACTCACAATCACATTATGATCTTTCAGGAGATAGAAATAATATCCTAATGACTATTTAGGATATCCAATTAATCGAGTTCTAAAGAACTTAGACTCTAATTTATTCGCTTGTTATCTCTTGACATGGGCCAGACAATTTTAAATTTTGAAATGATTTAGACTTAGTTTCTTACCATATCATATCTCATACAGTGTGGTAGGGACGGTCTTAGAAAAAATTCTATTCAATAAATATATAGCAGTTATAAGACTATGTTCCTAAAAAAACTCAGAAAGGTCCATAAAACTCATCATGGATCGGACCATATCTAATAGGATCCGATTTCTTTATTCTAAAATCTCATTGAGTTAAGGCATTCCAAATGGAGTCCATTGAGAGACTATGCCATTGTCCTTAAGATAATCTAGAAATTTTCAACTAAGATATTCGTCTCCTCAATCCGATTGAAGAATCTTAATAAATTATTTATTTATTTTTTTATTTTGAGTCTGAATATTTTGAATATTTTAAAAGCTTCAGACTTATATTGCATCAAATATATATACTCGTATCGAGATAGATCATCGATAAAGATGATGAAGTAGATATAATTGCTCCTGACCGGCACATCAAATGGGCCGCACACATCTGTGTGTACTAGGATGAGTAGGTCTATGGTCCTTTCCTCATGTCCTATAAAAGGAAGCTTGGTCATTTTGTCATGAAGGCATGATTCATAAATTGGATATAACTCGAAAGTCAACGGACTCATAGCTCAAATTTCTTCAATTTGTTAATTCTATTTTCAGCTATATGACTTAGTTTAAGATGCCAAAGATATCTATCATTTAGACTATCCCTAGGTCAT
The DNA here is from genome assembly GCA_006176705.1 of Cocos nucifera. NCBI lineage: Eukaryota > Viridiplantae > Streptophyta > Magnoliopsida > Arecales > Arecaceae > Cocos > Cocos nucifera. Next base: position 365,310 of record QRFJ01000642.1, on the reverse strand, counting down.
TTTGATCCTATGACATTCATATTTTGCTCGATATTAAAATAGAAACATCAATATATAACTGATAGAGACCATTTATAAGAAAACCACTTATAATTTTATTTTTTTCATAAAGAATATTACAATATCCTTAAGAAAATTAATTACATAGCCTTCTTGTGCTAAACATGAAATAAAAATCAAATTTTTAATTACTGTAGGTACATAAAAATAATCTCTAAGAACTAAATCTAATCCTGATGGTAATCGAAGAGGATAGATTTCTACGGCCACAACAGTAACTCTTGTTCCATTTTTTATGCATAGAATCATCTCACCATCCCTCAACCTTCTGCTATCCTCAAGATCCTACATAGAAGTGCATAAGTGAGTACTAGAACTAGAGTTAAGCATCCAACTAGATGCAGAAGAAATCATAAGGTTAGATTCTATAACGAGCATACTTCTAGAAGGATCTGCCTCCTTCTTGTTCTTCAGATTGGTCAGATAAAGAAGGCAGTTTTACTTCTAGTGGTCCTCTGTATTGCAATAAAAATATTTTTTCTTGTTAGTGGTCTTCTTCTTTGGCTTTGCCTTCTTTTTCTTTCCATCTTCTATTTTCTGTTTCTTCGTAGTCTTCTTCTTTTTAAAAAATTTTTTCTTGAAAGAAGTCTACTCCACAGCAAGCACTGAGCTCTTTGAATTTTTCATAGAGAGCTCGGTAGTAACCAGCATATTCATAAGTTCAATCAAGATATTTTAAAGTTTATGCATATGGTAGTTCATGATGAACTGTCCATATGCATCAATCAAAGACTACAGAATTATATCAATCTGCAAGTTCTGATCTAACTTGATATCGAGCTTCTCAAGCTCTTCTAAATTCTTGATTATCATCAAACAATGATCTTGGATCGACTATCCATCATACATCTAAACCTTAAAAAGTCTTTTAGTGACTTGATATTTGGCTGCGCAACTCTATTCATGAAACAACTCTTATAGGTCAGCCAATATTTGATGGCTAGTCTTAATATCTTCATGTTAGCGCTGGAACTCATCAGACATCGAGTCCAACACGTAATATCTGACTTTGTTATCTTTATCCATCTATTTTTTCAAAGATGCTCTCTGATCAGTGGATGGACGTGCTGGTAAAGTGAAAGAATCTTGTTTCAATACATGAGTCAACTTCTCAGAATCCAAAACTATTTTAAAGTTCTAAAGCCAATCCTTATAGTTGGATCCAGTCAGTCTATGGGTGTCCAGGATACAGACTAGTGGGTTGGATGTAGATATTTTCTTGTAGAGTCAAATTTTTAGTTAGATTTTATAATTAAACTTAACTAATTTATTTAGAAGTTTTATTTTTAAATAAATTAGGCTTCTACTATTTACTCGAATTTCTATACTTTCTTGATAGAGATACAAAAATTTCTATGATTATTGATTTTTAGTGGATGGTGTGGTCTCACAAACTGGTTCATCACCTCACCTAACAGTTATTGATGATGGATCAACTGATGAGCGGATAACTCATATTCAATAATTTTTTAATCATAGTGCATCCAAACCTGATCTCTAATTCATGAAGCTCACCATGTCCGAAATATTACTCCACTCCTTAATTAAGTCAGACCCACCATTTGCACGAATTAAATTTTTGATTGGATCTCTCACTGTATCCAAAAATTGAGCCCAACCCATCCTCCAACCCGTAGCATCTAATATCTAATAGGCATGGTTGCATCTTTTTGATGCAACTGAACTACTGTATCCAGCCAAAAATAATCAACTTCAAAAAGAGCCCATACATCTATAATGATGAAAGATCTTAGACTTAATATTTTTTTAGAAAAAATTAATTTAGGTCTTTTTAAACCTGACTTAACTTAGTCATAATAATTATGACTAACTTAGTGGCATGAGTTAGTGAAGGGAAATCCTGATTTCCCAGTCCAGGTTCGTCCAGATCTGATTAGATCAAGAGATATATTTCAAAAATTTTCTCTTGATCTCAATCAGATCTTGATATATTTTAGATCTAATTCTTATTATTTTAATAAATAAAATAAAATAAGATAAATTAAATCAAATTTAATTTACCTGATTTGGGTAATCCTATTACCCTGTAGATGATCCTGATTGCAGCGGAAGGTTCTGGATCTAGCCACGCAAGTGCCTGGCCTCTACCGGTATCCACTCAGGTTGGATCTGGAGATCCTCTTCTTCTCTATCACACCTCCAAAAATCAGATCTGGATATGATCTGGAGGATCTTCAAAACTCTTTTGAAGATCAGCAGTCGTCCTTTTGCAGCAGCGCAGCCTTCTTGCTTTCTGATCGCCTTTCTCTTGATCTGAATCGCACCAACCAAGCCAAAACTCCTTTTGGACGTGGAGAGGAAGGGGAGAAGAGACTATGGCATGGAGAAGGAGGGGAGAGGCAGCCTTGGGGCATGGGAAATTGCATTCTTTCACTTAGAATTAGGGTTGGGCGCAGGGTCTTATTTATAGACTACTTGTGATCCAACTCCTCTTCTTCCCAACCAATCACAACCCTTTGTGAAATCAGATCTAAATCTGATTGGTGGGAATAGAGTCCCCTGGATTCCTCCTTAGAGGGTGCCTAAGACCAGTCAAACTTGGTTCTTAGGAGAACTCTAATTGGAATCCAAAAAGGAGATGGAGTCCTTGTCCAACAAGGACTCCTAGGCGCCTCCTAGCTTGGGCACACGCCACCCTTGGCGTGCGCCCTTCCTCCTTGCCAGGTTCTGGCAGGGGGACAGGCCCCCACCAGCTCTCCAATAGGTGCATGACATGTGGTCAAAAGTCAAAGTGTCAATGGTCAACATTTGACCAGTCAAAGGTCAGACTTTTGACCAAAGTCAAAGAACAAGAAATGGCAGGTGACCAAAAATGGCAGGTAATGTCTTACAAAATAAGACAACCTTTTCTGACTTGGACAACCTCCAGTCAGACCATATGAAGGCCTCTGATTGAGCACAAACTCCTTTGGCTCAGTCAGGACAACTTATTTATGATAGTAAAAGAAGAACGTTAGGTTCAATCGAGTGCTAGCACGATTTCCTTGAACCTAATTGAATCTCATTCAGATCAATTGAACTAGATCAGTTCAATTGATGATCACCAGATTCAAACCCTTGTTTGTGTGACCCAGTTAGGTTCAGTTCTGTATGGTAATGGGATATGTCATGATCTCTATCATCGACATCATCGAAACTCCTTTCGATGGATCAGAACTCTTCTGATTCGAACAGCTAGAATGATCGATCATCTAAATCATTCTAATTGCTCCCAAAATCCACCAGTGACACCTAGCAGTATATGGTGGCAACCCATCAGAGCTGAATGCGAACCTCTTGGTGCAGCTACCTGTGTGATTAAGTTCTTCTATCTTGAGCCCCGATCAGATTAGGGTTAAGGTGAACTCGTCAAACCCTAGTCTCTGTCATATGATGTAATCATTCGATTCGAAGTCCAATGTGAAAATCTAAATAGAAACTCTTTCTATTATTTCACTCTGCCATGGCCATGGGCTTCTGGACTTGATTCTCATGATCATCATAGGGCTGCTCCTCTACCACCGAGGTAGATAGATTCCATCTTGATGCAATCCAGTTCCTACAATGAACATGCTATAGCCAACATACACCTCAGGGTTCCATATGGCTAGGAGACCGAGTAATGGTGTAGTCAAACTATAACACCCTCAAGGTGAACTGCCGATGCATCCTCAGGTCAAAGAACCAGACACACTACTGCAGCATCGAGTCAGTCATTGACGAGAAGGTAGACTTCCTAATGACTACTCGAGGTGGTCACGCTCAGTGCCCTCGTTCTCTAACGAGTACCTGTACTCTCGCTCCGGTGTCTCCACACCGTAGACTCAAGACTCATCTACTAAAGAGAAGCGATTGTACACCAACCTTCCGGATCAATCACCATCCTCGTGATGATCCTATGGTCGGGAGCATTTTATGAGTTAATAATGATTATTCATGTCTTAAATTTTCAACTCTTGAAAATATGAATTATCATTACCATTAACTCAAAGGATGTATCACAGACACTAAATACACATATGTGATAGAAAATAACCCATTTTATTGATTATAGTCAAAATTATAATTTTGCCCCTAGAAGTGTATTACAAGTGTCAGCCAATTCTGGCTTCTAGGGCACATATATCTAACAATCTTCCCACTTGTCCTAAAGCCAATTGGCTACAAGTCTAAGTCCCATCTTCTCAAGGTGGGCTTCGATCTTCTGCTGGCCCAACGGCTTTGTAAGTGGGTCTGCCACATTATCTGCGGAGTTGACTCTCTTGACCTCGAACGTAACCTTTCTCGAAGGTAATCGCGGATGAGATGGTATCACCGTTTGCTATGGCAACTCTTCATTACAGCACAAACTTCTTAGAATCTGCCAGATGTCGACTTTCGATCATCTATATCGGACATGAAATCCGAGTCTGTGTATCCCTGGACTTGGAGTTCTCCATTACCAAAGACCAACATCATATCCTTAGTTCTTCTCAAGTACTTAAGGATACATTTCACAGAAGTCCAGTGTTCTTCACCTGGATTTGACTGATATCTGCTTGTGACACTCACAGCATGGGCTATATCAGGTCGTGTACATAGCATGGCATACATGAGGCTCCCTATTGCAGAAGCATAAGGGATCTTGCTCATGCGTTCTATTTCCTCAGGTGTGCTAGGGCACATCTTCTTGGAAAGATGAATACCATGTCTGAAGGGTATTAATCCCCTCTTAGAGTTTTCCATACTAAACCTCTTTAGTACTTCCTCTATGTACATCTTCTGTGAAAGTCCTAGCATCCTATTCGGTCTATCCCTATAGACCTTAATTCCTAGAATAAAGGATGCTTCACCTAGGTCTTTCATGGAGAATTCCTTGGACAACCATATTTTGACTGATGTCAACATGGGAATATCATTCCCAATAAGGAGGATGTCATCCACGTACAATACGAGGAAGACAACAGCGCTCCCACTGACCTTTTTGAAAACACATGGTTCCTCTTCATTTTTGATGAAACCAAACTTTTTGATCACATCATTGAAACGAGTGTTCCAGCTCCGAGATGCTTGCTTAAGTCCATATATGGACCTTTGCAGCTTGCAAACCTTGTGATCAGTATCACTGGATGTGAAACCTAGCGGCTGTTCCATATAGATATCTTCCTCAAGATATCCATTTAAGAATGCCGTTTTCACGTCCATTTGCCATATTTCATAATCGAAATAGGCTGCAACAGGCAAGCAATGTGCGGATGGATTTTAGCATAGCCACTGGGGAAAAGGTATCCTGATAGTCAATGCCTTCGCGTTGACTATAACCTTTTGCCACTAGTCTAGCCTTGAATGTCTCCACATTCCCATCTGCACCAATCTTTCTCTTGAAGATCCATTTACACCCAATAGGTACTATACCTTCTGGTGGATCTACCAAGGTCCAGACTTGGTTTGAGTGCATCGAGTCAATTTCTGACTGCATTGCCTCTAGCCATTTCTCGGAGTCGATATCTGATATCGCCTCGTTGTAGGTTTTGGGATCATCACCATGAGCACCATTACCTACGAGGAACATTTTCTCTACTTCCTCTGAAATAATACCTAAGTATCTTTCAGGGGGATGGGAAAACTCTTTCCGATCTACGAGGTGGAGGAGGTAGTGTTCTTATTGGCTCAACCTGATTTGGTTCCAATTGGTCCTTAGCTCGTTGTACTTGTGAGACTTTCTCATCAAGCTTAATCTGCTTTCCAATGCCGCTATCTTGAATAAACTATTTTTCAAGAAAGATGGCATGTCGACTCACAATCACATTGTGGTCTTCTGGAATGTAGAAATAGTATCCTAATGACTCTTTAGGATATCCTATGAATCGAGCTCTGAAAGGACCTAAACTCTAACTTGTCCGCTTGTTGTCTTTTGACATGAGCCGGACAACCCCAAATTCTGAGATGACTCAGACTTGGTTTCTTACCGTGCCATATCTCATACGGTGTGGTAGGAACGGTTTTAGAGGGAACCCTATTCAGTAGATAAATTGAAGTTAACAATGAATGTCCCCAAAGAAAATCAGGGAGGTCTGTGAAGCTCATCATGGATCGAACCATATCCAATAGAGTCCGATTTCTCCATTCTGAAACCCCGTTGAGTTGAGGTGTTCCTGGTGGAGTCCATTGAGAGACTATGCCATTTTCCTTAAGATAGTCTAGGAATTTTCCGGCTAAGGTATTCACCTCCTCGATCTGATCGAAGAACCTTAATGGGTTTTCCAGTTTGTTTTTCTACTTCATGTCTGAATTCTTTGAACTTTTCAAAAGCTTCAGACTTGTGTCTCATAAGATACACATACCCATACCTAGACAGATCATCGGTAAAGGTAATGAAGTAGACAAAATTGCCTCTAGCCGGCACATCAAATGGGCCGCACACATCAGTATGTACTAGGGCAAGGAGATCTGTGGCCCTCTCCCCATGTCCAACAAAAGGGAGTTTAGTCATTTTGCCTTGAAGACAAGATTCACAAGTTGGATATGACTCAAAAGTCAATGGACTCAATAGCCCATTTTTCTCCAATTTGTTGATCCTATCTTCTGCTATATGACCTAATCTCAGGTGCCATAGATATCTATCGTTTGGACTATCCCTAGGTCGTTTGGCATTCACGTTTTGCTCGATAGTTAGAACAGGTACATCAATATGTAGCTGATAAAGACCATTAATAAGGAAAACCATTTGCAATTTTATTTCTTTCATAAAGAATGTTACAATGGTCCTTAAAGAAGGTAATCACATAGCCTTCTTGTGCTAAGCATGAAACAGAAATCAAATTCCTGCTAGCTGCAGGCACATAATAACAGTCTTTCAAAACTAAGTCTAAACCAGATGGTAATCGAAGAGGGTATGTTCCCACGGCTACTGCAGCAACTCTTGCTCCATTACCGATGCGTAGGATCATGTCTCCATCCCTCAGCCTCCTGCTATCCTCAAGACCCTGCATGGAAGTGCACAGATGAGCACTAGAACCAGAGTCAAGCACCCAACTGGATGCAGAAGAAACCGTAAGGTTAGACTCAATAACGAGCATACCTCCAGAAGGACCTTCCTTCTTGTTCTTCAGGGTGGCCAGGTAAGTAGGGCAGTTCCGCTTCCAATGGCCGTCGCTGTTGCAATGGAAACACTTTCCTTTGACATCGGCCTTTTTCTTCGGCTCTGCCTTCTTCTTCTTTGATCCTTCCACCTTTTGCTTTTTCACAGACTTCTTTTTCTTTCCATAAGACTTTCTTTTGGAAGAAGTCCATTCCATAGCAAGAACTGAGCCTTTAGAACCTTTCATAGAAAGCTCAGCGGTGACCAGCATATTCATTAATTCGGCCAAGGAATTTTGAAGTTTATGCATGTGGTAATTCATGATGAATTGCCCATATGCATCAGTCAAGGATTGCAGAATAATATCGTTCTGCAGATCCAAGTCTAACTTCACACCGAGCTTCTCAAGCTCTTCCATGTCCTTGATCATCATGTCAGACAGTGATCTTGGACTGACTGCCCATCACGCATCTTAGCCTTAAAAAGTCATTTCGTGACTTGATACTTTGGCTGCGCGACTCTGTTCACCAAACATCTCCTGCAGGTGAGCCAACATTTGGCGAGCAGTCCCGATATCTTCATGTTGGCGCTGGAGCTCATCAGACATCGAGCCCAACATGTAATATCTGGCCTTATTATCTTCGTCTATCCATTTTTAGAGATGCTCTCTGTTCAGTGGATGGACGGGCTGGTAAGGTGGGAGGGTCCTGGTCCAATACATGGGTTAACTTCTCGGAACCCAAAATAATTTTGTAGTTCCTGAGCCAATCTTTATAATTGGGTCCAGTCAGTCTATGTGTGTCCAGGATACGTGCCAATGGGTTGGACGCAGACATTTTCCTGTAGAGAGTCAAAGATTCTAGTTAGATACTGTAATTTTGACTTGACCAATTTATTTAGGGAATTTTATTTTTAAACAAATTAGCTCCCACTATTTTCTCGGATCCCTACACTCCCTCTGTAGAGATGCGAAAAATCTCCATGATTAATGATTTCTAGTGGGTGGTGCGGTCTCACCAACTGACTCATCACCTCACCTAACAGTTATTGGTGATGGGTTAGCCAATGAGTGAACAACTCTTGTTCAATGATTCTCTAATCATGGTGCACCCAAACTTGGTCTCTAATTCATGAATCTCACCGTATCCGGAAATATTGATCCACTCCTTAGTTAAGTCAGACCCACCATTTGCATAGACTGGGTTCCTAATTGAGTCTCTCACCGTATCCGAAATATTGAGCCCAACTCATCCTCCAGCCCATAGCATCCAATGCCTAATAGACATGGTTGCATCTTCCCGGTGCAACTGAGCCACTGTATCCAGTCCGAGAACAATCAACCCCGGGAAGGGCCCGCACATCTACAATGGTGGAAGACCTCAGACTTAATCTTTTCTTAGGGAGAATTGATTCAGGTCTCATTAAACTAGACTTGGCATAGTCATAACAATTATGACTAACCTAGTGGCATGGGTTAGCTCGGATTATTGACCACCTCAGATCAGAACTGTGTCAACAGATATGGCCAGGTAAGTGAGACCGGTGGAAGGAATATGCCATTAACTCGTACAAGAACGCATTCAGGTCGAGTAGCTTCCAATTAAAAACCAGTCGGTCGTATGTGCCAAACTTACCTTAGACACCAAATTGTTGAGTCAGAACCAATTGGGTTAGCCTACAATCCAGACTCTAACCTCTGAGCCTAATTAGGTCTTGCTTGATCGTGACTCGATCTTGACCCAGACTTAATCCTATTAGGCTGGTCAATTTAAGCATTGTTGATCCCATCTAACCAACTCTTGATTCGGTTTGATCAACCGCTTAGACCTAATTGAGCTACCCAAGCCCGAACCCAGTATTATGAATATGTCTTAGATCTGAAAATTCTCAATTTTAGACCTAATTAATATTCCATAAACTTAATTCTTAATTAAGTAGGGTTCATAAACAAAATATGCACAATAAATCCTAGGGTTTCAGGATCTAGGGTTTTGCAGAAAGTAAGTTTTGGGTTTCTGATTAAGGACGAACACGCAGCACCCCTACACGTCATAAGAACACCCCATCGAATGGGAAGAGAGGGCCTTTAAACCCTTCTTCGTTCTTATGACCGGACGGCCAAGAGGAACGCCTTAATCAGGAACATGTAAATCTACAAAACAGTTATTAGATCTATATCATATATCTCATATACAAATTTAGATCTAATCATGGCATATTTTGCATACATCTCATGTATCAAATCATGCATATTTTCAGATCTAAATTATCTCATAATAATCTAAAAAATTAGATTTAAATTGATCTAATCAAAATAAATTCTAATCTAGACATTATGTAGAAACTATTCTACACTATCTAGCATGCATCAAATCATATACTCATATGATATTTAAAATTAAATAATTTTTATTTGCTGTTTTATCAAGATGTTTATTTATAACTTATATAAATCAGAAATAGTAAATAAGAAGATCTAAAGTATGATTTAAAAATATATTAAATCAAAGAATGCAAACTATTCTATAGACTATTTCTATTCTAGAACTAAGTAATGCATATCTTCATGTTCTTAGATTCCAAATCATTTAATTTTAATATTTTTCTGATTTCAGATCTGTCACATCTCATGTGATATCTGAAATCACTTTATTTTCTAATTAAAATAAAATTCAAATCAAATTCTAAATAATTTGAACATGGGCCTCTGATTCCAGTTTGAAAGGAAAATCCTGTTCCCAGTCCAGGTTTCGTCTAAGATCTGATTAGATCAAGAGATATATTTCAAAAATTTTTTTTCTTGATCCAATCAGATCTTGATATATTCTTAGATCTAATTCTTATTCATATTTTCATAAATAAAATAAAATAAGATAAATTAAATCAATTTAATTTACCTGATTTGGGTAATCCCTATTACCTGTAGAATGATCTGATTGCAGCGGAAGGTTCTGGATCTAGCCAACGCAAGTGCCTAGCCTTTAACCGGTATCCACTCAGGTTGGATCTGGAGATCCTCTTCTTCTCTATCACACCTACAAAAATCAGATCTGGATATGATTGGAGAATCTTCAAAAACTCTTTTGAAGATCTGCAGTCCGTCCTTTGTTGCAGCAGGCAGCCTTCTTGGCTTTTGATCGTTCCTTTCCTTGATACTGAATCGCACAAATTAAATCCAAAACTTTTTTTGGACGTGGAGAGCAAGAGGAGAAAGAGAATATGGATGGAGAAGCGAGGGGAGAAGGCAGTCTTGGGGCGTATCTAATTGCCATAAATTTCACTTAGAATTAGGGTTGGGCGCAGGGTCTTATTTACTAAACTATGCTGATTCCAACTTCTCTTCCTACTCCAACCAATCACAACCTTTGTGAAATCAGATTCTAAATCTGATTGGTGGAAAATAGAGTACCTTGAATTCCTATCCTTAGGGGATGGCCTAAGATCCAAAGTCCAAACATGGATTCTTAGTAAGAAGTCTCTTGTGAGAAATCCAATAATGGATAGAGTATGATCCAATCAAAGGACTCCTAGGGCGCCATCCTACTGGCTTCACGCCACCTAGCCAAGGGCCCCTCTTCCTTCCAGAATCTGGCGGGAGGACAGGCCACCACAGCTCTCCAATAGGTGCAGCTCTGACATATGGCAAAAAGTCCAAAGGGTGTAAATGGTCAACGTTTGAACAGTAAAGGTAACTTTTGACAAAGTCAAAAAAAGAAATGGCAATGGTGATCAAAAAATGGCTAAGTATTATCTTCAAAGTAAGACAACCTTTCTGACTCTGGCACAAGGCTCCAAGTCAGTAGTCGGACAGTATTTCGACAGGCTTCCTCTGATCGGAAGGATGGAGGGCATCAGAGACAGTCTTTGTGCTCTGCAGTCAGGTATCAAACTTATTTACTTTGTATAGTAAAAGAAGAACGTTAGATCAATCGAGTGCTAGCAAGATTTTTCTTGAACCTAATTGAATCTCATTCCAGAATCAATCAACAAATAAATTAGTTCAATTAATGATACTCTAATTCAACTCTTATTTTGTACCCAGTTAGGTTCGTTCGTAGAGTAATGGAGATATGTCCTGATCTCTTTAATTCATGACATCATCGAAACTCCTTTCGATGGATCAGAACTCTTTTGATTCAACATAGAATGATCATCATCAATATTCTAATTCTCCCAAAATCCACTAGTGACACACTAGAGTATATGGTGGCAACCCATCAATGAAAGCAATCTCTTGGTGCACTCCTTGTATTAGTTCTTCTATCTTAGCTCCCGACAGATTAGGATTGGTGAATTCATCAACCCATCACTCTTCATATGAATTAATCATTGATTCGAGTCCAAATAGTGAAAAATATTACATAGAACTCTTACCTATTCTTTCACTCTACAGGCCATGGATTTCTGGACTTGCATTCCTCAATGATCAATCAATAGGGCCTGCT
>QRFJ01000642.1:205963-353735 GCA_006176705.1 Cocos nucifera | reverse complement strand
AATAATTTTTGAGTACATGATTTTCCTTCTCTAACTTTTAATAACTTTCCATTACCGAACTTCCTCCTTTGGATAAAAATCTCAACCTTTTCTTTGTTCATGGTGAGAAAAATCTCTTTTAAAATCTAGAACTTAGTAAGAAACAAATAAGATCATGACTTTGAAATTTAGAACATCCAAATACAGCCTTTGTTCAACCCATGGTATCATACATGGTTATGCAAACAAAAGAGAGCAAAGCACTTCAAACAAAATAATATCCTTATAACAATATAAACAAGGAAGTTATATTAAGGTTATATGTGGGCAGTTTTGGGTCAACTGTCTTGGTCACATTTGACTTTCTAGTTAAAATCATTGAATATTTTTATTTTATAGGAACATGTAATTAAAAACTAGATGTATAAGATCCATATATGTGAACAATTAGATTGAAAATTCATACGAGGATCATGACGTACTTCCAAGTCATGAAATTATTTAACATGAAATAAATGATAAATAAAGCATAAATCAAAATTAGCTATTTACTGATAAATAATTAAAGATAAAGTGAAGCTGAATACAACGTTAATAAATTGAAAGGAGAAAAAAGTAAAATAATATCATAAATTGAGGAAGAAAAGAATAAAGAATGAAACAAGACCTAAACTTTTTATGTAAACCTGCATGGACCCACGATTATCTCAACACATATGGTCTTGAAAATATTTAGAAGAATATTTGTTAGTATAGAACATTAGACAAAAAGGTTGCCAAAATGAAAAAGTTACAGATTTCATGGCTTCACAGAATATCCTCTTTCTCTATCATTCTCATTTAATTAGGATGAACTGTCTTAAATGTTACTTTTATAAGAAAATCTAAAATCTCAAGATTTGTGCTTTTATGTGATCAGCTTAGAATTTTAGTTGTTTAACACCTTGACTCGGGTGACTTCTACAGACTTCTCACCGTTTAATAAATATCCAACGGTGATATCAGAAGGGTATTGAAGAGCTTGTAGATACTAAATCACATACAGTATAACTAGTGTTACTCCTTCGCTGATAAGTATATCTGTAAAGTAAATATGTAGGATTGCAGAAGACCTAACCATACCTTATGCTCATGTGGAATGAAATCGTTATGCTGCACGTAACAAGTGATGCTCATGTTAAATATGACATTTAATGCTATTAGAAATAATCGATCTTCAGAATTTTCTAATTCCAATGAAGTTTCAGGAACAAATATATTCAAAGTGCCCTAAATGGTAAACATGGGAACGATAAAATATATACTGAAAGTTCAAAAAGGTATATACATGAACCAACATAGATGTAATGGAACGAAACACTATAATCATCTAATTTCACTATATTAATTGTATGATATTCAAAAAAGGAAAAGCAAAAAATTCAAACCATTATTTTTGCGTAAGAGATGTAACCATGTATATATTAGTAAATGAATATTTTCATCTAAAGAAGATATTTTCTATTGTCAGAATATATTAATGTAAATTACATCTCTCTAAAAGCTTGTACAATTTCAGATGATATTTTAGGAAGGGGGATGCTCGAACTACTAGCACATGTCTTCCACTATAATAACTACTCAAACCATGACTGCTTTGGAGGGAGATTCATCTTTTACTTACGAAAGAGAATAACATGTAAACAAACATTATAGGTACAACTTTTCTGAAATGAAAAATATATTAGCATGCAAATGATATCTAGTCAACATATAACATTATCCATTTAATAGTTTAAACCAATAACCAAGAAAAGGAATCCAAGATTTATTATATTATTATAACCAAGCAGGGATAACATGGTTTCTAATTATGAAAATTTAGCACAGAAGACAATAGAACAAGAAGGGAACCATACAAGTGCCGTCAAAGAAGCAAGAATCATGAGCCATTGCTTCTTATTAGAGATGCTAGCTTCTTTAGAACTAAATAATGGTGAGAGAACAAGATAAGTCTCCCTTCATTGTAATGCCAGATGACTGGGTAAGATATCATTGTTTGGATTTCTAAGGAGGATATTTGTAATGGATACAGAAAATATGCAAATAGCTATGGATGGTCCCACTTCAAAAGGAGAAGAATAATTAGTAGTTGAATGTAATACAAATTGTTTAAAAGCCTAAAAGTTGATATCCTCCTAGCTAGATGGATATGTTCTTTAATACCCTGTTAGATAAGCATGTTTTTTTGGTTCTACCATCATATGGCTCAAGGCTCTAGGAACGCAGACAAATGTGTGGCATATGTGTGGGACCTATAGACAGACATATAGGCTTTAAATATCTTTTTTCTGACCGTGTCATTCTTAAAAGCTAATTGCTAGCTTGTCATCTTTTAATGTAAACTTTTAAGTCAAGTCTATTGAAACCAATAACAAATATCACCATAAACAGGACTAATCCAAGGGAAAATAGTCCATTTGTTTCCTGCCTCCCCTCACCTGCGTACAAAACCAGCTCAACAATTAGAACAACCTGCATGCATCTAATATTAATATATGAGAGTATGCCAAGAGAAACCGCAGAGAGATAATCAGCGAGAAAGAGAGGGCCAGAGACTATCACTCAAAACCAAGTTGTTTACATACAAAACTTTGAAATCGATGGACATCCCAAAAACACCTTTTCGTTCTTTCTTTTTCTTTTTTTTACCTAGAGGAAGAACATCACCACAAACTGTTAACTGCAGTATTCAATTTAATTTTACAAACAGCTTATATAGCTAAAGTCATCAAAATATATCAGAACTTAATCTTCTCCAAACTGAGACTTACCTTCCAGACAACCTCGTGTATGTATTTATTTAATTTTATCCATTATAACATTTTGCTTGAGATTGGATCTGATATTCTAACTAGTGATGGAACCCACAACATTCTGCATGAGCCAAACCTGCGCGCTAAGACACTGTATGTAGTGTGCGGTCTCCTTCAACAAGCTCGACAATTCCATGGCCTCGCCACCGGGCACCAGCCTGCGGAGGACATCAGCTTGGTTTGGCTCCCTTAGCTTAGGACTCGCCACTTTGACTCTCTTGTGACTGAAAGATCTTGTCCTTCGGATAGCTGGAAGCGCATGGAGCCTAGAACTACCCCGCCGAAGCCGATAGAGCAAAGCACGACTCCATGCTCTTCTCGGGCCAGCTGCATGTGCCATGGATGCATAGGCTGCACGCTTTATGATGCAGCTTCGTTGGTAAGAAGACACCGTGGATGTGCTCTTGTTTATGCGAGCCAGGGCTCTTAGAAAGTGGAAGGCCAACATGAGTTTATTATTGTTAGGGTTTTTGGTGCGGTGCTTCCGATTCATTGCGGGGAGGATGAGATATGATGATTAGATTGACTTCTGACACAGGACGGATCTCCCAATTATCTTAGGGCCAAAGGCGAAGAAGGATCTCTGACAAAAGTATCAGCAACCGAAATCTATGAGGAGGGGGGGGGGGGGAGAAGAAGAGAGAGAGAGAGAGAGAGAGAGAGAGAGAGAGAAGAGAGAGAGGAGAGAGAGAAGTTGGTTAAAAATGAATCGATATAATTAAGAGAGATCAGAAAACACTGTTTCAATTTGATCCATGAACATAGAATAAAGTAGCTTTCCTTTTGGTATGTCCATGCTATGGACCAGATGTAGAAGTGGTGGGAAGATGTGAAGGGATGCATAGAAGAAGAAGGTGACGAGGGAATGAAGGTGGGAAATTGATGAGAAAAGTGTGGAAGAACGAGAAATACTCCTGGAGGAAGGGGAATGAGTTGGGCCTGGAAAGAAGTGGTAGCGGGACCCAGAGACAACCACCAACATGATCGCACATGGAGGTGAAGGACTGCTGATGCCATGTCGCGTCCTCTCGCTTCACGTATAAAAATAAGGGCCCTGGGCCCACGTGTCCTTACTCGTGGATGCGGTATATGCGAGCCAGTAGGACTGCTTATTAGTGTCCGTCTTGAACCACCGGTGTTAATTCATGCTATCAAGGCCAACGGTAGACCTTACGAGCCCTTAAGCTGCCTACCACGTGGGGTGGCCACAGGTTTCCTTTTCTTGCCGTGCCGCCTGCAAATCCTGACACGCGGTGTGCCCGTCCACCGCGGACGGGGCAAAAATAGGGTTTTCATTCAATAAGACGGGGTTTGCAATTGTTTTGTTGCATGGAATCAGTCTGGTTGCCAAGTCGCCACAATTAATTCAAATCCAGCATTTTTTTTTGACGTAGCTCAGCAAACAATTAAAACGTAAATGCAGTGATTTGGGTTCAAATGGAACATTTCAGCATGCAACTAAAATCATCTTGCGTCCAACTACAATGGTTGGGAGTGACATCATGCTGACTGATGTGGCTAAAATATGCCAATCAACTGGAAAGTAACACGTGGCAAATGGAAATTCAATTTTTTTGAATTCAAATTTTTGGGCTTATCTATATAAGGAAAGCTAAGATCTCTCCTCATAGAATTAAGGACTCTAGAGCTTGAGTCCAGTAGGACGATTTTTGTTTATAAAAGAAGGCCCAACATCCAGTAGAAGAGAGGTATTCTGATTCTTTTCCTATATCATCTTCATTTACTCTAGCCTTCTTGCTTTATCTTCTAATGTTCCTCCATGCCTCTCTCTAACTTAAGCATTGAAACACCTAGTTGGAGCTAATTTTGTGAGCATTTCTTCTATTTAATATGCAGGATAATGATTGCACCATATGCCATACATATATTTTTTAATAACAATAATAAAATAATAATAATAATTTAAAATGGTTGAAGCTTGTTAAAAAGTTAGGATAAACTACAGAAACATCTCCTCAAGTTTAGGCTGGTTGTACTAACACTCCCTATACTTTTTACTCTCTATACTTTAAAAAGTATCAAATAGATCTTCAAAATTTTCGAAATGTTCCGATGAGATCCCGATGGTTATTTAACCTAAGATGGCATCCGCTTGCCATTATAATGGACAAAAATGCCCCTCTATCATGAAGACTATTTGAAATAAATTTCAACTACGCCCTTCCTAATTCCAAAAATTTTGCAGTTGGGTTCCCATCCTCCTATCATACTCTCTCCGGAGAATTTTAGATGACCTAGTCATGCAAACCTATCCTTCCGTCATCGTCGTTCTCTCTTCGATGAGATTTTCAATCACTCATCCATTCTTTTTTGTATAGATCAATAATTTTTTTTTCTTAATTTTTGATTGATGATGACTATGGATTAGTCTGCAATGATACCTTTTTTCATGCATAAAGGCTTTTGGTATACTTTTAATTATCGATAATGCAATCCAAATTGGGTATGCCTTTGATTGTTGGCTATATTCGAATTAATAAATGGATATGGAATAGAGATTATGGCCGTATGTAATTATGGTTTCATTTGTATTGCTTTAAAACCCCTCTAGACCATTGTTATGGTCTCTTATAAGTGTATTTTCTATTTTCTAAGTATCAGCTCCTTTATCATGATCCCACTATAGATTTTCTGAACATATAGCCTTTTTATCATGTGCATCTCTGTTTTAAGTTATTATGTGCCATTTTTATAAAAATATTTAAAAATTTTTGCCTCCACTCATGTCGATGTTCAATTGAATATGGATATTTTTTTAAGACTTATTAAATAAATGCTGCATAGTAAATCCAATTTTTTTAGTTTATTATACTGATGTTTGGATTTTTTTTATTTATTATGTGAACCCAATGTATACTCTATTCTTGAGTCCACTCATGCTGAAGACTTCTTAAATATGGCCATAGAAATTTAAATATGGCCTATGTTTGGATTTTCATGCATCACTTCTTTCTTATTATAGGGATGAATAATGATGTTTTTACAGTACAAATCCATTATGGTGGGTCCATCAAGTATCATTCTAATTATCACTATAGTAGAGGCTATTATAGATTTTTTGATAACTATGATCTAGATAGATTTAGCATTACAGAGCTACAAGACATGCTGGATCAGTTAGGATATGCCAATATAATAATGAGCCATTTTTACTACCTCATGCCAGGTCATATTTTTGAAAATGGCTTGAGAAAACTAAGAGTCGATGCTGATATTTTGGATATGCTTGCTTGCATGAGAAGGACTAACGTAGTCCAAGTATACGTGGATCATCCACAGATTCAAGCTAGTATTACTGCTACTCAGGAAGATATTCAGGAGATATCCATTTCTACTGCCGCAATGCCTACTCAGGAAGTAATTGCCTTCCCCCCAAAAATCAAAATTAAAAGAATGGCTGTAAAAAATATTAGCAGAAGAAGATCATCAAAATTTGAAAAGTCTAAAGTTGATGATAAACAAAAAGGGGTTATAGATATATAGAAAAAGGATGTCCCTTTAAAAGAGTCTTCACTTGATAGTTTCCACAGTAGTAGTGGATCACTTAGTCAGTTAAGTAATTCAGAGGATGATAATGATGATGATCTATTTGATGAATATGTGGATAGGAATATTATTGATGGAAAATTGAGATCATGGATACATTACTCTTCTCTACACAAAGATATAGATTTATTTGAAAAGAAGCAACCTATTGGGGTGGAAGTAGAGAGTAGTGATAGCTCTCATCTCCATAGTTTGGATATTGATACAGATTCAGATGATGGAAGCTTTGGTCTACATTATATCAAGTTTAATGATCCTGCAGATATGAAATGGACCATCAAACTTAAAGTTGGAATAAAGTTTAGCAAAGCTGTATAGTTTAGGAAGGTGTTGCAGCTTTATAGTATACAACAGAACTTTGACTTTGTCTATAAAAAGAATGAGACAAGTCAGGTTATGACTGTTTGTAAGCAAAATTATGGGTGGATGATTCATGCTTTACCGATATAGCAGGAGGATACCTTTCAAATCAAGACCTTCCAATCAGAGCATAAATGTGGGAGGCAGTTCAAAAATCACAACATCACATTCAAGTTTCTAGCGGAGAAGTATCTTGAGGAGATCAAATCAGATATAAAATGGAATATCAAGAGCTTTCGAGAGCATTTAAGAAGAGATGTAAAGATTTTTGTTTCAAAGTCATAATGCTATAGAGCCAAGAAGAAAGCACTAGAAATTATACAGGAGAGCCATAGGGCCCAGTATGCCCATCTATGGGAGTATTGCCAGATAATTAGGTAAACTAATCATGAAAGCACAATATTGATGGAGGTCTACAAACCAGATGAGTCAAATCAGCCTATTTTTAGGAGACTATATTATTATCTTACAGTATGCAAGCATGGCTTTGTCAATAGTTGTAGACCTATGATTAGATTGGATGGATGCTATTTGAAAGACTCATTTGAGGAATAGGTTTTAGCTGCAGTCGAAAAAGATGGTAATAATAATATATTTTCTATCGCATAAGCCATTGTCGAGGCAGAGATAAAGGATAGTTAGAGC
This sequence comes from Cocos nucifera, assembly GCA_006176705.1. Classification (NCBI taxonomy): domain Eukaryota; kingdom Viridiplantae; phylum Streptophyta; class Magnoliopsida; order Arecales; family Arecaceae; genus Cocos; species Cocos nucifera. The sequence continues at coordinate 346,329 of QRFJ01000642.1, read as the reverse complement.
TGGTTTTTGAGATATTTATTGGATGACATTGGACCTTAGAAGAGCATGGTTGGATCTTTATGTCAGATAGATAGAATGTCAGTTTTTATTCAAAAATACATAACTTAAGTTTAAATTATTTTAGGATTGTACTTGGATAATCTTAATGATGTTTATTTTTCAATTATGTAGGATCTTGTTGAGATATTTTAAAGTATTCTTTCTACTACCAATCATCAATTTTGTGTGTGCCATTTGCATGCTAATTTTAAAAGTACTGAATTTAAGGATAAGAATTATAGAGATGCCCTTTGAAAATGTACCAGGATGACTACACATTATAACTTTCAATTTGCCATGGATGAGCTACATCAGTTGGATGAAAAGGCATGGTAGTGGCTGACACAGCATCCACCCGAGTTGTGGTCAAGGCATGCATTCTCTTCAAAAAGCAAATCTAGTATGTTGTTGAATAATATTTGCGAGTCATTTAATAAATACATAGTTGATACTCGAGATAAATCTATTATTACTTTATTTGAGACTATTAAAAGGATCTTGATGCAGCATTTTCAAGCAAAAAGGGAAGGATTAGACAAAATTATAGGTCCTATTTGTCTAAAGATTGAGAAGAAGTTGGAAAGAATTAAGTTGGAAGCTATGAGTTGCAATTGCATATGGGAAGATAGGTATAGATTTGAAGTGGAACATCGTAATGATAGGATTGTTATTGACTTGGAGGAGAGTACATGTAGCTGTAAGATATGGAATTTAACCGGCATCCCATACTATCATGCTGTGATAACTATTATGTATGCTAGAAAGGATGTACACTATTTTGTCAATGCATGGTATACCAAACAAGCATTTTTTAAGGCTTATAAGAAGATCATTGAGTTGGTTCCTAGCATGAAAGCCTGGCCAAGGATAAAGTACCCCACTATATATATCCCCCTCCTCTAAAAGCCCCTCCAGGTAGATCCAAAAAGGCAAGAAGAAAAGAAGTGGATGAGCCAAAGAATTCTTCTAAAATCCAGAGAAGGGGTGGTTCTCTAAGATGCGGGAATTGCAAAAAATGGAGCCATAATTCAAGAACTTATAAGGGACCTATAAAGAAAAAGTCAAGGCAGAAAGAATAGAACATTGGTTATAATTAAACTAAAAGCAGAATTAATAGAAAAAGAGATAGATCACAGGTAGTAAATGCTGATTTATAAGTCTTAATATGTATTTAACTACGTTTTTATTATCATATGCTTACTAACCATACTTATTTATATAAAGATGAATACTCCATCCAAATATCAGCAAATTTTCAGGCTACATCCTCCCACCAAATTGCTGCCCTACCTGCCTCCCAGTCGGCACAAGCCTCTTATCTGGCACAAGCCTCCCAGCGATCCTCCCAGCCGGTACAAGCCTACAAGCCATTCTCCTAGTCAGTAGCTGCCTCCCAGCCAGCACAAGACTCTTAGCCATCCTCTCAGCTAACACAAGGCTTCCAGCCAGCCTTCCAGCTAGCAGCTTTCTTTCAGACAGCCTCTCAGCTAGCAGCATTTTCCCAGCCAGCCTCCCAACCAGCAACTTTCTCTTAGCCAGCGATGTGATTCATTTTGGATGGCAGTTGAAAATTTTATGTTTTGAATTTACATGTATGAAAATATTTTTTGGGCAATGTATCACTTTCTATTTATTTCATTTTGTGTTACTTTATCATATTACATATTATGAAACATGATGGATTGTGATTGGTCTGTGATTCTATTTGGTATGATTCTAAATTTTGGATGGCTGTTTGGATTTTATTTGGTTTGTTAAGATGAATTTTGGGTTGCATGAATAATATTTTATTTGAAATCATTTTTGGTTTGTTATTTTATTTGGTTTATGATACAAAATTTATAGATGTTTGTATGAATTTATAGATGTATGAAAAACATCTTGTATCCAATTCTATAACCCATTATCAAACAGGTGGCTATATTCAACTTTTTTGTAAAAGAAGGAGTGTCTATGCCCACATGATAATAGTAGAGGGGGTGTAACTATTACGTATATAAATTACAGAAAGTGTATGTGTTACAATTCCAAAATAGAGGAGGTGCAAATATTGCAATTGCAAAGTTTAGGGACATCTGCGCAATGTCTTAATTCTTGCAAGTGAATGACTGCATATTACTCTTGTTTCGAAAAAAGATCCATAGCGACCTTTATACAAATCTCTCATCTATTCTTACTTCAATAAATGCATTATTCGTCCAAAGCTTATGCTATCACTTAGACAACAATATTTGTTCCACATTGATCATTTTATAATGATTTGTTAGATATATGTGCCATAGAAGTCAGAATTGGTTGACACTTGTAATACACTTCTAGGGGCAAAATTATAATTTTGACTATAATAAATAAAATAGGTTATTTTCTATCACATATGTGTATTTAGTATCTATGATACATCCTTTGAGTTAATGGTAATGATAATTTATATTTTCAAGAGTTGAAAATTTAAGACATGAATAATCATTATTAACTCATAAAATGCTCCCGACCATAAGATCATCACGAAGATGGTGATTGATCCGAAAGGTTGGTGTACAATCATTTCTCTTTAGTAGATGAGTCTTGAGTCTACGGTGTGGAGACACCGGAGCGAGAGTACAGGTACTCGTTAGAGAACGAGGGCACTGAGCGTGACCACCTCGAGTAGTCATTAGGAAGTCTACCTTCTCGTCAATGACTGACTCGATGCTGCAGTAGTGTGTCTGGTTCTTTGACCTGAGGTGCATTGGCAGTTCACCTTGAGGGTGTTATAGTTTGACTACACCATAACTCGATCTCCTAGCCATATGGAACCTTGAGGTGTATGTTGGCTATAGCATGTTCATTGTAGGAACTGGATTGCATCAAGATGGAATCTATCTACCTCGGTGGTAGAGGAGCAGCCCTATGATGATCATGAGAATCAAGTCCAGAAGCCCATGGCCATGGCAGAGTGAAATAATAGAAAGAGTTTCTATTTAGATTTTCACATTGGACTTGAATCGAATGATTACATCATATGATAGAGAACTAGGGTTTGACGAGTTCACCTTAACCCTAATCTGATCGGGGCTCAAGATAGAAGAACTTAATCACACAGGTAGCTGCACCAAGAGGTTCGCATTCAGCTCTGATGGGTTGCCACCATATACTGCTAGGTGTCACTGGTGGATTTTGGGAGCAATTAGAATGATTTAGATGATCGATCATTCTAGTTGTTCGAATCAGAAAAGTTCTGATCCATCGAAAGGAGTTTCAATGATGTCGATGACAGAGATCATGACATATCCCATTACCATACAGAACTGAACCTAACTAGGTCAGACAAATAAGGGTTGAATATGGTGATCATCAATTGAACTAATCCAATTTAATTGATTTGAATGAGATTCAATTAGGTTCAAGAAAATCGTGCTAGCACTCGATTAAACCTAACGTTCTTCTTTTACTATCGTAAATAGTTGTCCTGACTAAGCCAAAGGATTTTATGCCCGATCAGATGCCTTCACTTGGTCTCACTGGAGCTTGTCCAGATCAGAAAAAGATTATCTTATTTTGTAAGACAATACCGGCTATTTTTGCTCACCTACCATTTCTCATCACCTATCATTTCTCGTCCTTTGACTTTGGTCAAAAGTTGATCTTTGACTAGTCAAATATTTACCATTGATACTTTGACTTCATCCACATGTCACGCACCTATTGAGGAGCTGGTGGGGCTTGTCCCCCTGCCAGAACCTAGCAAGGAGGAGGGCGCACGCCACCCTTGGCGTGTGCCCAAGCAGGAGGGGCCTAGGAGTCCCTGTTGGACAGGGACTCCATCTTCTTTTTGGATTTTGTTTAGGCTTCTCCTAAGAACCAAGTTTGATTGGTCTTAGGCACCATCTAAGTAGGAATCCAAGGGACTCTATTCCCACTAATTAGATTTAGATCTAATTTCACAAAGGGTTGTGATTAGTTGGGAAGAAGAGGAGTTGGATCACGCATTAGTCTATAAATAAGACCCTACGCCCAACTCAATGAGTAAAAAGAAAATTCCCCACGCCCCAAGGCTGCCTCTCTCCTCCTCCTCCATGCCAAGTCCATCTTCTCCCTCTCCTCTCCATGCCCAAAGTAGTTTGGGATCTTGGAGTTGGTGCAATCCAGATGAGAGAAAGACGATCAGAAAGCTAGAAGGCTGCGCTGCTGCAAAGGACAACTGCTGATCTTCGAAAGGTATTTTGAAGATCCTCCAAATCAGATTCCAGATCTAATTTTTGGAGATGTGATAGAGAAGAAGAGGATCTCCAGATCCAGCCTGAGTGGATACCGATAGAGGCCAGGCACTTGCGTGGCTAGATCCAGAACCTTCCGCTGCTTACAGGATCATCAACAGGGTAATAGGATTACCCTACATCAAGATAAATTAAATTTGATTTTAATTTATCTATATTTTATTTTAATTATTAAAATAATAAAAATTAGATCTAAAATATTTTAGATCTAATTTGAGATCAAAGAAAAAATTTTTGAAAATATATCTCTTGATCTCGATCAGATCTGAATGAACCTGATTCAGGAAAATCAAGATTTTCCTTCAACTGGTATCAGAGCCAAGGTTCTAAAGTATTTAGATCTAATTTTAAATTTATTTTAATTAAAAAATAAAGTGATTTTAGATGTCACATGAGATGTGATCAGATCTGAAATTAGAAAAAATTAAAATTAAATAATTTGGATCTAAGATTAGAAAATATGCATGACTAGTTCTAAAATAGAATAGTTCTATAGAATAGTCTTGCATGTTTTCAATTTAATCTGATTAAATCATATTTTAGATCTATTTATTTACTATTTTTTGATATTATAATTATTATAATAACATCTAAAAAATAGCAAATAAAAATTATTTAATTTTAAACATCATATGAGATATGATTGATGCATGTCTAGACTAGTTGTAGAATAGTTCTACATAATTATCTAGATTAGAGTTTATTTTGATTAGATCAATTTAAATCTAATTTTTTAGATTATTATGAGATAATTTAGATCTGAAAAATATGCATGATTCGATACATGAGATGTATGCAAAATATGCCATGATTAGATCTAATTTGTATATGAGATATATGATATAGATCTAAAACTGTTTTGTAGTATTACATGTTCCTGATTAAGGCGTTCCTCTTGGCCGTCCGATCATAAGAACGAAGAAGGGTTTAAAGGCCCTCTCCTTCCCATCCGATGGGGTGTTCTTATGACGTGTAGGGGTGCTGCGTGTTCGTCCTTAATCAGAAATCCAAAACTTACTTTCTGCAAAATCCCTAGATCCTGAAACCCTAGGATTTATTGTGCATATTTTGTTTATGAACCCTACTTAATTAAGAATTAAGATTATGGAATATTAATTAGGTCTAAAATTGAGAATTTTAGATCTAAGACATATTCATAATACTGGGTTCGGGCTTGGGTAGCTCAATTAGGTCTAAGCGGTTGATCAAACCGAATCAAGAGTTGGTTAGATGGGATCAACAATGCTTAAATTGACCAGCCTAATAGGATTAAGTCTGGGTCAAGATCGAGTCACGATCAAGCAAGACCTAATTAGGCTCAGAGGTTAGAGTCTGGATTGTAGGCTAACCCAATTGGTTCTGACTCAACAATTTGGTGTCTAAGGTAAGTTTGGCACATACGACCGACTGGTTTTTAATTGGAAGCTACTCGACCTGAATGCATTCTTGTACGAGTTAATGGCATATTCCTTCCACCGGTCTCACTTACCTGGCCATATCTGTTGACACAGTTCTGATTTGAGGTGGTCAATAATCCGAGCTAACCCATGCCACTAGGTTAGTCATAATTGTTATGACTATGACAAGTCTAGTTTAATGAGACCTGAATCAATTCTCCCTAAGAAAAGATTAAGTCTGAGGTCTTCCACCATTGTAGATGTGCGGGCCCTTCCCGGGGTTGATTGTTCTCGGCTGGATACAGTGGCTCAGTTGCACCGAAAAGATGCAACCATGTCTATTAGGCATTGGATGCTATGGGCTGGAGGATGAGTTGGGCTCAATATTTTGGATACGGTGAGAGACTCAATTAGGAATCCAGTCTGTGCAAATGGTGGGTCTGACTTAACTAAGGAGTGGATCAATATTTTGGATACGGTGAGATTCATGAATTAGAGACCAAGTTTGGGTGCACCATGATTAGAGAATCATTGAACAAGAGTTGTTCACTCATTGGCTAACCCATCACCAATAACTGTTAGGTGAGGTGATGAGTCAGTTGGTGAGACCGCACCACCCACTAGAAATCATTAATCATGGAGATTTTTGCATCTCTACAGAGGGAGTGTAGGGATCCGAGAAAATAGTGGGAGCTAATTTGTTTAAAAATAAAATTTTTAAATAAATTGGTCAAGTCATAATTACAGTATCTAACTAGAATCTTTGACTCTCTACAGAAAAATGTCTGCGTCCAACCCATTAGCACGTATCCTGGACACACATAGACTGACCGGACCCAATTATAAAGATTGGCTCAGGAACTACAAAATTATTTTGGGTTCTGAGAAGTTAACCCATGTATTGGATCCAGGACCCTCCCACCTTACCAGCCCGTCCATCCATTGAACAGAGAGCATCTCTGAAAAAAATGGATAGACGAAGATAATAAGGCCAGATATTACATGTTGGGCTCGATGTCTGATGAGCTCCAGCGCCAACATGAAGATATCAGGACTGCTCGCCAAATGTTGGCTCACCTGCAGGAGATGTTTGGTGAACAGAGTCGCGCAGCCAAATATCAAGTCACGAAATGACTTTTTAAGGCTAAGATGCGTGATGGGCAGTCAGTCCAAGATCACTGTCTGATGAATGATCAAGGACATGGAAGAGCTTGAGAAGCTCGGTGTGAAGTTAGACTTGGATCTGCAGAATGATATTATTCTGCAATCCTTGACTGATGCATATGGGCAATTCATCATGAATTACCACATGCATAAACTTCAAAATTCCTTGGCCGAATTAATGAACATGCTGGTCACCGCTGAGCTTTCTATGAAAGGTTCTAAAGGCTCAGTTCTTGCTATGGAATGGACTTCTTCCAAAAGAAAGTCTTCTATGGAAAGAAAAAGAAGTCTGCGAAAAAGCAAGAAGGTGGAAGGAGGAAAGAAGAAGAAGGCAGAGTCCGAAGAAGAAGGTCCGATGTCAAAGGAAAGTGTTTCCATTGCAACAGCGACGGCCATTGAAAGCGGAACTGCCCTACTTACCTGGCCACCCTGAAGAACAAAAGGAAGGTCCTTCTGGAGGTATGCTCGTTATTGAGTCTAACCTTACGATTTCTTCTGCATCCAGTTGGGTGCTTGACTCTGGTTCTAGTGCTCATCTGTGCACTTCCATGCAGGGTCTTGAGGATAGCAGGAGGCTGAGGGATGGAGACATGATCCTACGCATCGGTAATGGAGCAAGAGTTGCTGCAGTAGCCGTGGGAACATACCCTCTTCGATTACCATCTGGTTTAGACTTAGTTTTGAAAGACTGTTATTATGTGCCTGCAGCTAGCAGGAATTTGATTTCTATTTCATGCTTAGCACTAGAAGGCTATGTGATTACCTTCTTTAAGGACCATTGTAACATTCTTTATGAAAGAAATAAAATTGCAAATGGTTTCCTTATTAATGGTCTTTATCAGCTACATATTGATGTACCTATTCTAACTATCGAGCAAAACGTGAATGCCAAATGACCTAGGGATAGTCCAAACGATAGATATCTATGGCACCTGAGATTAGGTCATATAGCAGAAGATAGGATCAACAAATTGGAGAAAAATGGGCTATTGAGTCCATTGACTTTTGAGTCATATCCAACTTGTGAATCTTGTCTTCAAGGCAAAATGACTAAACTCCCTTTTGTTGGACATGGGGAGAGGGCCACAGATCTCCTTGCCCTAGTACATACTGATGTGTGCGGCCCATTTGATGTGCCGGCTAGAGGCAATTTTGTCTACTTCATTACCTTTACCGATGATCTGTCTAGGTATGGGTATGTGTATCTTATGAGACACAAGTCTGAAGCTTTTGAAAAGTTCAAAGAATTCAGACATGAAGTAGAAAAATAAACTGAAAAACCCATTAAGGTTCTTCGATCAGATCGAGGAGGTGAATACCTTAGCCAAAAATTCCTAGACTATCTCAAGAAAAATGGCATAGTCTCTCAATGGACTCCACCAGGAACACCTCAACTCAACGGGGTTTCAGAATGGAGAAATCGGACTCTATTGGATATGGTCCGATCCATGATGAGCTTCACAGACCTTCCTGATTTTCTTTGGGGACATTCATTATTAACTTCAATTTATCTACTGAATAGGGTTCCCTCTAAAACCGTTCCTACCACACCGTATGAGATATGGCGTGGTAAGAAACCAAGTCTGAGTCATCTCAGAATTTGGGGTTGTCCGGCTCATGTCAAAAGACAACAAGCGGACAAGTTAGAGTTTAGGTCCTTCAGAGCTCGATTCATAGGATATCCTAAAGAGTCATTAGGATACTATTTCTACATTCCAGAAGACCACAATGTGATTGTGAGTCGACATGCCATCTTTCTTGAAAAATAGTTTATTCAAGATAGCGGCATTGGAAAGCAGATTAAGCTTGATGAGAAAGTCTCACAAGTACAACAAGCTAAGGACCAATTGGAACCAAATCAGGTTGAGCCAATAAGAACACTACCTCCTCCACCTCGTAGATCGGAAAGAGTTTTCCGTCCCCCTGAAAGATACTTAGGTATTATTTCAGAGGAAAGTAGAGAAAATGTTCCTCATAGGTAATGGTGCTCATGGTGATGATCCCAAAACCTACAACGAGGCGATATCAGATATCGACTCCGAGAAATGGCTAGAGGCAATGCAGTCAGAAATTGACTCGATGCACTCAAACCAAGTCTGGACCTTGGTAGATCCACCAGAAGGTATAGTACCTATTGGGTGTAAATGGATCTTCAAGAGAAAGATTGGTGCAGATGGGAATGTGGAGACATTCAAGGCTAGACTAGTGGCAAAAGGTTATAGTCAACGCGAAGGCATTGACTATCAGGATACCTTTTCCCAGTAGGCTATGCTAAAATCCATCCGCACATTGCTTGCCGTTGCAGCCTATTTCGATTATGAAATATGGCAAATGGACGTGAAAACGGCATTCTTAAATGGATATCTTGAGGAAGATATCTATATGGAACAGCCGCTAGGTTTCACATCCAGTGATACTGATCACAAGGTTTGCAAGCTGCAAAGGTCCATATATGGACTTAAGCAAGCATCTCGGAGCTGGAACACTCATTTCAATGATGTGATCAAAAAGTTTGGTTTCATCAAAAATGAAGAGGAACCATGTGTCTTTCAAAAAGGTCAGTGGGAGCGCTGTTGTCTTCCTCGTATTGTACGTGGATGACATCCTCCTTATTGGGAATGATATTCCCATGATTGACAACAGTCAAATTATGGTTGTCCAAGGAATTCTCCATGAAAGACCTAGGTGAAGCATCCTTTATTCTAGGAATTAAGGTCTATAGGGATAGACCGAATAGGATGCTAGGACTTTCACAGAAGATGTACATAGAGGAAGTACTAAAGAGGTTTAGTATGGAAAACTCTAAGAGGGGATTAATACCCTTCAGACATGGTATTCATCTTTCCAAGAAGATGTGCCCTAGCACACCTGAGGAAATAGAATGCATGAGCAAAATCCCTTATGCTTCTGCAATAGGAAGCCTCATGTATGCCATGCTATGTACACGATCTGATATAGCCCATGCTATGAGTGTCACAAGCAGATATCAGTCAAATCCAGGTAAAGAATACTGAATTTTTGTGAAATGTATCCTTAAGTACTTAAGAAGAACTAAGGATATGATGTTGGTCTTTGGTAACGGAGAACTCCAAGTCCAGGGATACATATATGTATTTTCTATTACATATATGTATTTAGTGTCTGTGATACATCCTTTGAGTTAATGGTAATGATAATTTATATTTTTAAGAGTTGAAAATTTAAGACATGAATAATCATTATTAACTTATAAAATGCTCCCAACCATAGGATCATCATGAGGATGGTGATTGATCTAAAAGATTGGTGTATAATCACTTCTCTTTAGTAGATGAGTCTTGAGTCTACGGTGTGGAGACATCGGAGTGAGAGTATAGGTACTCATTAGAGAATGAGGGCACTGAGCGTGACCACCTCGAGTAGTCATTAGGAAGTCTACCTTCTCGTCAATGACTGACTCGATGCTGCAGTGGTGTGTCTGGTTCTTTGATCTGAGGTGCATCGATAGTTCACCTTGAGGGTGTTATAGTTTGACTACACCATAACTCGATCTCCTAGCCATTCAAAATCCTGAGGTGTATGTTGGCTATAGCATGTTCATTGTAGGAACTGGATTGCATCAAGATGGAATCTATCTACCTCGGTGGTAGAGGAGCAGCCCTATGATGATCATGAGAATCAAGTCCAGAAGCCCATGGCCATGGCAGAGTGAAATAATAGAAAGAGTTTCTATTTAGGTTTTCACATTGGACTTGAATCGAATGATTACATCATATGACAGAAACTAGGGTTTGACGAGTTCACCTTAACCCTAATCTGATCGGGGCTCAAGATAGAAGAACTTAATCACACAGATAGCTGCACCAAGAGGTTCACATTCAGCTCTGATGGGTTGCCACCATATACTGCTAGGTGTCACTGATGGATTTTGGGAGCAATTAGAATGATTTAGATGATCGATCATTCTAGCTGTTCGAATCAGAAAAGTTCTGATCCATCGAAAGGAGTTTCGATGATGTTGATGATAGAGATCATGACATATTCTATTACCATACAGAACTGAACCTAACTGGATCACACAAATAAGGGTTTGAATATGGTGATCATCAATTAAATTGATCTAGTTCAAATTGATCTGAATGAGATTCAATTAGGTTTAGAGAAATCATGCTAGCACTCGATTGAACCTAACGTTCTTCTTTTACTATCATAAATAGTTATCCTGACTGAGCTAAAGTAGTTTGTGCTCGATCAAAGGCCTTCACTTGGTCTGACTGGGGTCTGTCCAGGTCAGAAAAGGGTTATCTTATTTTGTAAGACAATACTTATCATTTTTGGTCACCTATAATTTCTCATCCTTTGACTTTGATCAAAAGTTGATCTTTGACTGATCAAATATTGATCATTGATATTTTGACTTCTGTCCACATGTCACGCACCTATTGGAGAGCTGGTGGGGCTTGTCCCCCTGCCAAAAACTGGCAAGGAGCTTGAGGCGCCTAGGAGTCCCTGTTGGATAGGGACTCTATCTCCTTATTGGATTTTGATTAGACTCCTTCTAAGAACCAACTTTGACTGATCTTAGGCACCATCTAAGGATGGATCCAAGGGACTCTATTTCCACCAATTAGATTTAGATCTGATTTTATAAAGGGTTATGATTGGTTGGGATGAAGAGGAGTTGGATCACGCATAGTCTATAAATAAGACCCTACGCCCAACTAAAAAAAAAGAATAATTCTCTATGCCCCAAGGCTGTCTCTTTTTTCCTCCTCCACGTCAAGTTCATCTTCTCCCTCTCCTCTCCACGTCCAAAGAAGTTTGCGATCTCAGTTGGTGCAATCTAGGCAAGAGAAAGGCGACAGAAAGCTAGAAGACTGCGTTGCTGCAAAGGACAACTGTTGATCTTCGAAAGCTATTTTGAAGATCCTCCAAATTAGATTCAGATCTAATTTTTGGAGATATGATAGAGAAGAAGAGAATCTTCAGATCCAGTCTGAGTGAATACCGGTAGAGGCAAGGCACTTGCGTGGCTAGATACAGAACCTTCCACTACTTACAGGATCATCAATGGATAATAGGATTATCCTACATCAAAGTAAATTAAATTTAATTTAATTTATCTATATTTTATATTAATTATTAGAATAATAAAAATTAGATCTGAAATATCTCAGATCTGATTTAGATCAAAGAGAAAAGTTTTGAAATATATCTCTTGATCCGATCAGATCTAAACAAACCTGGTCTGAAAAATCAGGATTTTCCTTCACATTGATCATTTTACAATGGCACCATTCTGATCATCCCATCATTTTATAATGACATCATATTTAACAGTTCCAAATTGCAAAGAACGCATATCTATTTCAAATAAAATTGGTTCTCATGATATTACATTTTTAAACATTACAACTTAGCTTTAAAATACCCCACGAGATAACATCAATTTATGGGACAAAGCTCAAACAAGAAAGTTTACTTAGTACATTTAAAACATAGATGCGTTAACATACAAACACATATAAACAAAGCATGCTAGCATCAAGAAAACGACCCATTTTGTCTTTCTTTTGTAACTTGAAATTTTGGTCTCAAGCTTCTTATTTTGCTGCAACAATCAATTAATAATGTCCTTATCCCTTGGGTTTGAAGGCGGATCATGCCAATGGAAGTAACCACAGCCTTCATTTATCTGAAACATAAAAGATGGTTTGGAGATTAATGCCACAAGTAGAATAAGCCACCAAAAATGATCAAATATGAACATACTGCATATATTCCGCATCCAAAGAAACATCGGCTAGGGTTTGTAGTGGTCCATGAGGTCCTCATGGTGATCTAGTTCCATAATAATAGAAATCGAGTGCACGGGAGGAGCTATTACTGAAAGAACTTGATTCAAAAATCTCCATGATGTTTTTCTTCTTGCACACTACCCCCTTTTCTATCCGCTTGAATGGGATTTAGGGTTGTTTTGACGGAAGTAATAGATCACGTGTTTAACTCACATGATTTATTGACACCAAACATCACATCCCATTCTATTCATAAGTGATCTTAAGGGTACTTTAGGCATTTGCTAAAAGTAAAGGATCGTATAATATTCATGTGATACTTTTCTTTTAACGGAGATGGATGGAAGGATCTCGTCGGAATGTTTTAAAAATTTTGGAGATCTGTTTGGCACTTTTTAAAGTACAGAAGATGTTAGTGAAATTGGCCTAAATTTGGGGTTGCTTTTGTAATGTATCCAAAAAGTTATATTCTGTAAGGAGTCCGAACAATCTAAAGTTTTAAAGATTTTTAATTTCTTAGAAAGTTTCATAATATAGGAAATTTCTGCAACATTAACTTATGGAGAGCCACATTGTTTCTTAAAAGATATGTGTGCAGCATTCGAACTCCATAGAATTCTATTATTCCATTTTTGAAAAGAAATATATGCGGCATTTAAACTCTTATAAAACTATTGGGACATGAGAAATCTAGAACAATAGAACTTCCTTTTCTGAGTTGCTATCTTTAACTATTTTGATAATTTTCCTTCTTCATTGGGTATGGTTCTTGCGAGAAAAATTCCAGAGTGCAACTTAAATTTGTCTTGGTTAGATATTGTATCTTGAGGTCATTATTTCCAAGTTGCCATATGCATTAATAGTGGATAAATAACTATCCTCAAGATAGTTTTCTAGAAATGTCTTGCCTAGCTTTTTCTTTCATCATATTCTAAAATTTTATTTATGCCACAACAAGGATAGTTATCTTCTTTATCATGGAATCTATAATTTTCTAAGATCAAATTCAGAATTATATGGACAAGCATGAGACATTTAACAGTCCCAATTGCAAATTTTAGAGCATCAAAAAGAAATGGTTGGAGGATGACTTCCTTTGTCATTTTATAATCCTTAATGCCATAACCAACTCTCTATTTAATGTGTTTCATACTCACACAATGGCTCTAGATCTATGGAATCTTCTACAAAGAAGGTATATATCAGTGAAGATGCTAGTAAAAAATCTTTTCTCGTTAATAAGTATATTAATTTTAAAATGAATAATTCTAAGCCTATTATTGATCAAGTCAATGAACTTAATGAGATTGCTACTCAATGTGCTAATGCGGGTGAAACCATTTCAGAGATATTTTAATTTTCTACCATTATTGTAAATCTCTTACTTCATGAAAAGATTACCAAAGGATTTTGAAACATAAAAATCAATCTCTGAGTTTGGATCAACTATTGCAATGCATTCAAATTGAAAATGATCCTAGAATTAGAGATGAAGTTGATAATTAGATCATAGAGACAAGATAATCATAATGTTTAAGCACCAGTCCATGACAACTTTAAATCCATGAATAAGTTTCCAAATAGAAAGAAAGGTTCTTCCACACGAGAAAGAGAGAGAAGTCCAAGAAAAATGGTAATAAGAAAAGAAAAGATCCTTGCTTTGTTTATAGCAAATTGGGCCATTTGGCTAGAGAGTTTGTCGCTCTCGCAAAGGATAGAAGAAGAATGAGGCTAATGTGATGGAGGACAGCAATATGGCTTCCATGATTACAGAAATTCTCATGGTTAACATGGAAGAAGGTCGGTGGGTTGATTCTAGAGCATCATGTCATGCAACTCCATACAAAAATCTTTTCAAGACCTATAAAATTTTAACTTGATGAAAAATCAGTATTTATGGGCAATTCTTTCTCATGCACTATTAGAAGAAAAGGAACTATACAAGTTCCTCTTACTTCTGGAAATGTTCTTACTATCAAAGATGTCTATCATATTCTTGGGCTTAGGAAGAGTCTCATTTTTGTCAAGATAGTTGAAGATCATGAGTTTAAAGTCGTATTTGACCCCTAAAAAGTAATTATCTCTAAAAAAGGATATTTTGTTGGGAAAGGCTATGCCAAAAATAATTTATGCTTGTCTAGTATTAATAAATATATTTTTATTTCTGCTTATATTGTTGGTATACTACTACAGAACACGACTACGACAGCGGTTGGTAATCACTGTCGTAGCCTAAAAAATCACTGTCTAGGCTATGTAGTGGTTAGATAATCGTTGCCACTGCAGCCATCGTCGTAGGTCTATGACAGCGATTATTGTAGCAGTTATTCTAACCACTGTCATAGAGAGCTTATAGCAAGGGTTTCCAAACTGCTGCCATAGATTGACCTATAGCAGCAGTTTTATAACCGCTGCCATAGTCAACTTATAGCAGCAGTTTTATAACCACTGCTATAGTTAATCTATGATAGTGATTTTTAAATCACTGTCATAGTTTATAGCAGTGATTGGTACTAACCTATGGTAGTGGTTGGCATGCCTATGGTAGTGATTTTACAATCGCTGTCGTAGCTTTTGAATAATAAAAAAATATAAATTTTTAATTTTTATATTTTTTATCTGATAAATATAGTTCAATAATATAAAAAAATATTATAAATATAAAAATATTTAAAAAATTCTTAAATTTTATTATTAAATAAAATTTATTATAATATTTTTTTAAAAAAAATACATCAAAAGTTTCTTAAATCTACATTATTGTCATCACCGAGAGCTGGAGCATGAGCTAGAGGAGCTGGAGCTGGAGGGACTAGAGCTATAAGAGCTGGAGCTAGAACGTTGGCCAACATGTCCTCAAGGCCCATAAAGTCAGCTCCAAAATATGCATTGAGCTTCATCACCATGGTGCTCAGGATGCCCTCCAAATGAGATGTGCACTCCTTAACGTGAGCAGCCCGTACTGTAGCTTGATCTGCCCGTATCATAGCCTAATCTGCCCATGTCTATGCCTCCTCAAGCTACTCCTAACTGACAATATCGAAAGCATATGAAGAGGTGCTCACCTCAGACTAGTAACTAGTCGGTGTAGGTCTAGGTCTGCATTGGATCCTTCTAGAGTGCTTAGGCCCTAAGACCTGAGATAGATGGTCATGGGAGCCAGAGGTGTTCGAGCCCTCACTTGCCAGTGCATCTAACTACTCCTATAATTATAAATTTAAATAAAATATTATAAGAAATGCTATAATACTAATCATACTAATATATTTATTTCTTACAAAAATTCTTTCGATAGTGGCTTTCATTAACCTACCCTTCTTGTCTGTATGGTTGGATCAGAAGATCTCACTATGGCTGAAAAACACTCCATCTCTCATCAATTATAATAATAGATCAGTTTATTAAAAATATAAAAAAATATTAATTTAATTTATCTAGTAAGATTCAGTATTCATTACCTCTTTATGCATATGGCTGGCCATAGACTCATAGCTGAGAGTATGCGTATACTCCTAGACTATTCGATTCTTTTTATTTTGATGGAAGGTAGGTTAACAAGTATTCAAATAAATAACAAGTATTTTAAATATAATTTTATGTATATTAAAAAATTTAAAAATTAAAAATTAAATCTCGAACTTCTGGCTCCTCCAATGTCTAACCATCCCCTCTCACTGACTTAGGGGATAGTCCTATATCTAAGGAACAAGCTTCTTCGTAGTGTCTTATCGATTCTTGAGCCATCCTCTATGGAGCTTGACCTTGTAGCGCCGGTACAACTCTCTAATCTTCTTTAGTCGAATATTTCAAGATCTCTCATAATCTGAAAATTTCTACCTTCTCTACATAAAGTTATCAAAAGTCAATTACAAAATTATTCTAATCAATTATAATATAAACATATAAAGTACATAAATATAATTAATATACACTTGCTCATATATCCTTCCACATTCGATCTCTGATAGCAGCATCCATCAATCATCAATCTATGGGCATTACCAGAATAATGTCGGACTACCTCACAAACACTCCAAAAGAGGAATGCATCTTCCATGCGGTCTCCTCTACTAGCCTATCCTCCATGTGTTAGATGTATATCCTAGAAGCCAGATTGGCTAATACTTGTAATACACTTCTAAAGATATTTTTATAATTTTGACTATAAATAAATAAAAGGATTAATAACTATTATAGTGTGTGTTTAAAGTATCTGTGATACATTCTTTGAGTTAATGGTAATGATAATTTATATTTTCAAGAGTTGAAAATTTAAGACATGAATTTTCATAATTAACTCATAAACTGCTCATGATCATAGGATCGTCATAAGGATGGTGATCGATCTAAAAGATTGGTGTATGATCGCTTTCTTAGTATAGATGAGTCTTAAGTCTATGATGTGGGAAAATCAGAGAAAGAGTAAAGATACTCATTAGAGAATGAGGGCACTGAGCGTGACCACCTCGAGCAGTCATAAGAAAGTCTATCTTCTCGTTGATGACTAGCTCGATGATATAGTGGTGTATCAGTTCTTTGACCTGAGGTACGTTGATAGTTCACCTTGAGGGTATTATAGTTTGACTCATCAAAACTCGGTCTCCTAGCCATTCAGAATCCTAAGATGTATGTTGGCTATAGCATGTTTATTGTAGAAATTCAATTACATCAATAAAGAGATCTATCTACTCAGTAGATGAGGAGTAGCCCTATGATGATCATGAGATTGAGTCCATAAGCCCATGATCATGATAGTGTGAAGATGATAGAAAGAATTTCTATTAGGGTTTCATATAGAAATTGAATCGAATGATTAATTCATATGATGGATATTGGGTTTGACGAGTTTACCTTAACCCTAATCCTGTCAGACTCAAGATAGAAGAACCCAATCACATAGATAGATGCACTGAGAGGTTTGCTTTTAGTTCTGATGGCTTACTACCATATACTGCTAGGTGTCATTGATGGATTTTGGGAGCAATTAAAATGATCTTGATGATCGATCATTCTAATTATATGAACCAAAAATTTTTTGATCCATCGAAAGATATTTCGATGATGTCGACGATGGATATCGTGATATATCTCATTACCATACAGAACTAAATCTAACTAGATCACACAAATAAAAATTTAGATCTGGATATCATCAATTGGGCTAACCTAGTTCAAT
Organism: Cocos nucifera; assembly: GCA_006176705.1. Lineage (NCBI taxonomy): Eukaryota > Viridiplantae > Streptophyta > Magnoliopsida > Arecales > Arecaceae > Cocos > Cocos nucifera. The sequence continues at coordinate 328,520 of QRFJ01000642.1, read as the reverse complement.
TGATTTAGATTAGATCCAATTAGATTCAAGAAACTTATGCTAGCACATGATTGAGCTTAACTTTCTCCTTCTATAGTGTTTCTGGTTCGTCTTGACTGAGCTAAATTGATTTGAGCTCACTAAATAATCTTGTATGGGTTTGTTTTTAACTGACTGGAACTAGTCCAAGTCAGAAAAGGATTGTCTTAATCCATCAAATAAAAATAAGACAACACTTACTAATTTTTATCACCTACCATTTTCAGTTTCTGGACAAGGGTTAACAGTTGACCCTAGACACTTGAACAGAGGGCTATGTAGCATGCACCCATTGGAGATCACTTGGGGCTCTTGTCCCCTTGCTAAAAGAGGAAAGGGATAGGGCACACACCATCCTAGGTGTGTGCCCCATGTGGATAAGGATTGAGTCCCATATAGATGGTAGTCCAGGGTTGCTTGATAGCCTTAAACTCCTAGGCGCCATCTATTTGGGTTTATCCATCCATGGCACCATTTTAGTGGATTTTTGAGGGACTCTCATCTAATTGGATTAGAAGACATCACTCAGCCAATCAGATTAAGATCTGATTAAATCGATGAATCTAATTCATTGAGGCTGTGTGGCACTGCATGGTGCAGCAGAATTTATTTAAACCCTATCTGCATCTAGGGTTCAATCTCTATGCCCATCCACCATGCCCCAAGGCTGTCCCTATTCTCCTCCATGCCATCCATTGATCCTTTCTCTTCCCTCTCCATGCCCAAGGAGTTGGGCGCAAATCCAGCAAGAGTCCAAGGAGCATTGGCGCCCAGATCAGGAAGAAGGCAGCATTATTTCAAGAGATGATTGCTGCTACTTCAAAAGAAGTTTTGAAGAACCTTTAGGTTAGATCTAGATCAAATCTTTGGAGTATTGATTTAGAAGAAGAAGATCTTTAGATCCTGCTCGAGTGGACTCTGATAGAGGCTAGGCACGTGCGTGGCTTGATCTAGAACCTCAGGAGCATCAGGATCATCATCAGGATAATCGGATTATCCTAGTCAGGTAATAATGGTTGTTTTCTTATTTAGATTTAATTTTTATTTTTAATATTAAATCATCATAATCAGATCTGAAAACTATTAGATCTAATCAAATTATTTAATTTTTTTTAAAAAAATCTACTCTAGATCTAATCAGATCTGGACAATCCTATGGTGAAAAATAGAGATTTTTCTTCAACTGATATTAGAGCTGCATTAGCAGTTCTTCAAATCTTTTTTAGATCTAATTTTATTTTTATTTATAATATAATATTAAAAAAATTTAAATATCACATCAGATATAATTATATCTAAAATTAAAAAATTAAAAATTAAATAATTTAGATCTATAGTGTATGAGATGCATACTAGACTAAGTATATAATAGTTCTATGTGTAGTTTAGTATACTCATATTTTTAATTTAATTAAATATAATTTTAAATTTATTTTACTTATATTTTTTTGATATTATAAATATTGTAATTAGATCTAAAAAATAAAAAAATATAATTTTTAATTTTTAATTTATTCATATGAGATATGAAAGGTGCATGCTTAGACTAGTTATAGAATAGTTCTATGAACTGTCTAAAATAGTTTTATTTTGATGTGATCAATTTAAATTTTATTTTTTAGATATTATATATGATATATCAGATCTGAAAGTATGTATTTTTAATTAAGTTATGATACATGAGATGTATGCAAAGTATATATAGATTAGATCATTAATTGTATATGCGATATATGATTTAGATCTAACTTATTTTATAGTAAAAAATATATTTTTGATTAAGGCATTCTCCTTGGCCATCCGGTCATAAGAATTAAGTAGGATTTAAAGATCCTCTCCTCTAATTTGATGGGATGTTCTTATAGCGTGTAGGGATACTGCACGTTTGTCCTTAATCAAAAATTAAAATTTATTTTTCTATAAAATTCTAGATCCTAAAATTCTAAAATTTTAATATATTTTTTTATTTATGAACCCAAACTTAATAAAAAATTAAGATTATAAAACCAATTAGATCTAAAAATTATAAATTTTTAGATCTAAGACACCTTCATAAAATTAGGTTCGAAAATGGGTAGCTCAATTAGGTCTAGCAGTTGATCAAACTGAATTAAGAGTTGGTTAGATGGGATCAGGAGTGTTTATATTTGACCAGCCCAATAGAATTAAATCTGGGTCATGGTCGACTCATATTCATGTGTGGTTGACCAAGTTAAGACCTAATTTGGCTCTATAGTTCGAGCCTGGATTGTACGCTAATCCAATTGATTCTGATTCGATAATTTGGTGTCTAAGATAAGTTTGGTAGATACGATCGACTAATTTTTAATTGGGTGCTACTTGATCTAAATGCATTTTTATCGAGTTAATGGCATATTTCTTTCACTGATCTCACTTACCTTGTCATTTGTGTCAACCCAGATCTGATTAGTGGTGGTTAACAATTCGAGCTAACCCATGCCACTAGGTTAGTTATAATTATTATGACTAAGTCAAGTCAAGTTTAAAGAGATCAAAATTAAATCTTTATAAAAAATATTAAATCATAAATCTTCCATTATTATAGATGTGCGGATCCTTTTCAGGGTTGATTATTCTCGATTGGTTACAGTGGTTTAGTTGTACCGAAAAAATGCAACCATGTCTATTAGGCATTGGATGCTACGAGTTGGAGGATGAGTTGGGCTCAATATTTTGAATATGATGAGGGATCCAATCAGAAATCCAATTCATACAAATGGTGGATTTGACTTAACTAAGAAGTGAATCAATATTTCGAATGCGGTGAGATTCATGAATTAGAGATCAGGTTTTGATACACCATGATTAGAGAATCATTAGATAAGAGTTATCCACTCATCAATTGATCCATCATCAATAACTATTAGGTGAGATGGTGAGCCAGTCGGTGGGACCGCACCATCCATTAGAAATCAATTAATCATAGAGATTTTCGCATCTCTGCCAAGAAAGTATAGAAATTTAAAAAAATAGTGGAAGCCTAATTTATTTAAAAATAAAATTTTTAAATAAATTGATTAAGTCTAATTATAAAATTTAACTAGAAATTTTGACTGTCTGTAGAAAAATATCTGCATCCAATCCACTAGCCCATATCCTGAACACATATAGACTGATCGAATCCAACTACAAGGATTAGCACTGAAACTTTAAAATTATTTTGGATTCCAAGAAGTTGACTTATGTGTTGGAACATGATCTTTCCACTTTACTAGTCTGTCCATCCGTTGAATAGAGAGCATCTCTAAAAAAGTGGATGGATGATGATAATAAAGCCAGGTATTACATATTAGACTCGATGTCTGATGAGCTCCAGTGCCAACATGAAGACATAAAGATTAGCCACCAAATGTTAGCTCACCTGCAAGAGTTATTTGGTGAATGGAGTCATGCAGCCAAATATCAAGTCACTAGAAGACTTTTTAAGACTCAGATATGTGATAGACAATCGGTTCAAGATCATTATCTAATGATGATCAAGAACTTAGAAGAGCTTGAGAAGCTTGATCTCAAGTTAGATCAAGATCTGCAGATTGATATAATTCTACAGTCTTTGACTGATGCATATGGATAGTTCATCATGAACTACCATATACATAAACTTCAAAATATCTTGGCTGAACTTATGAACATGCTGATTACCGCTGAACTCTCTATGAAAGGTTCAAAGTGCTTAGTGCTTACTATGGAGCAGACTTCTTTCAAGAAAAAAATTTTTGAAAAGAAAAAAAAAATCTGCAAAGAAGTAGAAGACTGAAAGAGGAAAGAAGAAAATAGCAGAGCCGAAGAAGAAGGCCACTAACAAAAAAAAATATTTCCAATGCAACATCGATGACCACTGAAAGTGGAACTGTCCTCTATACCTGACCATCCTAAAGAACAAGAAGGAGGTAGGTCCTTCTGGAGGTATACTCTTTATAGAATTTAATGTTATAATTTTTTCTACATCTAGTTGGGTGCTTGACTTTGGTTTGAGTTCTCATTTATGCACTTCTATGCAGGATCTTAAGGATAGCATGAGGCTGAGGGATGGTGAGATGATCCTGCACATTAGGAACAGAGCAAAAGTTATTGCTGTGATCATGAAAATCTATCCTCTTCGATTGGATTAAATTTAGTTCTTAGGGATTATTTTTAAGTGCCTGCAATAAGCAGAAATTTGATTTCTATATCATGTTTAGCATAGGAAGGTTATATAATTAATTTTCTTAAGAATCATTATAATATATTTTTTTTAAAAAATAAAATTATAAGTGGTTTTCTTATAAATGATCTTTATTAGTTACATATTGATATTTTTATTTTTAATATCGAGCAAAATATGAATATCATTGGATCAAAATGACCTAAGGATAGTCTAAACAATAAGTATCTTTGACACCTTAGGCTAGGTCATATAGCAGAAGACATGATTAACAAATTATAAAAAATTGGACTATTGAGTTCATTGACTTTCAAGTTATATCTGATTTATGAATCATGCCTTCATGGCAAAATGACCAAGCTTTATTTTATAGGACATGGGGAAAGGGCCACTGACCTACTTGCCATGGTACACACAGACGTGTGTGATCCATTTGATGTACCGATTAGAGACAGTTATATTTACTTCATCATCTTTATCAATGATTTATCTCGATACGGATTTGTGTATTTGATGCGATATAAGTCTGAAGCCTTTGAAAAGTTCAATGAATTTAGACTCAAAGTAGAAAAATAAATAAAAAAATCCATTAAGATTTTTCGATCAGATCGAGGAGGTGAATATCTTAGTTGAAAATTCTTGGACTATCTCAAAGATAATGACATTATTTCACAATGGACTCTACTTGAAATTCCTCAACTTAATAGAATTTCAGAATGAAGAAACTAGATCTTATTAGATATGATCTGATCCATGATGAGCTTTATGGACCTCTCTGAGTTTCTTTAGTAATATAGTCTAATGATCGCTATATATTTGCTAAGTAGGATTTCTTCTAAAATTGTTCATACCACACCATATGAGATATGGTATGGTAATAAATCAAGTCTGAGTCATCTCAGAATTTGGGATTGTCCAACTCATGTCAAGAGATAGCAGACGGATAAGTTAGAATCTAGGTCCTTTAGAGCTTGATTCATTGAATATCCTAAAGAATTGTTAGGATATTATTTCTATCTTTTAGAAAACCACAATATGATTGTGAGTTGACATGCTATTTTTCTTGAAAAATAATTTATTCAAGATGGTGGTATTGGAAGATAGATTAGGCTCGAGGAGAAGGTCTCCGAACTGCAATGAGCTAAGGAACCTATTAAATCCAATCAGATTGAGCCAGTCCAAACACTACCTCCTCCACCTCAAAAATCAACTAGAATTTTTCATCCTCCTAAAAGATATTTAGGTACTATTCAAGAGGATTGATGTAGAGAAAATATTTCTCATGAAAAATAAGATTCATAGTGATGATCCCAAGACCTATGATGAGGCGATATCAGATATCGACTCTGAGAAATAGTTAGAGGCAATGAAGTTAGAAATTGACTCAATCCGCTCAAACCAAGTTTGGATCTTGGTAGATCTACTTGAAGGTATAGTATCTATTGGGTGTAAATGGATCTATAAGAGAAAAATTGGTACCGATGGAAATGTAGAAACATTCAAAGCAAGGCTCATAGCAAAAGATTATAGTCAACACGAAGGTATTGACTATCAAGATACCTTCTTACCAGTAGCCATGCTAAAATTCATTCATGCACTACTTGCTATTGCAGCCTATTTTGATTATGAAATATGGCAGATGGATGTAAAAATAACATTCTTAAATGGATATCTTGAGAAAGATATCAATATAGAACAGCCACTAGATTTCACATATAGTGATGCTGATCATAAGATCTGCAAGCTGTAAAGATACATCTATGGACTTAAGCAAGCATCTCAGAGCTGGAATGCTCATTTCAATGATGTAATCAAATTATTTGATTTCATCAAAAATAAAGAGGAGCTCTGTATTTTTAAAAAGATCAGTTGGAGCATAGTTGTCTTTTTCATACTGTACGTGGATGACATCCTTCTAATTGAAAATGATATTCTTATGCTAACCACGATCAAAATGTAGTTTTCTAAAGAGTTTTCTATGAAAGACCTAGGAGAAGCATCCTTATTCTAGAAATTAAGGTCTATAGAGATAGATTGAATAGGATGCTAGGACTTTCACAGAAGATGTACATAGAGAAGGTGCTAAAGAGATTTAGCATGAAAAACTCAAAAAAGGGTTTAGTATCCTTTAGACATGGCATTCATCTCTCCAAGAAGATGTGTCCTAGCATATCTAAGGAGATTGAACGCATGAGCAAGATCCCTTATGCTTCGACAATAGAAAGCCTCGTGTATGCCATGCTATGTACACGACCTGATATTGCCCATGCTGTGAGTGTCACGAGCAGGTATCAGTGGAATCCAGATGAAGAATACTAGACTTCTATGAAATGTATCCTTAAATACTTGAGAAAGACTAAGAATATATTTCTAGTTTTTGGTAATGGAGAACTTCAGGTCTAGGGGTATATAGAGTTGGACTTTATATCCAACATAGATGATCGAAAGTCGACATTTGGTAGTCTATTTATATGCAATGATGGTGTTGTTAGCTGGAAGAGTTTCAAGCAAATGGTGATAGCAGATTCTACCATAGAAGCAGAGTACATCGCTACATTGGAGGCTACAAAGAAGGCATTCTGGTATAAGAAGTTTATCGTAGGGCTCGAAATAATGCCATTGGATGCTGTCTCTCTGTACTGCGATGATAATGATGCTATAGCCCTTGCTAAAGAGCTAAGGTCTTACTAAAAATCCAAGCACATCGAACGGCGATTCCATCTAATCCGTGATTACCTCGAGAAGGGATACGCTGAGGTCAAGAAAGTCAATACCGCAAAAATACGACTGACCCACTGACGAAGTCGTTGGGATAATAAAAGATCGAAGCCCATCTTGAAAAGATGGAACTTAGATTTGTAGCTAATTGGCTTTAGGTCAAGTGAGAGTTTGTTAGATGTGTGCTCTAGAAGCTAGATTGGCTAACACTTATAATAAACTTCTAAGAATAATTTTATAATTTTGACTATAAATAAATAAAAAAGATTATTTTCTATCATAGTATGTGTTTAAAGTATCTGTGATACATCTTTTGTGTTAATGGTATTGATATTCATATTGTCAAAAGTTAAAAATTTAAGACATGAATTTTTATAATTAACTCATAAACTGCTCCTAACCATAGGATCGTCACAAGGATGGTGATCGATCTGAAAGGTTGGTGTATGATCACTTTCTTAGGATAGATGAGTCTTAAGTCTATGGTGTGGAGATATTGGAGCAAGAGTACAAGTACTCATTAGAGAACGAGGGCACTGAGCATGACCACCTCAAGCAGTCATAAGAAAGTCTACCTTCTCATCGATGACTGGCTCAATGCTGCAGTGGTGTGTCTGATTCTTTGACCTGAGGTGCATTGATAGTTCATCTTGAGGGTGTTATAGTTTGACTACACCAAAACTCAGTCTTCTAACCATTCGGAACCTTGAGGTGTATGTTGGCTATAGCATGTTTATTATAGAAATTGGATTGCACCAATAAAGAGATCTATCTACCTTGGTAGATGAGGAGTAGCCCTATGATGATCATGAGATTGAGTCCATAAGCCCATGACCATGGCAGTGTGAAGATGATAAAAAGAGTTTCTTTTAGGGTTTCACATAGAACTCGAATCGAATGATTAATTCATATAATGGATATTGGGTTTGACGAGTTCACCTTAACCCTAATCCTGTCAGGGCTCAAGATAGAAGAATTCTATCACATAGATAGCTGCACTAAGAGGTTCACTTTCAATTTTGATGGCTTGCCACCATATACTGCTTGGTGTTACTGATGAATTTTGGGAGCAATTAGAATGATCTTGATGATCGATCATTCTAATTATATGAATCGAAAAAGTTTTTGTCCATCGAAAAATATTTTGATGATGTCGATGATAGAGATCATGATATATCTCATTACCATACAGAATTGAATCTAACTGGATCACATAAATAAGAGTTTGAGTCTGAATGTCATGAATTAGGCTAACCCAGTTCAAATGATTTAGATTAGATCCAATTAGGTTCAAGAAAATCATGCTAGCACATGATTGAGCCTAACTTTCTCCTTCTATAGCCTTTCTGGTTCATCTTGGCTAAGCCAAATTAGTTTAGGCTCACCAGAGAACTCTATATGGGTTTGTCTTTAACTAATTGGAACTTATCTAGGTCAGAAAAGGATTGTCTTAATCCATCAGATGGAAATAAGATAATACCTACTAATTTCTATCACCTACCATTTCCAATTTTTGGATAAGGGTCAATAGTTGGTCCTGGATACTTGGACAGAGGGCCATGCGCCATGCGCCCATTGGAGAGCACTTGGGGCTCTTGTCCCCTTGCTAAAAGAGGAAAGAGAGAGGGTGCACACCAAGGAGGAAAGAGAGAGGGTGCACACCACCCTAGGTGTGCACCCCATGTGGATAAGGATGGAGTCCCATATAGATGGGACTCTAGGGTTGCTTGATAGCCTTAAACTCCTAGGCACCATCTATTTGGGTTTATCCATCCATGATGCCACTTTAGTGGATTTTTGAAGGACTCTCATCTGATTGAATTAGATGACATCAGTCACCCAATCAGATTAAGATCTGATTAATTAAATCAATGAATCTGATTTGTTGAGGCTGTGTGCACTGCAAGGTGCAATAGGGTTTATTTAAATCCTATCTGCACCTAGGGTTCAATCTCTACGCCCATCCACCATGCCCCAAGACTATCCCTCTTCTCCTCCATGCCATCCACTGATCCTCTCTCTCCCCTCTCCATGCCCAAGAAGTTGGGTGCAAATCCAGCAAGAGTCCAAGGAGCATTGACGCCCAGATTAGGAAGAAGGCAGCATTATTTCAAGAGATGATTGCTGCTACTTCAAAAAGAGTTTTGAAGAACCTTTAGACAATTTGATCTTCAGAGTGTTGATTCAGAAGGAGAAGACCTCCAGATCTTATCCGAGTAGACTTCGGTAGAGGCCAGGCACGTGCGTAGCTCGATCTAGAACCTCAGGAGCGTCAGGATTATCATCAAGATAATTGGATTACCCTAATCAAATAACAATGGTTATTTTCTTATTTAGATTTAATTTTTATTTTTAATATTAGATTACCATGATTAGATCTAAGAACTTTTAGATCTGATTGGATTATTTAAAATTTTTTTAAAAAATTCATCCCAGATTTGATCAGATTTGGACGATCTTATGGTGGAAAATAGAGATTTTCCTTCACCATGTCATAGTACACCATTACCTGATGCTGGCAGTTTCACACATGCAGCATGCATATGGGAACACGAAATGATCTACTAGATGATGCACTTATAATAAAAATATATTATGTAAATATATAAATATATAAATACTATATAATAAATAAATAAATAATATAATAAAAATATACACTCACTGGCTATGGGATCGTGTGACGTGGATGCCAATGGAGACACATCGGTGGGTGGAGCATGTGTCGGAGATGTGGCTGATGGTGGAAGCTTAAATGTTGATGGAGTAGATGTTGGCAGAGAAGTAGATGCTGGTGTTTCCTAAGTAGTCAATGCAGACGTAGATGGAGTATGCTCCGATTGTGACTCAAATACGGAGCTTCGCATAATCCACTGAGGGATGGAGGTAAAAGCTAGATGGCATTTCGGTGCCATGGTGACTTGCAATGTTAATGAACATTAACCAATATAACATATTGAACAATAATATTAATAGAGCATCAATAAATAGACTCTAATATTTATACTAGAATGTTGAAGTCATCGCCTACTGGTGGGGGTGAGGATTCTCTTAGCGGTCGGCACAGCTTACGGCCATTGACATAGCCCAAAACTCATCGGTGGAAATTTTTTTATCGACTGACACGATCTAAGAGCTATCCATGGCCATTGACACGGCACGGCCCAAGGCTGCTGGCATGGCTCATGGTCATTTATGGCCGCCGACATGGCACGTTCTAAGGTCGTCCACGACCGTCGACATGACACGACACTGCTAAGAGCCCATCGGCATGGTCTTGAATCAACCGACAGGAGTTCTGTTATCCGCTGGCATGATCCATGATTGATGGATAATTATAATTTTTATAATAAATATTTATAATATTTATTATAAAAATTATATATATTATAAATATATATAAATAATAAATAAATAATACTATAAAATTTAAAAAAAATCATACCTATGACTACAGAGAGAGGGTCATACAGAGAGCTCTGAGGGTCGCCGGTAGTGGCACTAGAGGAAGATAATGGCACTATAGATTAGCTATGAAACGAGAGAGATAGTGAGTTAGAAAGAGAGAAGAGAGAGAAAGAGAAAGAAAAAGAGAGAGAAAGAGGAAAGAGAGAGAGTGAGAGATAGATAGAAAGAGAAAAGAGAGAGAAAGAGAAAGAGAGAGATAGAGTAGGGGGGTCGGGCGAGGGAAGAGAAGAGAGAGAGAGAAGGAAGGGGATGGGTCGGGCGGCGAGGGAAGAGAGAAGAGAAAGAGAGAGAGATATAGCAAGGAAGGGGTTGGGTTGAGAAAAGAGAGGAGGTGGCGGAGCTGACAGTCGGGCTGGCTGGAGAAGAAGTGGAGGAGGGGGTCGGCCGAGGAAAGAAAGGAGGTGGTGGAGCGACGGCTGGGCCAGTCGAAGAAGAAGGGGGAGGAGGGGGTCGGGCTACGGAAAGAGAGGAGAGAAAGATAGAGAGAGTCGGAAGGAGGGTCGGGCCGAGGAAAGAGAGAAGGTGGCAGAGCCAGTGGCTGGGCCGATCGAAGAAGAAGGGGGGAGGAGGGGGTCTGGCGAGGGAAGAGAGGAGAGAAAGAGACAGAGAGCAGGGAGGGGGGTCGGGCTGAAGAAGAGAGGAGGTAGCAGAGCCGACGGCTAGGCCGATCGAGGAAGATGGGGAGGAGGGAGGGTCAGACCGAGGGAAGAGAGGAGGTGGTGGAGTCAGCGGTTGGTTCCGCCAGGGAAGAAGAGGGAGGCGAGGGAGGTGGCAGAGCCGATAGAGAGAGGGGGGAGAGAGAGATCGAAGATAAAAATAAAATTGGGATGGAATTTGGAGAAAAAACTATCTATGGCAATAATTTTCAAATTGCTACCATATATCTAAGACAACGGTTACTGAAAATCACTGCCATAGATGTATGGCAATGGTTAGAAAACTGCTACCATAGGTCTATGGCAGTGATTTTTCTTAACCACTGCCATATGTTAGAAATCAAAATTTTTTTCTCTAAATTTTATATAATTCTAAAATTTAATGCCTATCTATACTATTCATTATCTAAATAATTACTATTAGAGTGTCATCACAAAAGGCAACCTCGATCTGATAGCCTTAGCTTCATCGATCGATAAAATTCGATTTCGATGATTATGAATGACGATGCGATGATCTAATAGATGGAGACTATCGATGGATTCAAAAATCTACAATGATGATCTTGGTGATGTTTGTAGCATACTATCAAAATTTTACTTCAGTTGGATATCGTTATCATGGTCAATTAGTATAGAATGATTTTGGCTATTAAATAAAAAATGAATGATCAAAGGATCAGATGGTGTCTGATTATAAGATAATTTTTTAGATAAATAATCTTGGCTATTATTTTAATCATTTTTATGGTAGTGATCGTAAAATTTAAATCATGGGTCAGAGAATGATCCAAAACTATACGTCGCTCGATACTAGTTCTTAAACTTCTTTGGTAATTATGCTTGTGCTTTTGCAAGATCTACTTAATGTAAGCAGTTCATATAGAAATGATTTAAATTTTATGATCATCACCATAAAAATGATTAAAATAGTAATCAAGATTATTTAACTAAAAAATTATCTCATAATTTGATGCGGTTTGGTCTTTTTGATCACTTATTTCTCATTTAATGGTCGAAATCATCTCATACTAAATTGACCATGATAATGATATGAAGGGAAATCTTGATTTTCCGGTCCAGGTTCGTTCAGATCTGATCAGATCAAGAGATATATTTCAAAAATTTTTCTCTTAATTCCAATCAGATCTTGATATGTTTTAAATCTGATTCTTATTATTTTAATAAAATAAAATTAAAAGATAAATTAAATCAAATTTAATTTACCTGATCTGGGTAATCCTATTACCCTGTTGATGATCCTATTTGCAGCGGAAGGTTCTGGATCTTAGCCACGCAAGCGCCTGGCCTCTACCGGTATCCACTCGGATTGGATCTGGAGATCCTATTCTTCTCTATCACGCCTCCAAAAATCAGATCTGGATCTGATCTGGAGGATCTTCAAAACTCTTTTGAAGACGAGCAGTCGTCCTTTGCAGCAGCGCAGCCTTCTTGTTTTTGATCGCCTTTCTTTGATCTGAATCGCACCAACCAAGATCCAAAACTCCTTTTGGACGTGGAGAGCAAGGAGAGAAGAGACTATGGCGTGGAGAAGGAGGGGAGAGGCAGCTTTGGGGCGTGGGGTTTCTCAAATGAATTGTATCTTTTTAATCTGAGTTGGGCGCAGGGTCTTATTTATAGACTAAGCGTGATCCAACTCCTCTTCCTCCCAACCAATCACAACCCTTTGTGAAATCAGATCTAAATCTGATTGGTGGGAATAGAGTCCCCTGGATCCTCCTTAGAGGGTGCCTAAGACCAGTCAAAGTTGGTTCTTAGAAGAACTCTAATTGGAATCCAAAAAGGAGATGGAGTCCTTGTCCAACAAGGACTCCTAGGCGCCTCCAACTTGGGCACACGCCTAGGGTGGCGTGCGCCCTTCTCCTTGCCAGGTTCTGGCAGGGGGACAGGCCCCCACCAACTCTCCAATAGGTGCATGACATGTGGTCAAAAGTCAAAGTGTCAATGGTCAACATTTGACCAGTCAAAGGTAGACTTTTGACCAAAGTCAAAGAACAAGAAATGGCAGGTGACCAAAAATGGCAGGTAATGTCTTACAAAATAAGACAACCTTTTCTGACTTGGACAACCTCCAGTCAGACCATATGAAGGCCTCTGTTTGAGCACAAACTCCTTTGGCTCAGTCAGGACAACTTATTTATGATAGTAAAAGAAGAACGTTAGGTTCAATCGAGTGCTAGCACGATTTCCTTGAACCTAATTGAATCTCATTCAGATCAATTGAACTAGATCAGTTCAATTGATGATCACCAGATTCAAACCCTTGTTTGTGTGACCCAGTTAGGTTCAGTTCTGTATGGTAATGGGATATGTCATGATCTCTATCATCGACATCATCGAAACTCCTTTCGATGGATCAGAACTCTTCTGATTCGAACAGCTAGAATGATCGATCATCTAAATCATTCTAATTGCTCCCAAAATCCACCAGTGACACCTAGCAGTATATGGTGGCAACCCATCAGAGCTGAATGTGAACCTCTTGGTGCAGCTACCTGTGTGATTAAGTTCTTCTATCTTGAGCCCCGATCAGATTAGGGTTAAGGTGAACTCGTCAAACCCTAGTCTCTGTCATATGATGTAATCATTCGATTCGAGTCCAATGTGAAAAATCTAAATAGAAACTCTTTCTATTATTTCACTCTACCATGGCCATGGATTTCTGGACTTGATTCTCATGATCATCATAGGGCTGCTCCTCTACCACCGAGGTAGATAGATTCCATCTTGATGCAATCCAGTTCCTACAATGAACATGCTATAGCCAACATACACCTCAGGGTTCCATATGGCTAGGAGATCCGAGTAATGGTGTAGTCAAACTATAACACCCTCAAGGTGAACTGCCGATGCATCTCAGGTCAAAGAACCAGACACACTACTGCAGCATCGAGTCAGTCATTGACGAGAAGGTAGACTCCCTAATGACTACTCGAGGTGGTCACGCTCAGTGCCCTCGTTCTCTAACGAGTACCTGTACTCTCGCTCCGGTGTCTCCACACCGTAGACTTAAGACTCATCTACTAAAGAGAAGCGATTGTACACCAACCTTCTGGATCAATTACCATCCTCGTGATGATCCTATGGTCAGGAGCAATTTATGAGTTAATAATGATTATTCATGTCTTAAATTTTCAACTCTTGAAAATATGAATTATCATTACCATTAACTCAAAGGATGTATCACAGACACTAAATACACATATGTGATAGAAAATAACCCATTTATTGCTTTTAGTCAAAATTACAATTTTGCCCCTAGAAGTGTATTACAAGTGTCAGCCAATTCTGGCTTCTAGGGCACATATATCTAACATGATATTCGATTGAAGTAAAATTTTGATAGTATACTACAAACATCACCAAGATTATCGTTGTAAATTTTTGGATCCATCGATGGTTTTCATCTTTCAATTCATTACACCGTCATTCGTGATCATCAAAATTAAATTTTATTGATCGATGAAGCTAAGACTATCGAATCGTGATGTTCTTTTATGATGATACTTTAATAATAATTATTTAGATAATAAATGATGAAGATTAATATTAAATTTTAAAATTATATAATATTTAGAAAAAAATATGAAAAAAATTATGACAGCGGTTATACACAATCGCTACAATATATTGGGCCTACGGCAATGGTTACACTAAACCACTGCAATAGGTTGGATCTATAGCAGTATTTGTAAAATAACCGCTGCTATAGATCCAACCTATTGCAGTGGTTCAGTCAACCGCTATCATATATCGCATCTATTGCAGTGGTTATCCTAAACTGCTGCTATAGGTTTAATCTATTATAGTGATTCTGTATAACTACTGCTATATATAGACATATAGCAATGGTTGGCATAAACCACTATCATAGATCGGATCTATAGCAGTAATTTATATTAACCACTGCTGTAGGTCCTATTACAGTTTTCGAAACCGCTGCTATAGTATGTATTGCCCTAGTCTCTTTATGTAGTAGTGATAATTTGAATTATATTTGGCATTATAGATTAGGCTATATTGATAGTAATACCATGCATCATCTGATGTCACATTATGTTTCCAAATAAAGTTTGGATTTAACTACAAATTCATGTGAATGTGGTGCATAACCAAAAATAGAAAAAGTACCTTTTAAACATATTACAAGAACTACTCTTTCAGAACTTATTCATATAGATTTATGTGATAATAAAAAGCATTTGACTAGAGATAATAAACAATATTTTATATCATCCATTGATAATTTTTCAAATTACATGTATATATATAGTTGTTAAAGCTAAAGATAAGACTTTTGAAAAATTTAAAAATTTTCAAAGAAGAGGCTGAAGTAGAAATGGTAAAAAGATTTGGAGACTAAGATTTGATAGAGATGATAAATTTTATAATTATTTTGAATTTATATATTTTTATGAACAATATGGTATAATTTGAGAGGTATTTGCACCAAATTCTATACCCCAAAATGATATAGCAAAAAGAAAAAATAGATCCTTATTAGAGATAGTAAGCACACAATGCTTGTTCATTCTAATCTACCTATGAGCTTTTAGGGTGAAACTTTATTTACAAAATTTTCATATTTCAAATATAATTTTGCATAAAAATCAAGACAAGACTTCTTATGAACATCTAAATAATAGAAAACCAAAAATTAACTATTTTAAAATTTGGGGCTGCATTCCAAATGTCTTAGATTCTACACAAAAGGGACCTAAATTTGGTAACAAAGCTATGAAACCTATATTTCTTTTTGTTATGCATCACATAAGAAAGCTCATAGATTTCTAAATTTATGTAGCAATACAATGTGTGAATCTAATCATGCTATTTGTTTTGAGCATCTAACCATAAAGGATGCAAATAAACTTGAGATGGAAAAAGACTTATCAAAAGAATTAGAACTTAATTCAAATATTATTTTCAAAAATTCTAATCACATGGATATTGATTCAAATAAGATAGACTTAGATGAAAAAAAAGGGAGAACCTAAGAGAAGTTCAAGTGAAAAAAGGTTCTAATGTTAATTGAAAAGAGCTTGAGCCTTTCGAGATAATAAGATATGAATATGAGTTAAGAAGGAGCAAAAGACAGAAAATTGAAAAAGATTTGGGACCAAAAATGTTCACTTATTTAATTGAGATTGATCCGAGAACTTTTCAAGAGGCTATGTCTTTATCTAATGCAAATATTTGGAAGAAGGCTATGGATGATGAAATCAAGTCCACAAATGATAATAAAATATGAATTTTAATAGATCTTCCTTCTAACACTAAATAAATTGGTTGCAAATGGATTTTAAGAAAAAAATTGAAATTAGATGGAAGAATTGATAACTATAAAGCTAAATTAGTTTCTAAAGGATATGTTCAAAAAGAGGATATTGATTACTTTGAAACTTTTTCTCTTGTTACTATATTTATTTCTCTTAAAATTATATTTGCTATAATCTTGTTGTTCATTAAATAGATGTTAAAAGTATATTTTTAAATGGTGAATTAGATGAAGATATTTATATTTACTAACTTAAAGGATATATTGCTAAAGGTCAAGAAGATAAAGTCTACAAGTACACTGAATAAATCCTTGTATAGATTTAAACAAGCCCCTGGGCAATGGTATAAAAAGTTTAAGAAGAAACTTAAGAAAATTAGTTTCAAGAGTAGTAAAGTTGAAAATTGTGTGTTTGTTAGATGTATTAATAATTATAAAGTTTTGATTACATTTTATGTTGATGATTTGTTTATTTTTGGTTCCGATATGAAATGCATTAATAAAACAAAAAGTTTTTAACTCAAACTTTTGATATTAAAGATTTAGGACCTATGGATATGATTTTTTGTGTTAAGGTTATTAAGAGGAATAATGAATTTTTTTTGACACCATCTCATTTGAAAAGATTTTAACAAAAAAGTTGATTATTTTGATCGTAAACCTACACTATAAGAAACTAGATTATTAGTGACAATAAAATGCTATTGCTAATAGTCTGTTTGCCATCACTAATACTGATGCCGTCGTTAATACCTTTGTAAAAGTCAATCTGAAAAATTCTTGTCACTAATTGAGATCATTAGCGATGACAGAAGATGTCGTCGCTAATAATAGAATTAACGACAGCTTTAGAGACAAAACAAATCCTTCTCTAGTTAATTTTTAAAAATTTTTAAAAAAATTTTAGGATAAATTATCTAAATCTTTCTGAGTTTGGGTATAAATTAAACTTACATCCAGAAGTTTGAAAAATATATCGTTATATTCTTGAGGTTTATTTTTAACCTACAAAAATCCTCCTCCACATGGGTTAAAGTACAGGTTAAAAATAAATCTCAAGAATATAATGATATATTTTTCAAACTTTTGGATGTAAGTATAATTTGTACCTAAACTCAGAAGGATTTTTATAATTTACTCAAAATTTTAAAAAATATTAACGATGGCATATTCATTGCTAATATCATCGCTAATAATTATTAGCGATAAATTATTCCATCTCTAATGCCATCTCTAATTTTATTTATTTTTTAAATTAAATAAAAAATTAATTTAAGAAATATTAGTGATGGCAGTTGCCATCACCAATATCGATGGTAATACTTAATTTATTTTTTTTTAAAAATAATAATATTTTAAAAATCTTTTTAATTAATTATAATGAATTATGATTTTTAATACCTATTATAATTAAAATCCAAAGATAATATGATAAACAAAAATTAAAAACTAATTATATTATAGTAAAAATAAAATTATATAATTTTTTTATAAGTAATATAAAAAAATATAATTCATAAAAAAAAAATTAGGTTCGATCCTCATCATCGTTAGCTTTCTTCTCCTCTTGCTCCTTTTCAACAGCTGATGGATGAGAGTTGAATGTCCCAACATCTTATAATGAAAAAAATAAAATAATATTAGTAAGTTTTGATACGGAGGTGTATCTTTCGATATGGAGGCATATCTTTCAATACACTCTTTCGATTCTCAAACATATTATTTCTACATATTTCATTCGATGATACGGAGCTATAGACATCTCCGGCCCATTGATTGAATAGTTAGATTGAATTTTTAGCCCATAGATCTCCTTCCCAGACTTAAACCTAAATATACAAAGCTTCTAAAAATAAAAATTTAAAATAATTAAAATAATTTAATAATATATATCTAATGTGATAGCTAGAATGACAAGTCCAGCTGGTCGTGCAGCTGTGGTCCCAGAGAAGCTCTACAATTATGTCATGGATGGCATCCAGGAGACTCTGAGGTCGCTGACTTAGAAGCCTCTGCATGACCTCCTCCACATGCGCATCACTATAGGTCTAGAACATCGAGGCCTATGAGGACACCGAAGGGTATTGAGATGATAGAGGGTCAAAGCAATCGTCGAATCCTATGACTTGGCTCCTACTCATACCCCCAGTGGCGCTGAGCCATCCCTCAAGTTAAAGGAGGGATGAGAAGATGGATCATCACGGTACCTCTCTCAGCAATATACTCTGCATAACGGGTCAGCATAGTTAAGAAATATATTAGTTGTGTTGTTCCAGATGGCTGCGTTAATACCAATGTATTAGGAGCAATCCTTATTACTTGATGCTTGCGAAAACAGCAATAAGGATCTAAGAAAAGGGATGGCTTTTCTGTTAAAATCCTAGCAAATCCTAGAGCATGGAGAAAAGGGAGAGAACGAGAGAGGAAGAGAGATTTTAGAAAGAAATGGCTTGTATTGATTCCTTGCTTAGTTTACAAAACTTAATACAGAGTATATATACCTGATCAAATAAGATCCAACCTAAAAAAATTTTCTAGCTAACCTAATGTGATGCACTCCCTGAGCCTATGTACATCCATGTCTTCCATGCACACATCCATTAGATAAATCCCAGTCCAATCATAGGTTAGCCCCCTTAGGATCTTACAAATCAAGGTCCTAAGTTCCTAAGATTAAACTCAATCCTAGGCTAGAACAAAAACTACATTCTGTTCTGTTTACTACTTGAGTCGGCTCGGTCAGCAGTCGAGTTGGCTCGATGGTGATGTTTTCTATGAGAGTTCGAATCACCACTCTCTATTCTACTGCTCAGACCGGCTCTCTCAATGTTCGAGCTGGTTCAGCTTCTACTCGGATTAGCTCTGGCACGAATCGAGCCAACTCTTCTAGTGTATTAGCTAGATATGCTTTCTGGACTTCTGCTCGAGCCAGCTCTCTTAGAATTTGGGCTGGCTTATCTTCAGCTCGGGTTGGCTCTTCTACAGCTCGGGCTATCTCTTCTGATAGGATCCAAGTCAGCTCTTCTAAAGCATTTGTTGAAGCTTTTTGACAATTAATTTCATTCTCTTCTTGCTCTCTTTCCACCTGCTTTCAAGACTTGAGAGCATCATACCTGAGCTCACAATCTCCACCTTTGTGCTTCTAAGTTTTTGTGAACTCACCTCTATCTGTCAACCCCATCAATATCATGCAATTATAAAAGCTATTCCATGGAAGTACCTTTATGACCATATTAGCTAGATTTTTCTTGGTGTGAACCTTCACCAGCTCCACTTCACCATCCTCCACTAGCTCTCTGATTTTATGGTATCTGATATTAATGTGCTTGGTCCTCGCATGATACATAGAGTTCTATGCAAGCAACAAAGCACTCTGGCTGTCATAATGCATTCTGACTACATCCTATGAAAATTCCATCTCCAGTACCAAGCCCTTAAACCATAGAGCCTCCTTCGTTGCCTTCGTGATGCCAATATACTCTGCTTCAATAGTGGACAAGGCCGTAATTGGCTACAAGCAAGATCTCCATAAGACTGGACCTCCATACAAGCTGAATATAAAACCTATAGTCGAGCGTCGAGTATCCACATCTCCATCAAAATTTGTATCGATAAATCCCTCTATTAGCCAATGAGCTTCCTTACACATTAGGATGTTCCTTAGCATCTTCCTGCTGACCGTAGTAGATATCGATCCAAACTGAACCTGCCAAGTATCTGAAGATATCCTTTAGTGCTCTCTAGTGCTTCTTTCTAAGCTGAGTCATAAATCTGCTCACTTGACTTATTGCATGGGCTAAATTTGGCCTACAACATACCATGGAGTACATAATACTTTTTACACCAAAAGCATATGAAATCTTTTCCATCTCTTGAATTTTCATCTTAGTTTGTGGTGACATGATCTTAGAGAGTCTGACATGCCCGGCTAGTAGTAGCTCAGTCGGTTTGGCCTCCATTTCAAATCTCTTCAAGACCTTCTTGATATATCCTCTCTGAGATAGATGCAACAGCCTCTTGGTTCCATTTCTGACGATTTCCATACCAAGGATCTTCTTTGTAGTCTCCAAGTTCTTGATCTCAAACTTTTAAGATAAAGCTCCTTTCAACTCCTACATAACTTTCTTATTCTTGCATGCTATTAGCATGTCATCTATATACAAGAGTAAGTATAATCAAGATCCATCTTTCAGAGACCTTATATATACACACGGGTTATGATCGTACCTGAAAAGTCTAATACTTCTCATATAAGTGTCAAATCGATTGTACCACTATCTAGGAGACTGCTTCAATCTGTATAGCAATTTCTTTAGTAAATAGACCTTTCTCTCTGACCCAAGCCCCCTGAAGTCCTATGGCTGCTCCATGTATATGTTCTCCTCCAAATTTCCATGGAGGAATACTGTCTTAACATCCATTTGCTCTAGTTCCAAATCATGAGTAGCAACTATGCTCAACATCATCCTGATGGACGTATATTTGACAATCAGAGAGAAGACTTTTGAGTAATCAATCCCTTCTCTCTATGAGTATCCTTTGGCTACTAGCCTAGCCTTGTACGTCACTCCACTTTGCTTTGAAGGTGCCTCTTTTCTGATGAAAACCCATTTTGAGCCAGTGGATCGAGCATCATCTGGTAGGTCTACCAGCTGCCATGTCCGAATTTTCTTGAGAGACTCTATCTCCTCCATTATGGCCTACATCCATGACTTCCGATCTGAACTCTCCATGGCCTCCTTAAAATTCTTTGAATCTCTATTGGTAGTGATGATAGCATAAAAAATAGTCTCATCAATGTCATATTGCATCAGTTTATGAATAGTATGCTTCAGCTTGTGCTGTGCCACTCCCCTTGTAGTATCTTACAAGTCTACTACCTGTGGCTGCCTTTGCACTTCTTTCAAGATAGATTGCTCTCCATGCTGGTCCTCCATAGGTGTATCACCATGCTTGCCTAACTCCATCTCAAACTGAACATGACTTGAGGTTGATGTTGAGGGCAAATCACATGTATCCGAGTGCTTTTCCATGTTGTCTTGTGTCATCTTCACAACTCCATCTGCACTTTTTGACTTCAAGACGATGCTCTTTTCATCAAATATCATATTTTGACTAATGACACACCTCTTAGAATGTGAATCCCATAGCAAAAAATCCTTCACACCTCGTAGAAATCCGATGAATATCATCTTCCATGACTTTGAGTCCAACTTACTTCTATCGACTTCTACCAAAACATATGCAGGACAGTCGAACACCTTTAGGTGGCCAAGCTCCACCTTCTTCCCACTCTAGATAGTCTCTAGAAGTTCTCTATTCAATTTTCTATGAGGAGATCTGTTAACAAGAAAACATGCATAAATAAGAGTATTATCCCAAAATAATTTGGGCAATGATGCCTGCAGCCTCAAACTTCTAGCCTTTTCTGTCGGTATCTGATTCATTTTCTCGACGACATCATTCTATTGAGGGGTTATCTTCACTATGTAATGGTGTTTTATTCCAGTTTCCTCACAGTATCTCCTAAATGCTAGGCTGACGTATTTTTTTTTATTATCAGACCTCAAATACTTCACTGGCTATCCTGTCTCCTTCTCCACCTCAGCTCTCTAGATTTTAAATTAGGTGAAAACATCTAATCTTTTTCTCATTAGATAGATCCATACCTTCTTGAAGAAATCATCTATAAAGATGATAAAATATCTTGCTCCACCTCGAGATGTAATAAGTGCCGATCCTCATACGTCTGAGTGAACAAGCTCCAAAATAGCTTTATTCTGCTTAGTACTACTGGCAAATGTAACTCTATGCTGTTTGTCATAGATATAGGGCTCACATAGGTCATCTTTTTTCTTTCTGACTATTAGAATCAGACCTCTCCTACTCAACTCTATGAACCCCCTATTACTCAAGCGACCAATACGATAGTGCCACAGCTTGTAGGCTAGTTGCTCCTCCTATGCTGCTATAGATACCTCTGCACTATCTGTAACCACTGAGTCCTCCATTCTATATAGGTTGTTGCTCAGTCTTCTCCCTTTCATCTTCACCAATGTGCCCTTGGAAATCCTTAAATATCCACTGTCTGGCTGACAACTGAAAGCATATCCTTGTCCTTCCAAGTAACTTAGGGATATCAGGTTCTTCTTTAGTTCTGACACATGCTTTATATTAGTGAGTGTCAGTATTACTCCATCATACATCCTCACTTTTACCATACCAACACCAGCAACTTTACATGGATGATCATCTCCAAGACTTACACTCCCTCCATCGAATCTTTCATAAGATAAGAACCACTCTCGATGTGCAGTGTAATGGTGGGAACATGCTGAATCTAGTATCCAATGGTTATCCAACTCTATTATTCCATCAGATACTACTAGTATATCTTCTCCACTATCTTCAGATGATAGAGCACCACTCCTGCTGGTCGATCCATCCTTAGAAGCATCCTTCCCCTTTTCATTGTTCAAAAGTGGATAATTTTTTCTAATATGACCATGTTGATGATACTTGTAGCATTTTCAAGCCTTTTGATTTTCTCGAGACTTTGATAATCCTTAAATTTATCTCGAGTCCTCTTCTTAGGCCTTTCTTGCCTCTCATTCATAGAAAGCACCTCTAAATTAGAGTTTTCTCTAACTAACGTCTCTCGCTGCTCGTTGGATCTGAGAACTCCAACCATTTTCTTGAAGTTTAATATCTCTTTTCCATACATCAGAGTAGTAATGAGACTATCATATACTACTGACAGTGAACATAACAATAAGAGAGCTATATCCTCCTTATCAATCTTCACATCAAGGCTCATAACATCTGAGCATACTTGATTGAACTTCTAGATGTAGAAAACTAGGTCTTCTCCTTTAGGCATTCTCAAATTGTACAGCTGCTTCTTCAACCATAGTTTGTTTGTCATGTTCTTGCCTATATACGTGTTCTCCAATTTCTGCTAAAGCCTCTTCGGTGTGGTTTTCATATTAATCTCTGATAAATCCTCATCAGTGAGGCACATATGAATCATATTGAAGGCTATCTCTTCAAGTTCCTTCCATTCTTCAATAGAAATCTTTTCCAATTTTTCATGAGTCAAGACTTTATAGATCCTATTCTACACCAATAGATCCTTCATCCTTTGCTGCCAAAGGCTGAAGTTATCCTTGCTATCAAACTTTCTAAAATCTGCCTTGATGCCATCCCAATCAGATTCCAATAATCAAATACAAAAGAGAATAAATAGTGTTCAAAGAAATCTATTCAGCACCTTACCACAACACTAGGCGAAGCTTTAATCTTTTCTTTACCAGATCTAATACCAGGGCTCTGATACCAATTATTGCTTTAGATGGTTGCTTTGATACCAATCTATTGGGAATAATCCTTGCTACTCGATGCTTGTAAAAACAGCAATAAGGATCTAAGAATTGGGATGGCCTTTCTGTTGAAATCCTAGCAAACCCTAGGGTGTGGAGAAAAAGAAGAGAATGAGAGAGGAAGAGAGATTTCAGAAAGAAAAGGCTTATATTGATTTCGTGCTTAATTTACAAAACTTAATATAGAGTATATATATCTGATCAAATAAGATCCAACCTCAAAAACTTTCCTAGCTAACCTAATGTGATGTACTCCCTGAGCCCATGTACATCCATGTCTCCTATGCATACACCCATTGGACAAATCTCAGTCCAATCCATAGGTTAGCCCCCCTAGGACCTTATAAATCAAGATCCTAAGTTCCTAGGATTAAATCCAATTTCAGACCAGAATAGAAACTACGTTCTGTTCTATTCACTGCTCGAGCCAGCTTGATCAGCAGTCAAGTCAACTTGATGGTGATGTCTCCTACAAGAGCTCGAATCACCACTCTCTATTCTACTACTCGGGCCAGCTTTCTTAGGGTTTGAGCCGGCTCGGGTTCTACTCGGGCTGGCTTTGGCATGAATCAAGCCAGCTCTTCCAGCATATCAGCTAGATATACTTTTTGGACTTTTGCTCAAGCCAGCTCTCTCAAAATTTGGGCTGGCTCATCTTTAACTTGGGCTGGCTCTTCTACAGTTCAGGCTGGCTCTTCTAACAAGATCCAAGCAAATTTTTTTGAAGTATTTGCTAAAGCTTTTTGATGATTGATTCCATTCGCTTCTTGCTTTCTTTCCATCTGCTTCCAAGACTTGAGAGCACCATATCTGAGCTCACAAGTTGTAATATAAAAATTAGATCCTATGATAACTTAATTAATAAATAGAGTTTGAAGTTCTTATCATGATCCATCACGACGTAGAATCTAAATAGTTATTAGTCCTCCTAGTTTGGCATGTGGCTCACCACAACTACAACTGGTCTGGTGGATGACCCAGCAGCCATACCTATGATAGGTAAATAATAAAATTAAATTAATTAAAATATGCATATAAAAGTTTTTATAATTCTAGTGAAGAGCTTTGATATTAATTTTTTTTCAGTCTATCAGCCATAACATGTGTGCCGACCGAGCCGCTCGTATGTCTGATTGGATCTTGCTGGGTGGTTTGATTCTGTCGGGCCCTCTGTTGCCTACCAAAGTACTCCTCACTGCTCTACTGATTGCAGAGGGCCTACCATATCTCCGTCTGCATCCAATGATCCATGAAGGATCTCTAGTTCGATGGTGACTGAGAACCGAAGTGCTGGATAGCGGACTGCCTCAGGCTATAGAGGCCATCTCGGAGCCTCCATGTGACCACCTCCTTACAGATTTGATGGCCAGCCTTCTCATCCTAAGGAGTCTCGAATCGATAGTAGTCCTGTAAGATAGAAGCAAGCATGTATTTAAATATAATTAAAATACTAATATATCAAAAATTTATAAATTAAACTAGTTTTGACTTACCAAAAACATTCTCCAGGCTGCATCATGTGCTCCAGACGGCCAGCTAAAAAACTCATTCACCAGCCCCGGCATTAAGCATCGGATGATGTCGATAACCACATGAGGTACTCCAGACTCTCTAATTATCCTATAAAATTAATTTTGAATAATAAATATTAACTCTAGAATTGCTAAATTAAAAATATATTAATTAAAGTTATAATACTTACGAGCCGCTCTGAATGTGGATGAGCTATCTATCCTCTGATCGAGTCAGAGGTGCCACGAGCCAGATAGATCCTCAACCATGACTCCATGTTTGTGAGCTGGTCACTACTGTACATGATTGTGGGGTTATTGGTGATCTCCTATCATCCAATATGAGATATGCAGAATCATGCAAGCTGACCGCATGATCGCTCTTTCCTCAAAAACTCTATCCTTAGCTGGAACGGCTTCGACCTCTAGAAGACATGATGTATAATATCTAAAAATAAAAGTAAAAACCAAAGCAAGTAGATGGCCTAAAAATTGGTTCAAACAAAATATCTATCAAAACATAACAAGATGATCAAAATTTAGCTCACGTATAACAAAGATTGTCAGTGAGCATCTATAATGTATTAGTAGTCCAATGTTTTTCATCCAACAATACATGATAATATGTTGGTCTGCTGATATCTTGATTTAAGCATTGTCTGATTTTTATATAGCAGTACATGATAACCTTAATTCATGAAAATATGAAGAAGGCTCATATCTGCCACTGAAAAATAAGGCATTGCGTGTTCCTTTGCACCTTTAACCATGAGGTGGTTGCAAGCGATTGTCTATGATATAATAGACCATCCAAGCTAGCCCTGCATTGCAAGTTCTTCTGCACCAAAGTACAATGAGATGACTATAAGTGATTGTCTGCAATATAACATACCATCCAAGCTTGACCATACAACAACAAGAACAGAATGCATCACCTTCATTTAGGTGCATCTTGCACGAGCAGTCATCATAGCCTCTATCTCCAAGCCCCCGACTGCCTCCTCAAGTTGCAAACCAGAAATATAAATTTTATTAAAAAATAAAATAATAACTTAAAAATAAAATTGATGTGCTCGTATAGCTAATCATTTAACAAGTTTCAAGTCCAAACTACAAGTGTTAGTACCTGCATTGAAAGATGTGAGAGATAATATGCATGGACGGATAGAGGGTAAGCATGACTATAACCATAGCAACCTTATCCATCAGGACTATGGTGGTTGCTATTTGAAAAGTTATTACATGGGCTTCTACCAATAACTAGATCAAATCCACCAAATGTGCTAATCATATACTCGAGCTTATCACCGTTAAGCTCTTGCACATCAGCAAGGTCTTGGACAAGTAGAGCCTCTGAAGCCCTTGCAATTGTCTCCTACAATTCGATCCCCATATAAGTACCAATGCTTATAATTTGGCATAAATCCACATCTCAAGCCCATATTTGTAATGCAGCCCGATCCTTCCCTTGGTTCGAGTGCTTTGCATGTCGAGATCGAAGCATGCAGGGCACATCTCGAGCCTGTATTTATAATGCAGTCCAAACCTTTTCTTGGTTCGAGCACTCTGCATGTCGAGATCGAAGCACGCAGGGCATGTCTCGACCTTGTGCTTACAACCTAAACCTTCCCTCGATTCGAGCTCTACATGTGAGACCGAAGCACGCAGGACACATCTCGGCTTTGTATTTACAGCCCAAATTTTTCCTCGATTCGAACCTCTGCATTCCGAGACTGGAGCATGCATGGCACGTCTTGGGCCGGTGTTTACAATGCAGTCTAAATCTTTTCTTAGTTCAAGCACTCTACATGTTGAGACCAAAGCGTACAAGATACGTCTCGAGTTGGTGTTTATAATATAGCTCGAGCTTTCCCTTAGTTTGAGCATGCTACATGCTGAGATCGAAGCATGTAGGGCATGTCTTAGCCTTGTATTTAAATTTTAATATCTAATTATATTTAATTAATATAATTTAAATAAAAAAATTTTAGTGATGGTATTAGCTGTCGCTAATACTGATGCTAATACTCATAATAGAAGAAGGCTATCGTACAGAACTGAGGCATGCATGGGCTGGCATGCAAGAATTGAGGCATGAGGAGGCACAGGCGAGCAGGGACTGAGGCTCAGGGATGCGACCACAAATGGGAGCTTAGAAAGGCTGGGAGCTTGCACCTGGGGGCTCGGGGAGATGGGAGGTGGTCAAAGATTTGGGGAGGCGGGCTGGGTGCAGCTGGGGGAAGATGGCTAGGGGAGAGAGGGGGTGGCGGGTGAACCGAAGGGTCGAGGGTTTGGGGAAGGAGGTAGGAAGCAGTTGGATGATAGAGAGGGTGGTGGGTGAATCGAAAGGTCAAGGATTCGGAGAGGTAGGAGATGGTCAGGGGCTTAGAGAGGTGGGCTAGGTGCAACTAGGGGAACCGAAGGATCGGAGGTTCGGAAAGATAGAAGGTAGGAGAGAGGTGGCGAGGGAACCAAAGGGGCGGGGGTTCGGAGAGATAGGAGGCAGTCGGAGGCTCGGAAAGGCAGGTCGGATGTAGTCGGAGGGATTGAGATGATCGGAGGCTCTAGGAGGTGGGAGGTGGCTAGGGGCTTAGGAAGGCTGGTCGGGTGTAGCCGGAGGGAGGATGCTGGCTGGGGGAGAGAGTGGGTGGTGGGAGGATGAAGGTGGAGGGAGAGGGCGGTGGTGGTGGAGGATAAAAATGCTAGAGGGCCAGAGGGTTGGTGGAAAAATGAGGATCCAATGGATGGTAGGATGGAGAAAAACGAGGAGGCGGTGGGCGGTGGGGTGGGAAAAAATGAGAGCACATGGTGGAAAGGAGAAAAATGAGGTGGAAAGATTATTAGCGACGATAGATTCCCTTGCTAATAATCATTTTCTATCATAAATATGAAAAAAATTATTAGCAATAAAAGTGGCTGTTGATAATATTATTTTCATCGCTAATAATTATATATTTAAAATAATATTTTTTAATTATTAGTGATAGTATTCTTATCATGGATAAAGCTGTCACTAATATAATTTTTTTCTTTATTTTTTTTGGATGGTTAAAAATTAATATTTAATTTTAATAATTTTTAAATTTAATTAATTTATAAATTAAGTTTTAATTAATTTAAATTAGATTTAATTTAATTAGACTTGACTTAATTTGAGACTAATTAGATTTTAATATTCCAAGTAAAACTTGGATTCAAAGTCTAATTGAATTAAGTTTGATACGATTTCAAATTAGATTTGAATTAAACATAAATTAAAATTTATTTTCTTACAACTAATTTAAATCATATTAAATTTAATTAGACTTGATTTAATTTGAATGTAATTAGATTTTACAATCTAATTAGGACTTGGATTCAAATTCTAATTGAATTAGGTTAGATAGGATTTTGAATTGGATTCGAATTGAGTTCTAATTGTATTTAGATCAAAACTAAATTTAAAATTATTTTTTTCTATTTAATTATAATTAGATTTAATTTAATTAAGCTTAACTTAATGTCAAAATAATTAGATTTTATTATCCACGTAGGACTTAGATTTTAAAATCTAATTGAATTAGGATTGACAGATAATCTAAATAGATTTGAATTAAATCTAAATTAAAAATTATTTTTTTAATTAATTTAAATTAATTTTAATTTGATTAATCTTGAATTAGTTTAAGATTAATTAAATTTTATAATTCATGTAAGATTTAGATTCGAAGCCTAATTGAATTATATTTGATAGAATTTTGAATTGGATTCAAATTAATTTTAAATTAAATTCAAATTGAATCTAAATTAATAATTATTTTTTTTAATTATTTAAATTAGCTTAAATTTAATTAGGCTCAACTTAAATTGAAAGTAATTGGATTTTACTGCCTAAGTAGGACTTAAATTAAAAGTCTAATTAAATTAGAATTGATAGAATTTTGAATTGAATTCAAATTAAACCCAAATTAAATACCAATTTCTTCTAATTAGTTTAAATTAAATTAAATTTAATAAATCTTAATTTAATTTGATATTAATTAAATTTTATAATCTAAGTAAAACTTAGATTTAAAGTTTAATTAAATTTGGTTTGGTAGAATTTTGAATTAGATTCGAATTGGGTTCGAAGTAGGATTGGGCCAATTATGGATTATTAATGATGATAAAATATGCCATCACTAATTTCATCATCAAAAACTTTTTAAATAATTTTTTTAAAAAAACTATTAGGGATGGCAGATTTTCATCGCTAATATTCAAAAATATCATCGCTAATTTTTATTTTATGTTTAAATATTATAAAAAATTTAAAAATTTTTAAATAATTTTAGCGATGGTGTGTGCCATCATTAATAATAATAATATCATCAGTAATAGTTTGATATTAGTGACAGCAATATTCTTATCACTAATAATCCAAATTTATCATTGCTAATAAATTTTTTATTTAAATTTTTTAAAATATATTTTTTATATTTTTAAAGATGGCTTTTACTGTCATTAATAATTTATTTACCATCACTAATATTGTTAGTGATGGCATCATTTTTTTATTAGTGTTGTGATGGCAAAATGATTTATTAGCGATGGAGTTTATTGCCATCGCTAAAATCCAATTTTCTTGTAGTGCTAGCAAAATGCTTATGAATCCACATTGCAAGCTTCTACCTAATAATAATGAACCTGTTAGTCAAGAATAATATGCTAAGATTATTGGTAGTTTGATATATGTGATGGACTATACTAATCTGATATTGTATATGCTGTTAGCATACTAAGTAGATTTATAAGCAATCTATTGCTCAGAGTAGCAACTCAAGAGGAGGGTGGGGGGTGAATTGGATTTTTATAAAATTTTAATCAAATTTAAGCTCTTAACAAATATGTGCTTCAAATTAATTTAATTTTAGTGTGGCTGTGAGGTGAATGCCATAAGCTACATAGGAATAAGATATTAGAGCAATAAGGCAAAAGTTAAATGCAAATAAAGAAGGCAAAATGATGAAGCAAAGAAGAAATTAAGGCACAATATAAATACAAGAAAATTAATTATGATTCGGTGCAACTCACACCTATGTCTATTCCCCAAGCTTTCTTTGAAAATTTTACTATAATTCTTCTAATTATAGTGTATTTATTTTTTTGAGCTCACAAATAAATTTAGTTGATTTTTTGGGATCATTAATCAAAACACTACACCAATATTTTTTCGGGCTCACTATCAACCTAGTTGTTTTTCTGGGCTTACCAACCAAAATCAATAATGTCCAATTCTAGACTTGGATGGGCCTAATCTCTAAGTTTCTTTTCTTTAAAGAAACTTATAAAGAAACCAAAATATAAGATAGAGTTTTTAGCTTAAGAACAAAAAATAGAAAAATAAACTCATTAAGCATGAAGAAGAGGCTGAAAGATTGGCTCATTTGAAGCTTTGCTTTCTCTTCTTTGAAACTTGAGAGGATGTGCTAGATGTTGGTAAAGCTAGCTCTTAAATGCCCTTTGAAATCACTACTTGAATCATCTCTTTTCTTCTGTTTTAGATATGCAATAAAAATCACTCTAATCTAAAATGATATTTCTTTAATCTTCTTTAATAATACTTTCCAATTGATTGTCTAGCCTTAAATATCCTTTGAGATGGTTGGAGAAGCAATTCTAGCTATTGAAAGCCTTGGAATAGCTATTGGAGTGGAGAAATAGTCGTTTGAAGGATTGTAGAAAACTAGCCATTATACCTATCTCGATACTGGGGTCGACTTTAATTCCATAAGGGTCGATGATAAACACATAAAATATATTTATAAAACTATTAATTTATTAATTAATTTATGCTTATTTCATAAGAATTGATATTTTTATTTTATCTTTTATAAAAAAAGAAGATAATGGATGAAAAGGGCTCGATTTATGGATCGCAATGGAATAAATTTCACTTAAATCGAAGCTAAAATGAAAAGTTATGAAGTCTAGAAGTTTTAAATTAAAAAAAAATAGTTTGGTGCATGGTAGACCGACCGGTCGGTTCACAGATCCTGCATAGATCGGCCAGCTCAGTAGGCATGGTGAATCAGAGAGCACCGCATGGTAGACATAGACCCTTAAAGGGTTTACCAAAAAATCCATCATGGCTCATAGGGGCATCTATCATTCTGCATCGAATGGCGTGTGGTGATTCACTGAGGCATTCAAAGATCCTGGTCCATGCGGTCCAGTGGCACAGTACATGCGCGATTGGATGGCAGCCATCCATCTCGTCGAAGATCCGAAGGTCCACGTCGATTCCTGATTTGATTCGAAGAGATCCAACTGATTTGCATGATTGGATGGCTAGGAAGCGAGCTGATCAAGATCCAACGGTCAGAATTCATCTCCGACTTGATTAAGGAAGATCCAACGCCATGCAATGGCCCAAATTCAATCTTAAGCTCGATCGAATGACTGAAAATTAATCTGAGTCCTATTTAAGCTATAGAAGTCCAATTTTGATAAAATTTGAATTATTGAGATTCGATCTGATGGCAGAAAATTATTCTAGGAAGCAGAATCCGATCCAGACTCAATTTTTTTAGTTTTTCTCTAATTTTAACCTAATTTCTCTCATTTTCTCTCTATAAAAACCTTTCTAAAGCTCCCATAAGCCCTCATAACCCTCCCCCTTGGGGGAATAAGTCTTCTAAGCCCTTCCAAACCCTTCTAAAGCTCTTCAAAGCCTCTCTTTCCTCACCTAAACAACCAGCAAGCTCTCATTCTCTAATTCTCTCTCTCAAGCTCTTCTTTCTTCCTTCTTTCTTCTTTCTTTCTTCAACAGACCATAAAAGCCTGCATCTCCATCAAAACTTCTCTCCTATTCTGAATTCTGTCACCTACTGCTGGCTAGATTCTTCTACAAGGCTTCAAGGATGAAGATTTTAGTGAAAAGCTTTTCGATGTTTGGTTGATCATCTCTTTCTCAGAAGATCATTGTGATCTTATTTTGACAGTATTTTTTATTTTCCATCTTTTATATATTTTTTTAGTTTATAATAAAGACTGTTTTTAGTTATAATATTTTTATGTCTTTATTTTTTTGTAATTAATTTAGAATAATTTATTACTCTTGGGATGAGTCGGGATCTATGGATATGGTTCATATTCTTGGGATAGATTATATTCAAATTAAATTTTGATATTATATCTAAATCAATTTAGACTAGCCTATAACTTTAAGAGATGGGCTGAGATCTAAGGGTATAGGCCGTGCACTCTAAGATAGGTTAATCTTTATTGGTTAGATATCAATTAAAGTATATTAAAAAGAAAATCAGCTATTAGATAAGTGATCAATTAAAATCTTGAGAATCCATCTCCATACCTACAACTCCATCTTAATTAATTTGCTATTTAATTTACTTTCCTAATTAGTTTAAGTAGCCTTTTTAGTTAATCAACTTTTAATTAATTTTAATCTTTTTTAATTTATTATTTAAACATAATTAACATGATCTCTATGGATTCGATCTTAATTCATCCTATCTATATAGTTTGAGTTAGGTTTTATTTTTGACCGCCCACGATAGCGATTAAATTTAGGCACCGTTGCTAGAGATCGTGATTTAGTTACTTTAAATAAATAAATAAAATTTAAAAAAAATAAAAAAATAAAAATTTTAAGAAAAAAATAAAAATAAAAAAAAATTAAAAAAATTAAAAAAAAATTGTTGACACCGCATAAGCTATTTAGGGTTTAGAGACTTAATCACAAAACCTAATAAGTAAATCTAATTAATTTAAATTTGTATGTTTCACTTTACTTGGATATCTTGACTTTTTGCATCTCATCATCATAAGACACATTAAGGATGCTAAATCCAATTAAATAAGATAAGGTGGGGATTTGATTATCCTTTCTTAGTCCAAAAATCATAAACCTTCATATTGCATTGATTCAAATTCTAATTTTTAAAATCAATTAGATGTTGTCCCCTAAGAACATCCGAGCTCATTAGGACAAAGAACCCTAAAAGTTGGATCGGATTAGAATTAGTCAATTCAATTGGTGTCTAAGGCAAGTGGTTCAGGAATGATTGGATCCGAAGAAAGGTGGTTACTTAATTGATTCCATTAGCTTACCTGGCCAAGCACAATTGGTGTCTAAGGCAAGCAACGGAGGGACTCCCACCAATCTTACACTTATCTGGCCAATTGATTGGTTGATTCTTTACTTGGAGGGCTTGAAGGAGACCTTGGCAGTTAGGAGTTGTTTAGATCTAGGATAACCCTTCAGTAGGATTGATTGCATAACTCGATTGCTAACCCACAAACATCAAACCTAATTAATCTTGTCGCATCTAATTCTTACTTTTAGAACCCTATAGGCCCTTATCTTTAGAATCTCTTTCATCTCTTTTTATTTTTTTAAAAAATCTAAAAAATTTTAAAAAAATAATATTTTTTTTGTGTCTGCTCTAAAGGTATAACTGTGGGGCATTTACTTGGGTATTATTCATCACTACCTAAAATTCAAACCCTAGATCCTGAAATCGAAACCTTAGAGCTGACAAACCTAGAATTATGGCTGCACCCTTTCGCCAATCGAGAGAATATTTTATCCCTTCTTCTTATACCTATGACCCCCATACACCCATGTATGAACTTAATAGTGGTGGAATTTATGAGGTTGAAAACTCACCCATGTATGAACTTAATAGTGGTGGAATTTATGAGGTTGAAAACTTCATAGATATCTACAATAAAATAGATGAGCTATCCCAGAAACTTGACTATCTATTGAATATGAGACACTCTCCTACCTCACCCTTGCATGTGTGTGACATATGTTTGAGTCCCAACCACCTGGTCAGTGAATGTCCAGCTACATATCAATCTTGAAAATTTGTATATGAGCAGACTTACCCAACCCCAACTCAAATCAATTATTATAATCCTTACTCCAACACCTACAGTCTAGGTTGGAAAAACTATTCAAATTTTTATGAGACATCACAAGCAACAACTATTTATGAACCTAGTTATCTGGAGGAAACTTAAACGGCATACCAATATCAAAATGTTCAACAACCCTCTTCAAGTGCCTATAGTTCAATATTTAAAGAGAATATTTTACACATGTTAGAAACTCATACTCAATCTATAGGCAATATAGAAACCCAACTTAGTCAGCTTACTGCTGCATTTAATAGTTGGGAGGAGGAAGAATCATCTTATCAGCCTATAAAGCAATATACAACTGAGAGCTCCAATGTGCATGAAACCCTAATAGAACAGCCTAATATACAAACTGAAAACTATTTTAAGGTGGATGTACCTAAAGATAAATAAAGAAAGCTATCCCTTGAATTATTTCTTAAGACTTAGTGCATATACATTTGGATCCTTTTAGAGTGGATAATTTTAATGTAGATGGATATACTGAAAATAAAAATATATTATTAGAGCCACCCAATTTTAGCACCACTTCCTCATGGGCTAAGAAATATGAATCAATACCTGCTCCAATAGCTTCTCCTCTAGAATCACCACCTCCTTCAAAACTGAATCCTTTCTTGGTCACATCAAAGTACGCATGTTCAAAACCAATTGACATCCTTCCAGTATCCATTACATCGGATGCAACCCTTACCCCAACAATTCAATTTGTGAGCATATTAGAAAAATAAATAGAAGAAATTCTCAATGAACAAGAGTCTATGAATGGGTTCATAAATTATTTTCTTGAAATCAAAAAAATAAAACTGACTAAGAATGGGACTATGAGTTACTTTCTAAAGATTAGCAGAAAATTACTGAAATTCATAAATAATGGGATCTTAAGCCATCTTTCTGAGATTGGCAATCCAAAATTATTGAAATTTATCAATCCAATTTTTGACATTGGATAGGCAGATTCGCCTGGTCTAGTTGAAGACCTTAAACTTAGAGCTTATTGGGAGGCAATCCATTATTTTATTTTTTAGATTTCTAGTTTTTTAGTTTTTATCTTTTTGTAGGAAACTAATAAAGATGATCGACTTAAGTTAGGGGGAGAACATCAAATATCCTGTATGAACCTAATGAAATATTTTGAAGGATTTGCAAACAATAAACCAGTTGGTACCCCTCCTTGATAAATATTTTTATTTTTCATTTTTTTCTCTTCTTCCATTGAGGATAATAAAAATTAAGTTAGGGGGGAGGATAACTAACTTTAAATTTGTGAGTCCTCAAGTATGATTTAAAATAATTAGCTTTATACATCCAAACTTTGTTTTGATTAAAAGTTAATTAGGCACCCTAATCAATTAGTGATTAATAGTCTAGATAATTTTAGAGATACTGAGGAATAAAGTACTAAAAAAATCCAATAAATGGAAGGATTTAGACTAGACCAAATTTTAAGAGTAACTGGGCCTCTTCGCCTAAGTAAGCATTGTGGTTCGTATAAAAATGATGGACAGTGCAAATTAAAAAGAGGTTTAGCATTATCTCACTGAGTAACCGACCCTCTTCGTCTAAGTAAGCATTGTGGTTCACGTCAAAAGGTAGGAATGCAAGAATCTAAAAAAAAAAGTAAAGGGACTAAATTGCAAGAAAGATAATAAACCTAGTTCACATCAAGTTAGAGAATTTAGAGAGTAAAGTAAAAAGTTGGTGAAAGAAGAGCTCTAAAAATTTTGATGGCTAAGATTCAACCATTAATTGGATCGAATTGATAATCCGATGATGTACCTCTTTAATGATCTGACCAGGTATCAGCTACCTTTAGGAGTGTCTAAAATAAACTTTTAATTTAAGGCTAAGTTGATATATATTGCTAATTTATCTGCTTTACTCGAGGATGAGCAAAGTTCAAGTTGGAGGATGTGATAAACACATAGAATATATTTATAAAAGTATTAATTTATTAATTAATTTATTTTTATTTCTTAAAAATTAATATTTTTATTTTATTTTTTATAGAAAGAAGATAATGGATGAAAAAAGCTCGATTTATGGGTCACAACAAAATAAATTTTACTCAAATCAGAGCTAAAATGAAAAGTTATGAATTCTAAAAGTTTTAAATAAAAGAAAAAAAAATAGTTTGGTGCATGGTAGACTGACCGGCCAGTCCGCAAATCCTATGCAGACCGGCTAGCTTAGTAGGCACGATGAATCAGAGAGCACCGCATGGCAGACATAGACCCTTAAAGGATTTACCAAAAATCCATCATGGCTTACAGGGGCATATCTATCATTCCACATCGAATGGTGCACGATGATTCGCTGAGGCGTTCGGAGATCTCGGTCCATGTAGTCCAGTGGCATAGTACATGCACGATCGAATGGCAGCCATCCATCCCACATGAGATCTGATGGTCCACGTCGATTCCCTATTTGATTCGAAGAGATCCAGCTGATTTGCACGATCGGATGGCCAGAAAGCGAGCCGGTTAAGATCCAATGGCCAAAATTCTTCTCTGACTTAATTAAGGAAGATCTAGTGCTATCCAACGGCCCAAATTCAATCTTAAGCTTGATCGAACAGCTAAAAATTAATTTGAGTCCTATTTAAGCTACAAAAGTTCGATTTTGGTTAAATCTGAACCATTGAGTTTCGATCTAATGGCAGAAAATTATTCCAAAAAGCAGAATCTAATCCAGACTTGATTTCTTTAGTTTTTCTCCAATTTTAATCTATTTTTTTTTCTTTTCTCTCTATAAA
This sequence comes from Cocos nucifera, assembly GCA_006176705.1. Taxonomy (NCBI): domain Eukaryota; kingdom Viridiplantae; phylum Streptophyta; class Magnoliopsida; order Arecales; family Arecaceae; genus Cocos; species Cocos nucifera. The sequence goes on along the minus strand of QRFJ01000642.1, from coordinate 291,644 downwards.
AATCTTTCTAAAGCTCCCATAAGCCCTCATAATTCTCCCCCTTGAGGGAATAAGTCTTCTAAGCCCTTCCAAACCCCTCTAAAGCTCTTTAAAGCCTCTCTTTCCTCACCTAAACAACCATCAAGCTCTCTTTCTCTAATTCTCTCTCTCAAGCTCTTGTATCTTCTTCTTTCTTCTTTCTTTCTTCAACAGACCATAAAAGTCTGCATCTCCATCAAAACTTCTCTTCTGTTCTGAATTTCTGTCACCTACTACTGGCTAAATTCTTCTACAAGACTTCAAGGATGAAGATTTCAGCGAGAAGCTTTCCGATGTCTGACTGATCATCTTTTTCTCAAGAGATCATTGTGAATTTATTTTGATGGTATTTTCTATTTTTCATCTTTTCTATTTTTTTTAATTTATAATAAAGACTATTTTTAGTTATAATATTTTTATGTCTTTATTTTCTTGCAACTAATTTAGAATAGTTTATTATCCTTAGGATGGGCCATGATCTATGGATACGGTTCATGCTCTTGGGATAGATTATATTCAAATTAATTCTTGATATTATATCTAAATTAAATTAGACTAGCCTATAACTTTAAGGAATGGGCTATGATTTAAGGGTACAGACCGTGCTCTCTAAGATAGATTATATCTTTATTGGTTTGATATCAATTAAAGTATATTAAAAAGAATACCAGCTATTAGATAAGTGATCAATTAAAATCTTGAGAATCCATCTCCATACCTGCAACTCCATCTTAATTAATTTGCTATTTAATTTACTTTCTTAATTAGTTTAAGTAGCCTTTTTAATTAATCAAACTCTTAATTAATTCTAATTATTTTTAATTTATTATTTAAATATAATTAACATGATCTCTGTGGATTCGATCTTGATTCATCCTATCTATATAGTTTGAGTTAGATTTTATTTTTGACCGCCCATGACAGTGATAAATTAACTCCAATTTGCCTCGAGTCGACTTGGATGACCAAGGAGTCGACTCGATCTTAGGATCCAAAAATGCTACACTCTATATTTTTCTAAGAGAGCCAACTCATTTGTTGCTAGAGTTGGCTCAACCTTTGAGGTCGACTCCATTTCTACTAAAGTCTACTCCAATCAGGCAAATCCTGAAATTGTAGTTCTTTATTTTCTCTGGGAGAGTCGACTCCTGCTGGGCTTAAGTCAACTCAAACTCGTGCTAGTCCTCTTCAACATGCCAAAGTTGACTCCAATCTTCTTAGGATCGACTTCAATTCTCTTGAAACTTGAAATACTTTATTTTAATGCTTGTTTCAGTGAAGGAGTCGGCTTCTTTAACTTTGGGGTTGACTCCACTAAGTTTGAACTTAAATTTTTTTCTTTTAAAGTTTTTCACTACAAAAAAAGGTCATTAGTGATAGCTAAATACTGTCACTAATAATTGGTAAGCCATCGCTAAAAGATCGATGAAAATAACCCCATCGCTAATTATCATTATTAGCAATGGCAAAAATTTGTTGCTAATTACCATCACTCATAATGATAATTAACGATGGTATTAGTGGCAGAAGTTGCCATCACTAATATTTTTTATTTTTAATTTAAATTTTAAAAAACTATTAGCAATAATATTTTTCATCACTAATGTCATCACTATGTTTTTTTATTTTTTTAAATTTATAATTAAAATTTTTAAAATCTATTTTAATCATAGTAATAAATAATTATATATTTTTTAAATCTATTTTCTAAACCTAGCATGAAAAGTAATAATTTTAAAAATTTGAGCATAGAGTCCTCCTTTAGCGGACCCCTCTCTCCGACGGTCAGCTGCTAGTTGACCACCAGGCCCCTCTCTCTTCCCCTTTAATTCTCCTTCTCTCTTTATCTCCCTCCCTTCCTTTTTCCCCTCTTCTCTCTTTCCCGTTCTTCCCCTATCCTCTCCTTCTCTTTCCTTACCAGATGCTCTCAAGGTCTGGCGAGGCCATCTCCAGTGGCAAGCCATTTTCTCCCTTTTCCCCTCTCCCTTGCTTTCTCTTTCTCTCTTTGCCAATGGAACCCCCCCATGGATGAGCCCCTCACCCTCTCGTAGCCTTCTCCGATGGTCGGCTATTCTTGAGGGCTGATGATGGCTGCTGCTAGGCCCCTCTCTAGCCTCTTCCCAACCAGATGCTGTGCTCTACCACAGTTGGCCGACCGTTAGCCCTAATACAAGCATATAATTTTCTAGCATTCAATAATTAAAATAGCAAATTTAAAATCTTAGTTTGCCATGAATTTTTCAATAGCAATACTATCGATCACAACAAAGTAATTAAAGATATCTTAAACATATAATATCTTGAAAAGAAAATCCAAAAATTAGAAAAATGGAGAAGGGCAAAGAAAAAAGAAGGTTCAGATTCACTATTCTCCCTACAACTAAAAAATTAAAATGGCTGCAAATGGTTGCCTGTAGAAGAAGAGTAGCAAACCATCCAAGATTACTTTTTTTCTCAACAATGTAGCAAAATCCTCATCTAGAAATCATCATAGTCTCTTATTTAGAGCCATACAAAGAAGATGAACAAGAAGCAAGAAAAGAAGATTGTTGACCCTAAGATTGATTTTGATGATTCTAAAATATTGAGTATATTATATATCTAATCATGTATTTTAAGAATGTGTATAGAATTTTTTAAGTATCCAAAATAAAAAATTTATCTCAAGAATAAATCCTCTCAAGATGCCATGTCAAAATACTTAAAAGAGCAAATTCACACATATTTGGATGGCTTGGTATGAAGAAAGTATGATTGAAAGAAGAGAAATTAAAATTGAATGAAGCAGTTATGTTTAAAAGAGTTTAGGGCCAAAAAAACTCAAGTTTGAAAGGTCAAACATTGAAGAAAAATAAAGTTAGAATTTTTTGAGATGTCTCGAATCTTTTTCAAGAGCTCTCGAGTGGTCTGGCATAATCTCGAGAGGTCTCGAGTTGAACTCGAGACATCTCGATCTCAGGAGATAGAAACTTTATTTTGGTGCTCTGAGAGTGAGAGGTCTCACGATTTCGACGAGACGTCTTATGAAAAATTGAGAGATCTCGAAATTTGATGAGAGATCTCATAAAAAATTGAGAGATCTCGATCTGCATAGATAACCTTCAACGGATAATTTTCTAACGACTATTTTTTGACCCTAATAGCTATTTCAGAGCTTCCAATGATTAGAACTCTTACTCCAACCTTCTCTAAAGATATTTAAAGATGGAAAATCAAAAGAAAAAAAAGATTAAGAAATTTAGAGAGAGAATCTTTTAGATTTTGTGAGAAATATTGAATATCCAAAGAAAAAAAAAGAGAGGAGTGTTGTGCACAGATTTTAGCAAGCCTTCAAAGTAATCTTCTCCAACATTTTTCACATCCTCTCAAGCATAATTTGAAGAAAAGTTAAGCTTCAATCAAGCATATTATCGACTTATTATTTAGGATTTAAAAGAGCTTATACTTTATTTTTTATATTATGCTGAAACTTTACTTGTATTTTTTGATTTCTTTACAAGTTTCTTTGGGAGAAAGAAACTTGGGATTTAGGCATGTCCAAGTTTGAAATTGGACATTGTAGATTTTGATTGGTGATTCTAAAAGATCAACTAGGTTGTTAGTGAATCCAAAAACCTAACGGTGTTAGGTTTTGGTTGGTGCTCTTGTGAAAATCAACTAGATTTATTTGTGAGCTTGGAAAAATAAACACACTGTAATCAAGGATAGATTATAGTGAAATTTCTAAGGAAAGCTTGGAGAGTGGACGTAGGACTGGATTGCTCCGAACCACTATAAATCTTTGTATGTTTATATTATACTTTTTTCTTCTATCTCTCTATATACTTTGCATGCTTATAATTCTTACTTTACTTTCATAGTTTGATTTTGTTATCTTAATTTCACTGCTCATATTATATACATCTCATCCTCACCACTTAGATTAAAATCAAAGCACATAATTACTTAGAGTTAAATTTGGCCAAAGCTTTTATAAGAATCTAATTCACCTCCCTCTTGGGTTGCTACCTCTGGGCAACAATTGGTATCAGAGCAGGTGCTCTGTAATTGATTATTGACCTAACCGTCTTAAGTAAAAGATCATGGCAACCCCATTTGGCTCATTATTTACTGAAGGCCAATCCACATCAAGACCACCACTATTTAATGGCATAAATTATACCTTTTGGAAAACTAAAATAAAAATTTTTATACAAGCTTTAGACTATAACTTGTGGGAAGTCATAATTAGAGGACCACACACATCCACAATAGAAATTAATGGTGTGTCTATTCCTAAACCAGAAAAAAGATTGGAATGAATTTGATAAGAAGATAGCTCAATTAAATGCAAAAGTCATCAATGTTCTTTATTATTTTTTTGATGTACAAGAATTTAATAGAATATCCACTTGTACATCAGTAAAGAAAATTTGGAAAAGATTGAAAGTGACTCATGAGGGAACAAGCCAAGTAAAAGAGTCCAAAATCAACTTGCTTGTTTATAAATATGAAATGTTTAAAATGAAGAAACATGAGTTAATTTTTGAAATATTTTCTAAATTTACTAATATTATTGATGCTCTAAATGGTCTTGGCAAAATCTATACTAACTATGAACTTATTTGCAAGGTTTTAAGATCTTTGCCAAAGGAATGGAAAGCAAAGGTGACAGCCATACATGAAGCAAAAGACCTCACCAAGCTATCACTAGAAGAATTGATGGGTTCACTCATGACTCATGAGTTAAACATCACTCAAAATGAGGAAGAGGAAAAGCCAAGAAAGATGAAGACCATCATCTTCAAATTCATCGCGCAACATGAAGAAAGTGATGAGTCGAAAGAAGAAGATGAAGAAGAGAATGAAGATGATGATGAGGATATGGAGCTACTCACAAGCAAATTCAAGAAGTTCCTCCTAAAGAGGAGTATGAAAAAAAAGAAGAAAAGAAAAAAAAAGTGTCACGTGCTATAATTGCAACAAAAGAGGACATTACAAGCCGGATTGCCTCCTACTTAAAAAGTATCCCAAAAGATCAAGAAAAGAGTTATGTTAGGAATTTGGGATGATAGTGACACTTCAAGCTCGGATGAGGAAAAGAAAGCAAAAAATCTTTGCCTCATGGCTATTGAGGATGAGGTAAATTCTAAAAACTCCTCCGAGTTTACATTTAAGGAATTGTTTGAAGCCTTCAATGATTTAATGGATGAATTCAAAACATTAAGGCTAAAAAATAAAGAAATCAAAAAATCTAATCTTCTTTTAGCTAATGAAAAGAATAAGTTATTAAATAAAAAAGAATATATTCTGAAAGAAAAGAATACTTTGACTAAAGAAAAAGAAGAATGGATCAAATCTGAAAATTCTTTAGTTAAAAAAAACATGAAGCTTAAAAAGGATAATGATATGTTAAGATCCTCCCTAAAAGAAAAAAAAAATCTTTTAAATGAAAAGAAAGAGCTCTTGGGAGAAAATAAAAAATTGAGAAAAGAGATTAAATTTTTGAAGCCTATTGCTAAAATGTTTACCATTAGTTTTTAAAATCCCCAATCTATGATAAAAGTTAATGGGACTGTTTTCAATAAAATAGAAACTGATCTTAATACTTCAAGAAAACAGCAAACTATAAAAGATATTTTTACAAGAGCTTCCATCAAAGATCATTCCTTTAAGTGCTTTAAATATAATCAAATTGGCCACAAGATTTCGGAATGCAACTTTAAAAGAATTGGTCAAACCTTGATAAGACAAATTTGGATTTCAAAAAGAACCTTAAATACTAACTACTATGGACCCAAGATGGCTTGCGTACCAAAAGTTTTGAAGTGATCTTGTAGGTTTGCCAAGGATCCAATGCTCTTAAAAGAGAAAAACATCTTTATTTGGATTCCTTCGGTGTCAAGATGATGGATGATGATTGTTGGTATAATCTAAATCTTTTTTTTCATCATACCATCAATGATTATTAAAATTTTTTTGATTGAATGAATCTTTTAATTAATATGCTTGCATATAAAATTCCTTGCTTGAAATACTTCTTATGTTTAATGGATTGATTTTGATGCTTGCAATGAATTCATATCATGTTATTGAATGTTTCGATTTTAAAAAATAATATGCTTTCCTATATATATCATGCTATGGATGAAATAGTTTATTTTGAAATTCAGCATAATATATTAAGTCTCCCCATATCAATTTTATAATTAATAAATTTAAATTAAAAGATTCTTATTGGATATGAATATTTTAAATTGCTAAATATTCATAGAGAACTTCAATTTTAATTATTTGATATCAAACAACTTACTATTGCCATGTATCTAATTGATTTATCTTTTGGCAAAAAGAGAAGAATGTCTTTGTTTCAAATATGATTTTACACAGCTATATGTTTGATATGATATTATTTCAAATAAATTCAAAAATATATATCTTTTCTGACCCTAATTGCTTGATATTTTTTCTGAAAAGGAAGAAATGATCTTTTTGAAGAATGACTGAAATTTTTTTTACGATTTGCCTTAACTAATTTGCTAATATCAATTCAAAATGATTTATCATTCTAAATCTTTAAACTATTTAATTTGAATCAATTCTTCTTGATTTAATTCAAAACTAAAATCATTGGTATCAAGCTGAATTTAAAATTAATCTTTAAATGGTATTGAACCAAGAAAATCATGATTTGATCTAAAATTTAGTTTAATTGGTATCAAAAAAATCTTTCAAAGAAATGACTCTATTTGTTAAAGTAAGGAAGAGAAAATATTAAAGAAGAAGTAATCATTTAACAAAAAAGGCCTTTAAAATTAAAAATATATTTTAAATTTTAAAAATTTAAATTTAGTGGTTAAATTCATGTTGAATTTGCTTGATTTGAAATAAAGAAGGAAAGAAAGTTGAAAAGTAAATTAATCTTGCTATAAATATGAAAAATAGGTGGAGAGATATTTCCTAACTTGATTTAATTAAAAAATTTTTGACTAATTTGAAAACATATTCTTACTCCAAGGAATAAATTTTAAAATCTATTTGAAAATTCAAAGTTGATCCAAAATTTCTTATGTGCATTGCAAAATATTTATGAATTATTTATTTTAAAATAATATTTTACTCAAAGTAATGAATTTGAAAATGTGACTATCATATGCTTTGATACTATTTATTTTACTTTGCTCGATAGATTTTTGATACATACCTTTTCTAAATTTAATTGACCAAAATTTTTTAAAAAAAGAAAAGTTAAAATATTAAAGTATATATTATGCTTGATTTCATATTCAAATTTTTTGAAAAGCTCTATTCCTCTTAAAACTTAAAAATGCATATTTGAAAATCTAAATAAAGATTATATTCATTCAAAAAGAGGAAAAGCATATAATATTTAAATTTAAGCTAATTTTTAAAACTAAAATAAATATTTAAAACTTATTTTGAGTTAAATGATAAATTTTCAAAAGAGAGATGATTCACTTAAATTAATTTTATGAATTTAATATATCTCTCAATTTAATGCTTTGATGTTGATTTTGATGACTCATATAAATTAATTTTCTAAACTTAATGCAATTCTTACTTTGATATAATCATATTTGATAAGTGGTAAAAATATACTAATAAAAGTATTAAATTATAAAATAAATTAATCTATTTCTTTAGAAATTGATATTTTTATTAATCTTATGTAGAAAAGAAGATCACCAATATAAAAATCTTATTTTTCTGGTTCAGATGAAATAAATTTCAGGCAAAACGGACTTCAAACGAGCCCAAAATTAATTTTTTTTTAAAAAAAAATTGATTTGGTTTGAACCAGTTCAGAAAATCGGTTCAGCGGTTTGGCCCGGTTCGATCGAAATAGCAAACCGATCCATCGACACAACGCTGATGTCAGGATGACATCAGCATTTTTTGCGGTGCACGGTGGACCAATCGGAGGATATTTCGGGCATTTCACATCAGAAAAAGCACTCTGATTGGCTGAAGAATGCGGCGGTCCACGTAACACCGGGCTCGCGCATGGTCCATGAAGGATAATTTGGAAATTTTGGTTGATCCAACGGGCGATTTTCACTGAAACTCGATCAGATGGCCGAAATGAAGGCGCTGATGGACGGCATCCACAGCTCTCGATCGAGATCCAACGACTGAGATTCATCTTGACGGTAAACTAAAGATCAGAAGCCTTCTTTCTACGTGATCGGATGGCCCAGATTTGATCCAACGGTTGATCCAACGGCTTGCATTAAGTCCGACTTGATCTGGATTATTTTAAGAGATTTTTGAGTGGTTTTTGGACCGTTTGATCAACATCTAATGGGCAGAATTATCCAGATCTTAATTTGAGTTGTTTTGGGAGTCTTAAACCTAATTTTTGATGGATTTTGGGGGGAAATCAAACTCTTCATCTATAAAAAAAACCTACTTCTGTCGTGAATCAAAATAATGAGAGAGAGACAGAGAGAGATAGAGAAAGAGAGAGAAGAAGTCAGAGAAAAAGAGAGGAAAGAGGTAGAAAGAGAAGAGTGATTTGTGAGAAATAAAAAAGGGTTTTTGATTTTTTTTCGATAATCAAGATATCGACCAAGGAGCATCTTCTTCTTCGCCAAGTTCTCCACACCAAGAGCAACGGATAATCAATTTCAGCAATCAAACAGTCTAATTTCTCTATACTTTTTATTTTATATACTATTTTTGAATTTATTATCATGAACTAAATTTTATTTTACTAAGGCTAAGGTGTAGCCACTCTTTTGATGCAATATTCAAGTGTGATTATTTTTAAATTTTATTCATGAGGAGTATATAAATCTGATTTTAATGCTTTTAGATTACTGGCCATCTTCTAATTGATCTGATGAACATAGATGTTACGGAACAAGTACATCTATGTTATTGCTTCTTGATTATATACCTTGTATTATGAATCAAATTAGAATTCATATGCATGCAGGAATTTTAGTGCGCTTTGGATGCAGCGTATTTTAATTAGAGGGTTTCACAAAACTTAATGCATTAATATTTATTTAAATTACACCTGGACCAAAGGATAATTAATAAATATTAATAGTTTTGCTATGCCTGGACCAAAGGGTAGTGAATAAATTAGGAGACTCCACCGTCACATGAAATAAAATTAATCTAAAAATCTGAATATTGTATTGACTGAGTTGGTGAACCGATTGCCTTAGTAATCCATTGCTCTTGAGTTTAAAACCCTAATAATTTACACTCTCTCTATTTTCTTAAAAAAAAATTTAATTATTTTTTATTTTGTTCTTTAATTTCTTATTCTCATAAATCGATCTTCTAAATAAAGCATAGGAAAGAGCTTTTCAGTACTTATTTTTCAATCCTCTAGGGACGATACTCTACTCATTCACTTTATTACTTGATCGACTGGTGCACTTGCCATAGCTATAAATTAGCACGCATCAAGTTTTTGGCACCGTTGCCGGGGATTGTGTCTAAAACAATATTAAAATTTTGATCCTAGCTTTACTTTAGAAATTTATTTTTAATTTTTATTATTTAAAAAAAAAATTTCATTGCATGACACGTACTGGACATAGTAACTTACTACCTCTAGATCCAGAAATTGAAAGAACTATTAGAAGACTACAACAAGAGAGAAACATGGCAGCTGAAGATCCTAACGACATCAATCTAGGATTGGATATGGCGACTGAAGGACAGCATGAAGCTATTCGACCAGTACATCATCCATTAAATGATTATATCACACCATCTATAGCCGATGCAGCTTCGAGCATCAGGAGACCGTCCTGTACGAGCAAACAACTTCAAAATAAAATCGGTAATGATCCAGATGATTCAATCAACTGTCCAATTCAGTGGACACATGCATGATGATCCGAATGCCCATATTTCTAATTTTCTTGAACTTTGCGATACTTTTAAAATTAATGGGGTGTCGGATGATGCTATTAGATTAAGGTTATTTCCTTTCTCTTTATGGGACAAAGCTAAGAGTTGGCTTCATTCTCTTCCTGTAGGTTCTATCACAACTTGGGATGTCCTAGCCCAAAAATTCTTAGCCAAGTACTTTCCACCTTCCAAGACTGCTAAGATGCGCAACGATATCACTTCTTTTATGCAGATGGACATGGAGACACTATATGAGGCTTGGGAGCATTTCAAAGAATTACTGAGGAGATGTCCACATCATCAACTATCCGTATGGCTTTAGGTACAAACTTTCTATAATGGTTTATCTCCTACTAATCATTCTATGATTGATGCAGCAGCAGGAGGAACCATTAATCAAAAAATGGAGGAAGAAGCTTTCGATCTGATCGATGAGATGGCATCAAATAGCTATCAATGGCAGACAGAATGTATGATGCCAAAAAGACTAGCAGCTGTGCAGGGAGTAGATTGCGTGCCAACCTTACTAGCTGAAATTGCAGCCCTTAGAGCCGAAGTCAACAACTTAAAGGGAACAGCTATGCATATTCAGAGCATTACTTATGACCTATGTGGAGGAGGACACGATACGAGCAATTGCCAGACAGGTAATCCTTTTGCTAAAACAACTGATACAGCTAATTATATTGGTAATTTTTTTAGGCCGCAACAAAACAATCCCTACTCCAACACATACAATCAAGGGTGGAGGCAGCACCCAAATTTCTCATGGAGCAATCAAAATGCAGCACAACAGCCACCCCCGGGATTCCAAGTACCTGAAAAGAAGTCCAACATGGAAGAGCTGATGGTCAAATTTATGCAAAACCAAGAAGCAACTATAAAAAATTTGGAAGCCAAACTTAGACAGGACCAAACAGCAGCAATTCGAAACTTGGAGATGCAAATAGGTCAAATGGCTAAGATAATCTCTGAGAGACCTCAAGGATCCTTGCCAAGCAATACGGAGACAAATCCAAGGGAGCAAGTCAATGCTATCACCCTAAGAAGTGGTACAAAGCTGGAGGAGCCACATCAGAAGAATGAGACTGAAGAGCCAACTACAAATAAGGAACCATCAACTAAAATTCGTCAGTCACCAAAACAACCAGCAGATGGATGGTCTCCAGGTATACGATTTGCTGATCCAAATGTGAAGCCCTACGTGCCGCCACTACCATTCCCAGAGAGACAAATACAGCATCCAGATAAGGAATTTTCTAACTTTTTCAAAATTCTTAAAGAATTTACATATTAATATTCCTTTTGTAGATGCTATTACTCAAATGCCCAGGTATGCCAAGTTTCTCAAAGAAATCTTAACAAATAAGAAAAAGCTGAAGGAGCATGAGAGAATAAATTTGAATGAAGAATGCTCAGCAATACTTCAAAATAAATTACCACAGAAGTTAAAAGATCTAGGGAGTTTTACTATCCCCTGCATTATTGGTGATTGTAGTTTTGATAAAGTTTTATGTGATTTAGGAGCAAGCATTAATCTCATGCCTTTTTCTATTTTCAGGAAGCTGGGTCTAGGAGAACCAAAGCCTACCACTATTACTCTTCAATTAGCCGACAGATCCATTAAATATCCAAGAGGTATAGTGGAGGATGTCTTGGTAAAGGTAAACAAGTTTATTTTTCCTGTTGATTTTATTGTTCTTGATATGGAAAGAAGATTATGATGTACCCCTTATTTTAGGGAGACCCTTTTTAGCTACTGGAGGAGCTTTAATAGATGTTCAACAAGAAAAATTAATTCTTAGAGTCCAAGATGAACAAGTTACTTTTAATGTTTTCAAAGATACTAAACATATTGATGATAATCAAACTTGTTTTCTAATTGATATTATTGACAATCCATTATATGAGAATTCTGTAGAAAATAGGTTTGAGACTATAAAAGCGAGCAATGTCAAATTGAAAGAGGACTCGATCAAACATGAAAGTATTCCAATTGAAGTGGCACCAGATTGATCCACTTTAGAACTCAAAGAAAGTCAAGCTGAAGACTATAAATCAGAACTACTAGATAGGTTGTTTCTTTTCTTTTTAGTTTTGATCATTTTTCTTTTTTTTATTTTTTAGTAATTTATGGTTGCTCTTTTACTGCTTTGGTGTGTATTTTTAATTTTGCAGAAAAAATCAATGAGAGCTCAAGCAAAATTTCAAAGCTCCAAAGAACCAGACTGAACCAAATCAGGTGTATTCCTTCCTATCCTTTATTGCACCCTTTATTTTTCTTTATTTTTCTTTCTCCTTTAAGACAATGTAGAATAAGTTAAAAAAAAAAAAATCATGTGTCAAGAAGAAAATCTTGAGCAAGATAAACTGGATAAGTGATAAAAGATAGAATTATTTGCTAATGAATGTAATGAGTTAAAGAAGTAGATTAGTTGGTCAACTTTTAGCAGCCTACTTAGGTCATTAAAAGACTATTAGCACTTTTTAATTGCACATGCACACTAACAAGGCAAAGTAGGTATTGATTATAAGGCCAACTGAGGATTCAATTATCACTGAAAATTGATAATTAATATACATTCTAATCAAAGAAACTTGAATTTAAGAAAAGAGCTACCTGCCTATAAATAAAGTGCAAAAGACAGAGTATATGTGGATTGCCCAAAGCCTAGTAACTGGGTCTCTGCACCTAGGTCAAGTATGAAAATTCACGTAAAATGGTGAAGGGAAGGCCAGGATGCTCAGCACAGTAAAAAAAAAAAAAAAAAAAAAGAAAGGCAGTGTGAAAGCTACCTTAATTCATGAGTATAAAATTGAGAATGTATAGAAAATTGACCAAAATAGGTGATAAGAGAAGATACTTTTATTCTTTTAATTTAATACTAAAATGCTAAAGTTAGTCATCACGAACACAAGTGCTATAGATCTTTGATGTACTCTAAGAAAGTTTTTAATTGTATTGACTGAAAAATTTGCTTCTGAAGCTCAATGCTTAGTTAGCAGTATTTTCTAAACTTTTTGATCTTTAATCCTAGATTTTATCTTTGTGATGGATAATCTTATTGAAATATGGTATTAAATAAAACATTGCTAAGGGACTAGCAATGACTAAGTTGGGGGATGTGATAAGTGGTAAAAATATACTAATAAAAGTATTAAATTATAAAATAAATTAATCTATTTCTTTAAAAATTGATATTTTTATTAATCTTATGTAGGAAAGAAGGCCACCAATGTGAAGATCTTATTTTTCTGATTTAGATGAAATAAATTTCAGGCAAAACAGACTTCAAACAAGCCCAAAATTGAATTTCAAAAAAAAAAAAAACTGGTTTGGTTCGAACCAATTTAGCGGTTCAGCCCGGTTCGACCGAAATAGCAAACTGACCCACCGACGCAACGCTGACGTTAGGATGACATCAGCATTTTTTACGGCGCATGGTGGACCAACCTAAGGGTATTTCGGGCATTTCACATCAGGAAAAGTGCTCCGATTGACTGAAGAATGTGGCGGTCCATGCAACACCGGGCTCGCGCATGATCCATGGAGGGCAATTTAGAAATTTTGGCTGATCCAACAGGCGGTTTTCACTGAAACTCAATCGGACGATCGAAATGAAGGCATTGATGGACGACATCCGCAGCTCCCGGTCGAGATCCAATGGCTGAGATTCATCCCGACGATAAACTAAAGATCAGAAGCCTTCTTTCTATGCGATCGAATGGCCCAAATTCGATCCAACGATTGATCTAATGGCTGGCATTAAATTTGACTTGATCTGGGTTATTTTAAGAGATTTTTGAGTGATTTTTGGACCGTTTGATCAACATCCAACAGGCAGAATTATCCAGATCTTAATTTGAGTTATTTTGGGAGTCTTAAACCTAATTTTTGATGGATTTTGGAGGAAAATCAAACTCTTCATCTATAAAAAAAAACTACTTCTATCGTGAATCAAAATAATGAGAGAGATAGAGAGAGAGATAGAGAGAGATAGAGAAAGAGAGAGAAGAAGTCAGAGAAAAAGAGAAAAAAAGAAAAAGAGAGGAAAGAGGTAGAAAGAGAAGAGTGATTTGTGAGAAATAAAAAAGAGTTTTTGATTTTTTTTCGACAATCAAGACATCGATCAAGGAGCATCTTCTTCTTCGCCAAGTTCTCCACACCAAGAGCAACGGATAATCAATTTTAGCAATCAAACAATCTAATTTCTCTATACTTTTTATTTTATTTGCTATTTTTGAATTTGTTATCATGAACTAAATTTTATTTTACTAAGGCTAAGGTGTAGCCACTATTTTGATGCAATATTCAAGTTTGATTATTTTTAAATTTTATTCGTGAGGAGTATATAAATCAGATCTTAATGCTTTTAGATTACTGGCCATCTTCTAATTGATCTGATGAACATAGATGTTATGGACCAAGTACATCTATGTTATTGCTTCTTGATTATATACCTTATATTATGAATCAAATTAGAATTTATATGCATGCAGAAATTTTAGTGCGCTTTGGATGCAACGTATTTTAATTAGAGAGTTTCATAAAACTTAATGCATTAATATTTATTTAAATTACACCTGGACCAAAGGGTAATTAATAAATATTAATAGTTTTGCTATGCTTAGACCAAAGGATAGTGAATAAATTAGGAGACTCCATCGTTACATAAAATAAAATTAATCTAAAAATCTGAATATTGTATTGACTGAGTTGGTGAACCGATTGTCTTAGTAATCTATTACTCTTGAGTTTAAAACCCTAATAATTTATACTCTCTCTATTTTCTTAAAAAAAATTTAATTATTTTTTATTTTGTTCTTTAATTTCTTATTCTCATAAATCGATCTTCTAAATAAAGCATAGGAAAGAGCTTTTCAGTACTTATTTTTTAATCCTCTAGGGACAATACTCTACTCATTCACTTTATTACTTGATCGACTGGTGCACTTACCATAGCTATAAATTAGCACGCATCAATATTATTGATTTTGATGATTATTTTTTATTTCTTTCCCATGAGTTTTTTGATGCTGTCAAAAAGGGGAAGAGGAATGTTGAGTATATGCTTGAAGAAACTCAATGAATTATATTGATGCTTGAAATGAAAACTTAATACTCATTGATATGAATTAAAATATTTTTTTATATGAGTATATGAAATATGTGCAATGAACCAAAAGAATAATTAAGAATATTCATGAAGTACTCATTCATGTGTTTAATCTATACTTCATGATACTTTTTAGCAAAATGCATAGAAATATATTATTTACTTTTATTATGAATATACTTAAGATTTTGTTATCATCAAAAAGGGGAAGATTGTTGTCCCTGAGATTGATTTTGATGATTTCAAAATATTGAGTATATTATGTATCTAATCATGTATTTCAAGAATGTATGTAGGATTTTCAAGTATCCAAAATAAAAAAATTATCTCAAAAATAAATCCTCTTAAGATACCATGCCAAAATACTTAAAAGAGCAAATTCACACATATTTGGATGGCTTGGTATGAAGAAAGTATGATTGAAAGAAGAGAAATTAAACTTGAAGGAAGCAATTATATTTAAAAGAGTTTAGGGCCAAGAAACTCAAGTTTGGAAGGTCAAATATTGAAGAAAATTGAAGTTAGAATTTTTTGAAATGTCTCAAATTTTTTTTGAGAGCTCTCGAGTGGTCTGACATAATGAAATAGTATTCTGGCATAGTCTCGAGAGGTCTCGAGTTGAACTCGAGACATCTCGGTCTCAGAACATAGAAACTTAGTTTCTATGCTCTGAGAGCGAGAGGTCTCGCAGGATTCTCGAGAGGTCTCGTGGTTCCAACGAGACGTCTCATAAAAAATTAAGAGATTTCAAAATCTGATGAGAGATCTCATGGAAAGATCGAGAGGTCTCGATCTGCACGGATAGCCTTCAATGGATAGTTCTCCAATGGCTATTTTTCGATCCCAACGGCTATTTCAGAGCTTCCAATAGCTAGAACTCTTACTCCAACCTTCTCTAAAGGTATTTAAAGGTGGAGAATCAAAAGAAGAAAGAGATTAAGGGATTTAGAGAGAGAATCTTTTAGATTTTGTGGGAAATATTGAATATCCAAAGAAAAAAAAAGAGAGGAGTATTGTGTATAGATTTTAGCAAGCCTTCAAAATAATCTTCTCCAACATCTTCCACATCCTCTCAAGCATAATTTGAAGAAAAGCCAAGCTTCAATCAAGCATATTATCTGCTTGTTCTTTAGGATTTAAAAGAGCTTATACTCTATTTTTTATATTATGCTAAAATTTTACTTATATTTTTTGATTTTTTTATAAGTTTTTTTGGAAGAAAGAAACTTAGGATTTGGGCCCGTCCAAGTTTAGAATTGGATATTGTAGATTTTGGTTGATGATCCCGAAAAACCAACTGGGTTGTTAGTGAACCCGAAAAACTAACGGTGTTAGATTTTGGTTGGTGCTCTTATGAAAACCAACTAGGTTTGTTTGTGAGTCTAGAAAAATAAACACACTGTAATCAAAGGTAGATTATAGTAGAATTTCTAAGGAAAGCTTGGAGAGTGGACATAGGAACGGGTTACTTTGAACCACTATAAATCTTTGTGTATTTGTGTTGTGCTTTTTTCTTCTATCTCTCTATATACTTTGCATACTTATAATTCTTACTTTACTTTCATAGTTTGATTTTGTTATCTTAATTCCATTGCTCATACTATATACATCTCATCCTCATCACTTAGATTAAAATCAAAGCATATAATTACTTAGAGTTAAATTTGGCCAAAACTTTTATAAGAACCCAATTCACCCCCCCCCCCCCCCCCCTCTCTTGGGTTGCTACCTCTAGGCAACAAAGATATATAAGAGATAGCATGTAGGAAGTACAACATCACCTCCATTATCCATCTAGAAGATCTAGTACAAGAAGAAGAACAAGAAAGAGAATCCAGCCAATCTTGAGAAAGAAACTTAGAAGTCAACTTGGGGAAAAGATCCCTCTCGCATTGTCTTCTTCTCCTTTTCATCTAATGATGGCTGCATGCTGGTTGTCTGTGGAATAACAACCTTCCAAAGCTGCCTTGCCTTATCATTAGAGGAGAAGGAGGCATACAAAGAAGAGGAGAAGATGAGGAGGGTGTGAGCTAGGGAACCAAGAGGGGATGCAACATAGGAAATCTAGCAGGCAGTAATGGGGAGAAGAAGGGGAGAGGAAGAATGGGATTCAATTAATTCATAAAAAAAAATAGCAAGAATATAATGATAAGCATTACTCAAAATACAATTAGATAGGCATTACTCAAAATCTTACATGCCTAACCCAGTCATAACATGTATTATTATCCAGTTTAATTTGCATATTGAAATCACCAGTAAGTTATCTATATTTTTAGAGATGTCATGCATAATTAAATTTGAATTAATCACAACAATTTATACCATCTTGAAAAATAAAGTAATTTATAATTAGTTTTAATTAATTAATAAAATGTGTAAATATTACTTACCTCACGATAGATGATGTTCATATAGCTAGCTTACTCTATTTACAAAGATCCTTTCGGACAAAATTACCCCAAAAATGATGACATATCAAATTAGGGCTTTGCTTATAATTCAGAATAATTCTATAATTTTTTTTAGAATTCTAAAGTTCTAACTTTCTTGTAATTCATCATTGTTATAAGGAAAATTTTTCCTTGGCTATTATTCCATTGACATTAGCACAACTAATGACATCTCTATCATAACCCTCATTTTCTTTTCTTTTCTTTTCTTTTTTTGGCTTCTTTCCTTTCTTTTTTTTTATCTTTTCTTTCTTTCTCATCCATCCAAACACGTGGAAAAATATGGGTTAGCTCTTTACATCACTACAAGAATATCAAGTATTAGCAACGGCAGAAAAGCCATTGCTAATAGTTCTCTTTATCGATAACTAATTATGATCAAAATTCTTTCTATCACTAAAAGTTGTTAATTATTAGCGATGGCTAAATTAGTTATTAGCAATAGCAATACTTATTAGCAACGACTTTAGCGATAGAGGTTTAGCCATCGCTAATAAACCAGTAATTTTTTTAATTTGATAGTAACTTTATTAGTGATGGAATATTTTATTAGCCATGGGATTGCTGTCACTAATAACTCCATCGCTAATAACATTAGCGATGGCTTTAGCGATCGTAATTTTACCATTGTTAATACTTATCCTATTTCTTTCATTTTCGGTCATCTTGCCACTGCCTCATTCTTTTCCTCTCTTTCCGCTATCACTAGTTTCTACTTTCTCGAGCCTTCGACCGACGGATCCTACTTGCTTGAGCCTAGAGCTACTTCCCCACATGAGGCCCCCACCACCTCCTACCTTCCCGAGCCCTTAGTTGCCTCTCATCCAGTCCTCATTAAATTCAAAACCAACAGTACTCTATTCATAAAGAGGCTATAATGACTACCTGATGCACCTAAAGAGTCTAGAGAGAGATGGATGTGATGCATTTCTATTCTTATAGTTGCAAGGCAGGCTAGCTTGGATGGTCTGTTACATCACAGGCAACCACTTGCAGCCACCTCATGGTTAAAAGTGCAGAGAAACTTGCAACGCCTTATTTTTTAATGGTGGATCTAAGCCTTCTTCTTTTCTTCTTTTCTTGTTTTCTTTGTTGGTCTTTGATTTAAGTACTATTTTTAATTAGTGGTAGTATTTTCAGGCTGGTCTTAGGTATGGGTAGGGACTGGCCCAGTTCCAGTCCCAACTATGATGAAGATTTTGGATTGCTGATTTTCAATTAATGATCTTTATTAGAATAGATATTGTATTGTCTAAGTCTTTTTTCACTAACCAATAATTATTTCATCATAAAAAGAAATATTAGTGATGTAATTTGAGATTTTAGTGACAACAATCATGTTGCTAATAAAAAATATTTTTTTAAATTTAAGTTTATTATTATTAGCGATGACAAGATACTTATTTAAGATGGCAAAATACCATCACTAATAGATTAAAAAAATAATTTTAGTTCTTTTAATATATTTTTATGATTATTAATGATGGAAAAATTTATTAGCAATGATAAATTACCATCTCTAATAAAAAATAATTTTATTTTTTAAATATATTTTTATAATTATTAGCAATGATATTTTATCATCACTAATAAATTTATTTTTTAATATAATTTTTAATTATTATTGATGGAGGAAAATTATTAGCAATGATATTTTACCATTGCTAATAGTTTATTTTAAAATATAATTATTAGCGATGGAGTAAAATTATTAGCAGTGATATGTTACTGTCGCTAATAAGTTTATTATAAAATATAATTATTAGCGATGGAAGAAAATTATTAGTGATGATATTTTATCGATGCTAATAACCTTTCTGCCCTCATTTTCTTTCATCATGCACCCTCATTTTCCCCCACCTCTCGCATGTTTATCCCCCACCGTGCACCCTCCGATCCACCCTCTCTTTCCCTCGCCTTCAATCCTTATTTTACCCTACCATGCCACCAGATCTGGCATCCTCGAGCATCCTGCCATCTTTCCAAGCCTTCGACTGCCTCCCAGGTCCCTGACCTCTCGATTGTAAGCCCCGGGCCACCTCCTACTTCCTCGAGCCCTGTGCCACCTCCCCTCAGTTGCCCCCAGCCCGCCTCCTCCTGGTTGGTGGTCCGATCATCCTCTTTCCCTACTGCCAGATCCAGCTTTTTGAGTCACCAACTGCTTCCTCGAGCCCTGAGCCTCCCACTCGCCTCCCCCGACCACCTCCCACCTCCCCAACCCTCTAATTGCGAGCCCTCGACCACCTCCCACCTCCCCAACCCTCTAATTACGAGCCCTCGGCCACCTCCCACCTCCTCTTGGCTTGATCTTGTGGCCCCAACCTACGCTGCCTTCCCGTAGCCCCATCCCTGTGCCCTTATTTTCATGGCCACATCCTCGAGCCACTGCCCCGGCCCTGTCGGTCCAACCCCACGGGCCTTGCCCCAACGCCCCCAGCCTGCAGCCTCGACCCTGCAACCCTTGCCCCATTGGCTCGACCCCATAGCCCCATACACATGCCCTCATCTTTGTGGTGGTAGCCGCGTCCCCAAGCTAACATTCCGACCCCAAGCCATCCGCTCGTGCCTCAGTCCTTGCACGCCAGTCCATGCCTTGGTCCTACATGGTAGCCTACCTTTTGTTATGAGTATTAACAATGGCATTAATGACGGCTAATACCATTACTAAAAATTAATTTTTTTATTTAAATTATATTAATTAAGTATAATTAGGTATTAAAAAATTAATTAATTAAATATTAATTTAATTAATTAATTAATTAATTAGAAGTATGGGGTATGAGTCTTAGCATGCAGAGCACTCGGACTGAGAAAAAGTGCCAGATAGCATTACAAACATGGGGCCAAGGCATGCCTTGCATGCTCGGCCTTAGGTCCTAGCTGGCATCCAAAACATCCAGCCTTCACATGACCTATGTGCTCAGGTAGAGGGAAGATTGTTGGGTTCTAGTTGCATAGTGGAATATTATTTTCAAATATTTTGTACAAGTTTTTAACTCTTTAAAACGAGCAAATCAGAACTCAAACCCTAGGACCATCTTGTAGAATTCAACCAAACAAATCAAGCATGAATATAAGGTAGATATATACTTCCTAAAGATGATGATTCGGTACAAGACTAATCTCTACAAGACACCAAAGTAGATGTCTTCTAATGGTGATCCACATAGGATTGATCAGGATCCATCCTAAGTTGATATAGTGCTATAGCCTTCTTCATAAGTTCACTAGTGATTTCTTTCTTCAAGAATGGATTGCACCACCATCTGATTACCTTCAAATGTCCACAAAGCTACTCTTGAAACCTTTTCTCAAAAGATCTCACCTCCATATTTGATTCAGAAATTCCAATTCATGGACAATCTGAACCCTAGGACTAGCAACCATTGTCTTTCCTTTTCTCTCCTATTTTTTCTTTCTATTTTTCTCTCACTTTTTTCTTTGTCTTTTTCTTAAAATTTTCTTGTCTTTTTTCTCTCAATCCCATGCCCAAATTTTAGAAAAATGGCATGCCACATCTCATGTAGCGCCTCCTTTAAATAGGAATCCAAGAGATGTAAAACACCTCCCTTGGCACTTGTATTTTCTCATGCGGTGTTTTAATACATTGCGTGAATTAACTTGGGTGTTGGATTTAAGATGAGTAACCTAGAAGGACTTCTCCTTCTGGGTGCCATTTAATTAGTGGGTATGTGGATTAATTGCCATAACTTAATGGCATGGGAAGCTAAGAGGAAATTAAGATTGGTGCTTAAGGAGGACTCTTCCTTTTTAATGCATTCATAAGTGTGGCGCCCTAATTTGATAGGATGGTGGCATGTAGATGGCTTTGGACTTGGTCAAAGATTAGATAACATGAAACACTTTCATGTTAATCCATCTAGGAGACCAATAGATTTGAACCTAATTAGATTAGGTCAAAGCATCAGGTTAGGGTTAGCTCAAATACATTAGAACTAAACCTTATTGGGAACTTGGGTTAATTCATACGTTAGCAAGTAAATTTAACCCATTGGGTTTACAATAAATCCAATTGAATCAGACTATGATCAAATTTCTAAGTGTGTGACCCATTAAATTCCATATCTAGCCAGTAGTGGACAAAGGCCCATGAGCTAAACCAATCTGATCATATTAGATCAGCCCAAATGCATCAATTCATTAGAACTCTTTCTAATTACTTTTTGAATTAAACTCTTTTAATTCATGTGAGTCCACAAGTCAAGATTGATGTCTAGCAACATATCATGACTATCTAGAAAATATAAATTTGGTGGAAATATCAAAATATCCTTCAATGGCAAGTTACTATGCAATTCAATCCTTCGATTATACAACATCTCAGATAAGCTATAAGCATGAAAATATGTCAAGCCTAAATACTTATCCATATGTATCTCGATCAAAAGGTGATGATTTAATTGATGATACAATAGAAATTCTTTTTTAATTATCATCTTGCTTAGGCCAAAGACTTCTTGAATCATCAATCTATGAGATCACATAGGATATTTTCTCCCCTTATAAGGAGTGGTCGATTCCTTATTGACCACTCACAACCTCCATGTACACTTTACCATATCCAGAACATCCCACACAAGTCTCAGAGAGTCATGTTAGGAAATAAACCAAAATATAAATTCATATAGATAAGGTACCATGGTGATCTTAGGTCTAAGGATCACTTGCACAACTCTCATTAGAGAATAAATAGCTGACATGCTTATAAGGCTCCATCAGATGTTCACTTCTTAGGTTAATTCAGTGAACGTATTTTCAATGAGCACCACATCTTAGTATTAGTGTCACCACACAAATGATTATGAGATCAATCATCTTCTTCATTAAGTATAAAAAAGATGTGGCAGTCTTATTGGTATCACCCATCTCCGACTCGATGATCCAATGACTAAAAATATTTTAGATTAGGGCTATCAAGATTTTAGGTCTCATTGGCATGATCTCATCATTTTTCTAAAGCCATTGTCCTAGTCTATGGGGTTAATTATAATCCTACACAAATATTAAGATGCAAAAAATAATGAAACAAAATATCTTATTTATTAATAAATAAATATCAAGTATATGAGATTGGAAAATAAATATAGAAGAATATCCTATCGCATCACACATGTGATTGGCTTATAGGACCTAATTTTTTCAAAGGTGTCAGTCAGCATTATGAATATGGAGCTGGGGCAAGCATGCTCAGGCCTCAGGTCCCACTTGGTGTCCAAGGCATCCAGCCCTCGTATGCCCTATGCACTAAGGTCGATGGTGTTAATTTTTAAAAAAATTGCATTGCATGGAACCATAGACCCATCTTTTGATTAATATATATATTCTAATTTAGTTAAATTAGTTTTAAATTAATATATTTAATTAATTTAAATAAAAAATATTTAATTTAATTAGTTTTAAATTTTTGGACCAGACTCAAGGAGGGGTGTGGCCTGGCCTAGTCCGGCCCACTTCTAGTCCTATTTGCAATCTTGCTTGATACTTTGGAACCTCCAGGATGGAATTTACCTATATGCCATGCTAGTGTGCTCATGCGGACTAGTCGTCTGGCATGCTTCAAGTCTGCATGTATGGGATGCACGTCTTGATAGTCTCCATTTGTAATGATGTCCTTTATTTCTATGATTATGCTTTTGAGAATGCCACACTTGTAGTTTAAAGATAGGCTCATTATCCTTATAAGAGCTGTGTCAATAGGGAAATGCTTGATAGAGATACAATAGTTGTCCATTTATATAGAAGTAGATTTATGCCAAACTATAAGTATTGGTACCTACATGAGGAGACGCGGAAGATAATGGCAAGGACTTTAGAGGCTCTACTTGTTCAAGATTTTGTTGATATGCAAGAGCTTAATGGTGATAGGCTTGAGCAGATGATTAACATGTTTGGTGGATTTGATCTGATTATTGGTAGAAGTCCATGTAATAACACTCCTTAAAGGGTAAGCATGGCTATGGCGGTTGCTACCTTGAGGGTAAGCATGGCTATAATAGTTGCTACCCTAGAGGATAAGCATGGCTATAACCAGAGCAATCCTGTAGTCCATCATGGCTATAGCAGTTGCTATCTGAAAGATTATTACATGGGCTTTTACAACCAGACCAAACCCATGAAATATGTTAATCATCTATTCAAGCCTATCACTTTTAAGCTCTCGCACATCAACAAGGTCTTGGACAAGTAGTGCCTCCAAAACCCTTGCAATTGTCTCCCACATCTCTCCATGCAGGTACCAATGCTTGTAATTTGGTATAAATCTACTTCTGTATAAATGGGCAACTATTGTATTCCTATCAAGCATTTCTTTATTGATACATCTCTTACAAAGACAATGAGCCCATCCTTGAACTAAGAGTGCAGTATTTCTAAAAGCATAATTATAGAAGTAAAGGACATCATTACAAATGGAAATGGTCAGGACGTGTATCCCATGCATGCTGACTTGAAGCATGCTAGATGACTAGGCCGCAAGAGCATACCGACATGGCATCCAGGCAAATCCCATTCTAGAGATTCCAAAGTATTGAGTTAGATTGCAAATAGGACCGAAAATGGGCCAGACTGGGCTAGGCCATTTCCTTCCTTGAGTCCAATCCAAAAATTTAAAAATAATTAAATTAAATATTATTAATTTAAATTAATTAAATAATATTAATTTAAAACTAATTTAACTAGATTAGAATATGTACGTTAATGAAAAGATGGGTCTATGATTTCATGTAATATATTTATTTTAAAAATTAACACCATCGGCCTAAGCATGCAAGGCATTCGAGGGTTGGATGTCTTGGATGCCAGTTGAGACCCGAGGCCCGAGTGCACAGGGCATGCCCTAGCTCCATGTTTGCAATGATGACCAGCACCTTTCCTCAGCTTGAGCATGCAGGGTGCACGAGGGCTAGATGCCTTGGACACCTACTGGGACCCAAGGCCCAAGTGCACAGGGCATGCCTTGGCTCATGCAGGGCATGCAAAGTCCATAGACAGATTGATGGAGGTGATGCATTTCTATTCTTGTTATTGTAGTTGCAAGGCGAGCTTGGATAGTCTGTTACATCACTGACAATCACTTGCAGCTACCTCATGGTTAAAGATGCAAAGAAACTTGCAATGCCTTATTTTCCAATGGCAGATCTAAGCCTTCTTCTTTTCCTATTTTCCTTGTTTACTTTATTGCTCTTTGATTTTTGTTTTTAAGTTGTTATTTTATTTTTTAAAAAATTTTTACTCATAGTTTGTAACTCGAGAAGGCGGCCGAAGGCTCGGAGAGGCTATGATGACTACCTATGCAAGATGCGCCTAAATAAAGGTGATGCATTTATATTCTTGTTGTTATAGTTATAGGGCAAGTTTGGATGGTTTGTTACATTGCAAACAACTGCTTGTAGCCACTCATGGTTAAAGGTGTAGAGGAACTTGCAATGCCTTATTTTGTAATGGCAGATCTGAGCTTTTATTATATTTTTATGTACTGAGATTATCATGTACTATTGGATGATAATTAGATAATGTATAAATTAGGAGACCAATAGACCAACATATTATCATATGCTGTTGGATGAAAATTATTTTCTACTGATATATTAAAGATGCTAACTAATAATTTTTGTTACATGTGAGTTAAATTTTGATCATTTTGTTATATGTTGATAGATATTTTGTTTGGACCTATTTTTAGATTATCTGCTTATTTTAGATTTTATTTTTATCGAGAACTTATTTCAATAAGCTTTATTGGCCAACAAAATACGTCATTTTAATTCTTGCATTATCATCCATAATTGTATAATTAATTTGATGAATTTATATATTTTTATTTTTAATGATTATAAATCAAATCTTTCAAAGGTCAGAGTCATGCCAACTAAGGACAAAGCTCTCAAGGAAAGAGCAATCATGCAGCTAGCTCATATGGTTCTGCACCTCTCACATCAGGCGATAAACTCTAATACTTTAGATATTCTCGTTTATATTATTTTGTCCTTTGCTAATTAATATAACATTCTTTACATTAGATTTTTTGCGCTTAGATTTGAACAACAGAGGGTCACTAGTGATCCTACAGTCACATGCAGCAGTGACCGGCTTTCAGATATAGAGTCTTGGTCGAGAACCCACTCGGCTCATGGCACCTCTAACTTGGTTGGGATAGAGAGCTCATCTACATTCAGAGCCACTCACAAGTACCATAACTTCAAATAATATGTTCAAAATTTATCCATTCTAAAGTTAACATTTATTTTTTAAAATTAAATTTGCAGCATATTTAGAGAGTCGGAGTATCTTATATGATTATCGACATCATTCGATGCTTGATGTCGAGGTTAATGAACAAGTTCTCCAGCTGGCCATCTAGAGTTCATGATGCAGCCAGAGAGATATTTTGGGTAAGTCAGAAATGTTTAATTTTTAAATTTATTATAAGTTTATATTCTATTTATTAATACATAGTTGCTTATTTACAAGAGTACTATCAAATCAAAACTTCTCAAGATGAGGAGGCTGGCTATCAAACCTTCAAGGAGGTGGCCATGTAGAGGTTCCAGGATGGTCCGTACAGCCTTCAATAGTCCACCATCGAGCACTTTGGTTTTCAGTCACCATCAAACTAGAGGTCCTATAGGGATCATTAGATACGAGTAGATGTATAGGAGGCCCTGTATGACCAATAGAGCAATGAAGAGTACCCTAATAAGTTACAAAGGGCCCGACAGAATTGGCCTACCTAGCAGAATCTGATCAGGCACATGGGTGTCTCCATCGGCATATATGCTATGACGAATAGACTGATAAAAAATCTATACCAAAACTTTTTATTAAAATTATAAAAAATTATATATATTTTAATTAATTTAATTTTATTATTTACTTATTGTAGATGATAAATGGTAAAAATATACTAATAAAAGTATTAAATTATAAAATAAATTAATCTATTTTTTAAAAATTAATACTTTTGTTAATCTTATATAGAAAATAAGACTATCAATACGAAGATCTTATTTTTCTGATTCAGATGAAATAAATTTCAAACAAAACAAACTTCAAATGAGTCCGAAAATGAATTTTGAAGGAAATAAAAAAAAATCGATCTGGTTTAAATCGGTTCAGAAAAATTGGCTCAGCAGACCGCCTGGCCCGACCATGCTCAAACCAACCAACCCGCTAATGCCATGCTTATGCAGTGCTGATGTTAGCATTTTTCGTGGTGCATGGTGGATCGTTATGGAGGGCATTTCGAGGATTTCATAGGGAGAAGAGCACTCCGATTGGCTGAACAAAGCGACGGTCCATGCAACATCAGGCTTGCGCATGGTCTACAAAGGGCAATCTAAAAATTCTACCTGATTCGATGGATGTCTTTCACTAAGATTTGATCGAACGGCTGATAGTTGTGCGCTGACGAACGACGGATGCAACTCCTAGTTGAGATTCAATAATTGAGATTTATTCTGACTTTTAACTAAGAATCTGAAGCTCTCTTGTGCACAATCTGATGGTCAAGATTCAATCTTTAAGGCCGATCCAATGGTCCAAATGAATTTTGACTTGATTTGGGATTTTAAAATGATTTTTGAGTAATTTTTGGACCATTTGATTGGCAACCAACGGTCAGAATTAATCTAGAGCTCTTTTTGAGTTATTTTGAGAGTTTTAAATCCAATTTCAATGAGATTTCGATGGAAGACCACCTAGATTATTTAAAGGCCTACTATTATCGAAGAAAAGAGGAGGCAGAGAGAAAAAGAAATACAAAGGGTTTTAGGAAGAGAATTTTAAGAGAGAGCCTGGGAATAGGGGAGAAGAGAAAGGGTTTTTATATTTTTTTCTTTTCTTCTTCTGATAATCAAGATATCGATCAAGGAGCTTCTCTTCTTCTTCATCAAGTTTTTCACACCATGAGCAACGGACAATCAATTTCAACAATAAACAGTCTAATTTTTTCATGCTTTTTATTTTATTTGCTATTTTTGAACTTGTTATTATGAACTAAATTTTTTTTTACTAAGACTAAGTTGTAGCCACTCTTTTGATGTAATATTCAGTATGATTTATTTTTAATTTTAAATTTTATTCATGAGGAGTATATAAATTTAATTTTAGTGCTTTTAGATTACTGGCCATCTTCTAATTGATCTGATGAATATAGATATTACGGATCAAGTACATCTATGTTATTGCTTCTTGATTATATACCTTGTATTATGAATCAAATTAGAATTCATATGCATGCAAAAATTTTAGTACGCTTTGGATGTAGCATATTTTAATTAGAGAATTTCATAAAACTTAATGCATTAATATTTTTTTAAATTACATCTAGACCAAAGGGTAATTAATAAATATTGATAGTTTTGCTACGCCTGGACCAAAGGGTAGTGAATAAACTAGGAGACTCCATCATCACATGAAATAAAATTAATCTAATAATCTGAATATTGTATTGACTGAGTTGGTGAACCGATTGCCTTAGTAACCCATTGCTGTTAAGTTTAAAATCCTAATAATTACACTCTCTCTATTTTTTTAAAATTTTTAATTATTTCTTTATTTTGTTCTTTAATTTCTTATTCTCATAAATCGGTCTTCTAAATAAAGCATAAGAAAGAGCTTTTCAGTACTTATTTTTCAATCCTCTAGGGACAATACTCTACTTATTTACTTTATTACTTGATCAACTGATGCACTTGCCATAGCTATAGATTAGCATGCATCAAGTTTTTGGCACTATTACCAAAGATTGTATCTAAAACAATATTAAAATTTTGATCCTAGCTTTATTTTAAAATTTTATTTTTAATTTTTATTCTTATTTTATTTAAATTAAAAAAAATTATTCAGTGCATGATACATATTGGACATAGTAACTTACCACCTTTAGATTCAGAAATTGAAAAGACCATCAGAAGACTACAACAAGAAAGAAACATGACAGCTGAAGATCCTAACGACATCAATCTAGGATTGGATATGGCGACCGAGAGATAGCATGAAGCTATTCGATCAGTACATCATCCATTAAATGATTACATCACACCATCTATAGCCGATGCAGCTTCGAGTATCAGGAGATCGTCTGTGTGAGCAAACAACTTCAAAATAAAATCGACGATGATCCAGATGATTCAATCAACTGTCCAATTCAGTTGACACGTGCATGATGATCTAAATGTCCATATTTCTAACTTTCTTGAATTTTGTGATACTTTTATAATTAATGGGATGTCGGATGATGCTATTAGATTAAGGTTATTTTCTTTCTCTTTATGGGACAAAGCTAAAAGTTGGCTTCATTCTCTTCCTGTAGGTTCTATCACAACTTAGAATATCCTAACCCAAGAATTCTTAGCCAAGTACTTTCCACCTTCCAAGATTGCCAAGATGCGCAACGATATCACTTCTTTTATTCAGATGGACATGGAGACACTATATGAGGCTTGGGAGTGTTTCAAGAAACTGCTGAGGAGATGTCCACATCATCAACTATCCGTATGGCTTTAGATACAAACTTTTTATATCGGTTTATCTCCTACTAATCATTCTATGATTGATGCAGCAGTAGGAAGAACCATTAACCAAAAAATGGAGGAAGAAGCTTTTGATCTAATTGATGAGATGGCATCAAATAGCTATTAGTGGCAGACAGAATGCATGATGCCAAAAAGATCAGCAGCTGTGCAGGGAGTAGATTGCGTGCCAACCTTACTAGCTGAAATTGCAGCCCTTAGAGCCGAAGTCAACAACTTGAAGGGATTAGCTTTGCATGTTCAGAGCATCACCTGTGATCTATATGGAGAAGGACATGATACGAGCAATTGCCAGACAGATAATTCTTTTGCTAAAGCAACTGATATAGCTAATTATGTTGGTAATTTTTTTAGGCCATAACAAAACAATCCCTACTCCAACACATACGATCAAGGGTGGAGGCAGCACCTAAATTTCTCGTAGAGCAATCAAAATGCAGCACAATGCTACCTTCGAGGTACCAAGTATCTGAAAAGAAGTCCAACATGGAGGAGGTGATGGTCAAATTTATGCAAAACTAAGAAGCAACTATAAAAAATTTAGAAGCCAAACTTAGGTAGGACCAAGTAGCAGCAATTCGAAACTTGGAGATGCAAATAGGTCAAATGGCTAAGATAATCTTCGAGAGACCGTGGGATCCTTGCCGAGCAATACGGAGATCAATCCAAGAAAGCAAGTCAATGCTATCACCCTAGAAAGTGGTACAAAGCTGGAGGAGCCACATCAGAAGAAAGAGACTGATGAGCTAACTACAAATAAGGAACCATCAACTAAAATTCGTCAGTCACCAAAATAACCAGCAGATGGATGGTCTCCAGGTATATAGTTTGTCGATCCAAATGTGAAGCCCTACATGCCACCATTACCATTTTCAGAGAGACAAATACAGCATCCAGATAAGAAATTTTTTAACTTTTTAAAATTTTAAAGAATTTATATATTAATATTCCTTTTGTAGATGCTGTCACTCAAATGCCCAGGTATGCAAAGTTTCTCAAAGAAATCCTAACAAATAAGAAAAAGCTGAAGAATCATGAGAGAATAAATTTGAATGAAGAATGCTCAGCAATACTTTAAAATAAATTACCACAGAAGTTAAAAGATCTAGAAAGTTTTACTATCCCTTGCATTATTGGTGATTATAGTTTTGATAAAATTTTATGTGATTTAGGAGCAAGTATTAATCTCATATCTTTTTCTATTTTCAAAAAGCTAGGTCAAGGAGAATCGAAGCCTACCACTATTACTCTTCAATTAGCCGACAGATCCATTAAATATCCAAGAGGTATAGTGGAGGATGTCTTGCTAAAGGTAAACAAGTTTATTTTTCCTATTGATTTTATTGTTCTTGATATGGAAGAAGATTATGATGTACCCCTTATCTTAGGAAGACCCTTTTTAGCCACTGAAGGAGCTTTAATAGATGTTCAACAAGAAAAATTAATTCTTAAAATTCAAGATGAATAAATTACTTTTAATATTTTCAAAGATACTAAACATCCTAATGATAATCAAACTTGTTTTCTAATTGATATTATTGATAATTCATTATATGAGAATTCTATAGAAAATAGGTTTGAGACTATGAAAGCTAGCAATGTCCAATTGAAAGAGGGCTTGACCAAACATGAAAGTATTCCAATTGAAGTGGCACCGGATTAATTCAACTCAAAATTCAAAGAAAGTCAAGCTGAAGATTATAAATCAGAACTACTAGATAGGTTGTTTCTTTTCTTTTTAGTTTTGATCATTTTTTTTTTATTTTTCAGTAATTTATTATTACTCTTTTACTACTTTGGTGTGTATTTTTAATTTTGCAGAAAAAAATCAATGAGAGCTCAAGCAAAATTTCAAAGCTTCAAAGAACCAGACTGAGGCAAATCAGATGTATTCCTTTTTGTCCTTTATTGCACCCTTTATTTTTCTTTCTCCATTAAGATAATGTAGAATAAGTTGGAGAGTAAAAAAAAAAAAAAATTTAACCATGTGTCAAGAAGAAAATCTTGAGCAAGATAGATTGGACAAGTGATAAAAGATAGAAGTATCTGCTAATGAATGTAACGAGTTAAAGAAGTAGATTAGTTGGTCAGACTTTTAGCAGCCTACTTAGGTCATCAAAAGACTATTAGCACTTCTAATTACACATGCATACTAACAAGAAAAAGTAGGTATTGATTATAAGGCTAACTGAGGATTCAATTATCACTAAAAATTGGTAATTAATATACATTCTAATAAAAAAACTTGAATTTAAGGAAAGAACTACCTACTTAAAAATAAAGTGCAAAAGACAAAGTATATGTGGATTGCCCAAAGCCTAGTAACTAGGTCTTCGCACCTAGGTCAAGTGTGAAAATTCACGTAAAATGGTAGAGGAAAGGCTAGGATGCTCAGCACATCAAAAAAAAAAGGATAGTGTGAAAGCTACCTTAATTTATGAGTATAAAATTGAGAATGTATAGAAAATTGACCAAAATAGGTGATAAAAGAGGATACTTTTATCCTTTAATTTAACACTGAAATGCTAAAATTAGTTATCACGAACATAAGTGCTGTAAATCTTTGATGTACTCTAAGAAAATTTTTAATTGTATTGACTGAAAAATTTGCTTCTGAAGCTCAATGCTTAGTTAGTGGTATTTTCTAAACTTTTTGATCTTTAATTTTAGATTTTATCTTTTTGATGGATAATTTTATTGAAATATGGTATTAAATAAAATATTGCTAAGGGACTAGCAATGACTAAGTTGGAGGGTGTGATAAATGGTAAAAATATACTAATAAAAGTATTAAATTATAAAATAAATTAATCTATTTTTTTAGAAATTGATATTTTTGTTAATTTTATATAGAAAAGAAGGCTATCAATATGAAGATCTTATTTTTTTGATTTAGATGAAATAAATTTCAAGCAAAACAGACTTCAAATGAGCCCGAAAATGAATTTCGAAGGAAATAAAAAAAAAAGTCGGTCCGATTCAAATCGGTTCAGAAAAATTGGCTCAGCAGATCATTCGATCCGACCACACTCAGATTGATCGACCCACTGATGCCACGCTTACGCAGCGCTAACGTTAGCATTTTTTGCGGCGCATGGTGGACAGTTATAGAGGACATTTGGATTTCATAGGGAGAAGAGCACTCCGATTGGCTGAAGAAAGTGGCGGTCCATCCAACATCGAGCTCGCGCATGGTCTACAAAGAGCAATCTAGGAATTCTATCTGATTCGATGGATGTCTTTCACTAGAATTTGATCGAACGGCTAATAGTTGTGTGCTGACGAATGACATATGCAGCTCTTGGTTGAGATCCAATGGTTGAGATTCATCCTGACTTTTAACTAAGAATTTGAAGCTCTCCTGTGCGTGATCTAACGATTGAGATTCAATCTTTAAGGCTGATCCAATGGTCCAAATAAATTTTGACTTGATTTGAAATTTTAAAATATTTTTTGAATGATTTTTGGATCATTTGATCGGCATCCAACGGTCAGAATTAATCTAGAGTTCTTTTTGAGTTATTTTGAGAGTTTTAAACTCGATTTCAATGAGATTTCGATGAAAGACCACCCAGATTATTTAAAGACCTGCTGTTGCCGAAGAAAAGAGGAGGCAGAGAGAAAAAAAATACAAAGGGTTTTGGAAAGAGAATTTTAAGAGAGAGCCTAGGAACAAGGGAGAAGAGAAAGGATTTTTATATTTTTTTCTTTTCTTCTTCTGATAATCAAGACATCGATCAAGGAGCTTCTCTTCTTCTTCATCAAGTTTTCCACATCAAGAGCAATGGATAACCAATTTTAGTAATTAAACAGTCTAATTTCCTCATGCCTTTTATTTTATTTGCTGTTTTTGAACTTGTTATCATGAACTAAATTTTTTTTTACTAAGGCTAAGGTGTAGCTACTCTTTTGATGCAATATTTAGTATGATTTATTTTTAATTTTAAATTTTATTTATAAGGAGTATATAAATCTGATCTTAATGGTTTTAGATTACTGGCCATCTTCTAATTGATCTGATGAATATAGATGTTATGGACCAAGTACATCTATATTATTGCTTCTTAATTATATACCTTATATTATGAATCAAATTAGAATTCATATGCATGCGGAAATTTAGTACGCTTTGGATGTAGCATATTTTAATTAGAGGATTTCACAAAACTTAATGCATTAATATTTATTTAAATTACATCGAGATCAAAGAGTAATTAATAAATATTGATAATTTTGCTATGCCTGGACCAAAGGATAGTGAATAAACTAGGAGACTCCACCGTCACATGAAATAAAATTAATCTAATAATCTGAATATTATATTAATTAAGTTGGTGAACCGATTGCCTTAGTAACCCATTACTCTTAAGTTTAAAATCCTAATAATTACACTCTCTCTATTTTCTTAAAATTTTTAATTATTTTTTTATTTTGTTCTTTAATTTCTTACTCTCATAAATCGGTCTTCTAAATAAAGCATAGGAAAGAGCTTTTCAGTATTTATTTTTCAATCCTCTAGGGATGATACTCTACTCATTTACTTTATTACTTGATCGACTGGTGCACTTACCATAGCTATAGATTAGCATGCATCAGTAGACATGACAGCTAGGTCATCTACCAAGCCAGCTACAATTATGGGAGGCCACATACCTATCAAGGAAGACTGGTGATTACTTAGATTCTAGGTTGAGGTAAACTATGGTAAGAATTTCAAACTATATTTATTAAGTTATTACAGGATCTAATATATATATTAGAACTAATATATTTTTGAATTATGTAGACAGATTATATGGAGTACATCATGGCATGATACGGTGATAACCTATCCACTCAGCCCCTCATTGATCTTGAGGGATGGCTCAGAATCACTGGAGGGGTGAATAGGAGCTGGGTTATAGGATTTGGCCATAGCTTCGATCCTTTAGTGGCTAGATACTCTTCGATATTCTCATAGGCCTCGATGTCCTAGAGTTAGAGCGATGTGCACATGGAGGAGATTGTGTAGAGGCTTCTAAGCCAACGACCTCAGAGATTTCAGGATGCTGTCATATGATTATGAAGATTCTTCGAAACCTATAGATACGTGACCAGTTGGGCTCGTTGTCCCAACCATCATATTAGATAATTCTATTAGTAAACTCTTTTACGTATTTTAGGTTTTCATGTTTAAAAGCTTCACATATTTAGGATTAAGTTGAAAAAGGGGATGTAGAGGCTAAAAATTCAATCTAACCATCCAATTAATGGTTTGGGATGGTCTATAGCTCCATATCATTGAATAGAATGTATCAAAATAATATATTTAAAAATTAGAGGAGTATATCGAAAGATATGCCTCCGTATTGAAATTTATTAATAAAATTTTATTTTTCTTCATTTCAGGATGCTAGAACATCCGACTCTCATCCACTAGCTATTAGAAAGTAGTAAGACAAGAAAGAGGATGATGACAAGAATCTAACCTATTTTTTTTTATTTTAATGAATTATACTTTTTTATACTACTTGTAACATTATATAATTTATATTTTTAATATAATATAATTAGTTTTTTATTTATTATTTTTATATTATCTTTGAATTTTAATTATAACAGGTGTGAAAAACCATAATTGATTATGATTAATAAAAATAGATTTAAAAAATATTATTATGATTTTTTAAAAAATAAAATTAGCTATTATTGATGGCATTATCGATAAAAAAAGCCATCACTATTTTTTTTTATTATTTTTAATATATGATTTAAAAAATAAAAAATAAATAGTGATAAAATTTTAGGCATCTAAATGCCATCACTAATTGCTGTTATTAGTGATGGCTAGAAATTCGATCGCTAATAGTAATAATTAGCAACTAGGATTGTTTTGACCATCAATTAATAATGGTTTTCCATCACCAATACTATTAGCGATGATAAAACTACTATTAACAACAGTAATTAACCATCTCTAATAGTCAAATTTCTTATAGTATTTTGCCACCACCTATGGGGCCATCACTAATGATAAAACAGCTGCCAATCGTCGCCATCCATGGTGCAGCAACTGCTCAATATTGAAAAGAGGAAGAAGATCCTAACATAGATTCTGAAATAATGGAACCAAGCTCTAATCTTCCTTTCTCCAAGGCATAATAAGTAATAAACATTAGAAGTAGAAAAGAAATACTTACTAGAGGCTAAGAGAAAGAAGGTAATTAAGGACAGGAGGCTTGGGGAGGCAGCTAGGGCTCGGAGAGCTGGGAGGTGGTCAGGGACTCGAGGATGGGGGATTGAGGAGGTAGGAGATGGTCGGAGGCTTGTGGCTAGGAGCTCGCGGTCGGGTGCTTGGAGACACTATAATAAAGAGCTATAACAAGGGCACATGTGAGAAAATAAGGGCATACAGGGGGTGGGGCAAAACAAGCACTACTATAATAAAGAGCTATGATGGCAGTTCAGAACCACTGCTGTAGCCTAAAAGACCGCTGCTATAGTCTATAATAGTGGTTACTTAACCGCTATCACTATCACTATCGCTGTAGGTCTATGGCAATGATTTTTGCAGCGGTTATCATAATCACTGCCATAATGCACCCATGGCAGCATTTGTATAACCTCTGCCATTGAAAATCAATGGTAGTGATTATAGAACTGCTACCATATATGTTTATGGCAGTAGTTGAATAACTGCCGCCATAGATAACTATTGTAGTGGTTACGTAACCACTACCATAGGTCATATATAGCAGCAATTGTATAACCGCTGTCATAGATTATCTATGGTAGCGGTTGCATAACCACTATTATAGTTATCTATGGTAGTGGCTATTTAACCACTGCCATAGAGCTAATGCAATAATTTCTTAACCACTGCCATAGGTTATGGTAGCGGTTAAGATGAGATCTATGGTAGGATTTTCAATTGTTGCTATAGATTTTGAATAAAAAAATATTTACTTTTTAATATTTATTTTTTATCTGATAAATATGGTTCAATATATAACATAAGATTATATCTAAAATAGTACAAGAATAATCTAAAATACTCAAATTTTATTACTGAATAAAATTTATTATAATATTTTTTAAAAAATATCAAAAATCTAAATCTAAATCTAAATCATCATCATCGGGAGGAGATGGAGCACGAGCTAGAATTGGTGCTTGGGCTGGAGCTAGAGCTGGAGGGGCTAGAACTGAAATACTAGCCACCATATCCTCAAGGCCCATGAAGTTAACTCCAAAACATGTGAAGACCCTTATCACCATAGCGCTCATGATGCTCTGTAGCTGAGATATGCGCTCCTTAGCTATAGTAGCTCACTCCATAGCCTAAACACCCACTAGTAGCCTCAGCTACCTGTGCCAATGCCTCCTCAAGCTGCTCTCGACTAACGATCCTGAAAACATGTGAAGAGATACTCATCTCAGACCAGTAGCTTATCGGTGTATATCTAGGCCTGCATTGGATCCTTCTAGAGTGCTCAGGTCCTAAGTCCAGAGATAGATGATCATGGAGGCCAGAGGTATCTGGGCCCTCGCTCATGAGCTTATCTAACAACTCATATAATTGCAAATTCAAATAAAATATCATAAGAAATGCTATAATACTAATAATACCAATCTATTTATTATTTTTAAAAATTTTTTCAATTATAACTTTTACTGACTTGCCATTCTTGTCCGTACGGCTGGATCGAAAGATGGTGCTATGGATGGGCACACCCTCTCTCTTATCAGCTATAGCAATGGACCAGCTTATCAAAAACATGCAAAAAAATATTAATTTAATTTATAAACTAAGATTCAGAATTTATTATCTTTTTATACATGATTGGTCATAGACTTACAGCCAAGAGTATGCAGGTACTCCTGAGTCACCCGATTCTGATGGAAAGTAGCCTAAAAATTATTTAAATTATAAGTATTTAAATAACAAATATTTAAAAAATATTTAAATATAATTTTAAGTGTATTGAAAAATTTAAAAGTTAGAATTAAACATGAAACTCCTAGCTCCTCCAATGTCTAACTTTTCCCTCCCACTAACTAGAGGGACAGTCTTGAATTCAAGGAATAAGCTCCTCCAGAATGTCTCGTCGGTGCTCGAGCCATCCTCTATGAAGCTTGCCCTTGTAGTTTCGGTACAACTCCTCAATCTTTTTCAGTTGGATATCTTGAGTCCTCTCATGATCTAGAAAGTCATACATTCTCTGCACAAAGTTATCAAAAGTTGATTACAAAATTATTCCAATCAAATATAGTGTAAACATATTAAATGCATAAATATAATTAAGATACACCTATCCATTTCTCCTTCTACATTCGATCCCTAACACTAGCATCCATCAATCATCAATTTACAAATAGTACTAGAATGATGTTGGACTGCCTCACAAGCACTCTAAAAAAGGAAGGCATCTCCTGCACAGCCTCCTCAACTTGCCTCCCCTCCCGATCATACTCCACCATGATCTAATGTTGGTGGTTCCATACATGCGACATACGTATGGAACCGCAAAATATTCTACTGAATGATGCACCTATAATAAAAATATATTATATAAATATATAAAAGTATACAATAACTATATAAATAAATAAATAAATAAATAATACAATAAAAATATACTCTCACTAGCTATGGGATCGTGTGACGTGGATGTCAGTGAAGACTCATCAGTGGGTGAAGCATGTGCTGGTGATATGGCTGATGATGGAGGCTCAAATGCCAATGGATAAGTAGATGTTGATGGTTCCTGGACAATCGATATAGATGTGGATGGAGTATGTGCCGGTAGCGGCTTAGATGCTAAGCTCCGCATAGCCCGTTGAGGGATGAAGGTGAAAATTAGATGACATTTCGATGCCATCATGACCTACAACGTTAATGAACATTAACCAACATAATATGTTGAATAATAATTAATATTAGTAGAGAATCAATAAATAAACTCTAATATTTATACCAAAATATTGAACTCGTCGCCTAATTGCATCTATAATATAGACATCACTATCGCTCCTGACAAATATATTCAGGACTTGGATAGCACCAAGTAAGATTTATCCTAAACAAGCACTTTGTATGAATGGCCTAACATCATCATCAACCTCGGTATCATCAAAGATATGCTCAGGCACCATCCTCACAACAACATTCCATTGAGGCTCCAAGGGATCACTAACATAGAAGACTTGACTAGCTTGAGAGATAAGTATATATGGTTCTTTAGTGCGGAGATGGTGTTGCATGTTGACAAGAGTAAAACCACACTTATCAGTCTTCATCCTTGACTAAGATTAGGTGTCAAACCAATTGCATTTCATCAACGCAATTCTTCCTTTAGAATAGTAATATAAGATAACTATCTTCTTCACCACCCCATAATAATTTGGATACTCCATACGAGGCTATGAATCTCTTGAGCTAGCATAACACCTAGTGCTGGTGCTCAACATCATGCTACTATTTTGTATTACCACATTTATGGACTAGCTATGAATATTAAATCTTTAGTCGTTAATAACGAGCTATTTATACTCATGCAAGGTATGATTAGATTTTATTAAAAAAGTACATACTTCAGAGCTCATATCATCGAGCGGTAATCTCTAAATTTAAAGAGATTATACCTAATTAGTAAACATATTCAAATAAGATGTACAAAGCAAGAATATGTACTCGCTTATATAATCTTTGAACTACTTAGAAAATTCTTTACTATAATGGCTCTCACTATCATTCTGTTATAGGTTGCATCTATAAAAAAAATCTTCTAGATACATTTTCTTCTTTAAGCTCTCCTCTCAACTATATTCTCTTGTGTACTCCATTCTTGTTGGCTAGAAAGCTAACTTGACCGTCAGAGGATCCATGCCGAAGTCTTCCACCTTTGGCCTAAATTTTGTCTGGTAGATCTCGTCGGTGAGATCATCTTTTCCACCTTCAGCAAACTCTGACGACCATCCATGTTCTGTACCAATAGGATTATCACTAGAGAGAGGGTGTCTGAGCCTTTGTTTTAAAAGAAATAGTCCATTAAGATGTGGTCTTCTTTTTCCTCTCTTCTTTCATTTTTTTTCTCTAACCTTCTTTTGCTCTAGCAAAATGCCGCCCAGAAAGCTCTTTTACGAAGATCCATCATCACTGCTGTTAGATCCAATCCAGAACTAACATATCAACCCATTCTGACTGTACTACCTGCACCTCAACCTCCTCCACTAGCAATAGTGGTGGATATGAAATAGTTTAATCTACTACTATAGTAGGTGAGAAGCCTCACAAAAGCAGTGTAGGCCATGAGCAAGCTCTGGCACCACCACCATCGAAAAGACTATTGTTGGAATATCAAAATCTGGTATAGAAATAGCCCACCTGGAGAAGCTAGCAAAAGAATCCAGAAAAATAAAAATAGAGAGCAGAAAGCTCCTGCTCTGAGCATGACTCCACCCTCAGAAAGTCTCTGCCCTCATCAAGCCAACCACCCTTTGAGATTCATGATTGTTGGTATAGAATCTGGTTAACGTCGGATCGAACTGGGGTTGAGGAAGAAGAGGTCGCTGTCGGTGACCTACAAAATAAAGTTTCATCTAGAGTCGATGGTGGTGGCTCCGACAGGATCCTTCGATAATCAAATCAACTCTTCTGATCAACAAAAATGGAGTACTCAAAAAAGAATTCAGCAGAATTTTGAGAAGAAGAAGAGTGCTTAGAGAAAACGTATTTGGAGGGTTTCTTTTTATAGACGGAGCCTAGAGCAGACTGATAGATGATAGTCATAACTGTTCGATCGTGGGTCACTCAGGACCACGTAAAATTTATTACAGAGAGAGGTGTCGCCCATAGCAGATTGATAATGATAGTCGTAACTGTTTGATAGTGGGATCACCTATAGCAGATTGATAAATAACAGTCATAACCATCTGGTAGTGGGCCACTCGGAGCCATATGGAATTTGTTACTAAGAGAGGTATCCATTGTCATGATGTGCCCATTCATTGAGATTTAATAGTCGAAGTTCGAAGAAAGCAGATGTTGGTTGGTGAAGAGCTTTGACATATATCAATTTCAAAGGAGTTTAGACTCTTAAAGAGAATAAGACTAGAGAGGATCATCCAGGAGGAATACTACTTAAAATCTGAAAGTAATCCATTGGAGAAATTTGGATGGAGTTTGACTAATGGAGAAGTCCAGAAGGAGTTTGGCTCCTGAAGGAATCTGACTATAGAAGAAATTTGAAAGAAGTTCAGATCCTGGAGGAATTCGACTGAAGGAGAAGTCTAGAAGGAGTTTGGTTACTGGAGGAATCCAACTGAAGGAGAAGTCTGAAAGGAGTTCGACTGCTGAAAAAATCTGACTGAAGGAGAAGTTCCGAAGAAGTTTGACTCCTGAAGAAATCCGACTGAAGGAGAAGTTTGAAAGAAGTTCGACTGCTGGAGGAATCCGACTGAAGAAAAAGTTTGGAAGAAGTTCGGCTGCTGGAGGAATCTGACTGAAGGAGAA
Source organism: Cocos nucifera (assembly GCA_006176705.1). Classification (NCBI taxonomy): domain Eukaryota; kingdom Viridiplantae; phylum Streptophyta; class Magnoliopsida; order Arecales; family Arecaceae; genus Cocos; species Cocos nucifera. Next base: position 251,137 of record QRFJ01000642.1, on the reverse strand, counting down.
GTCCGAAAGGAGTTCGACTCTTGGCAGCTGCTGAAGAAGTCTAGGAGGGGTTTGGCCATTGGAGGAAGAATTTTTAATCGAAGCTCTTCCATGATTACCAGTTATATTAGATTGGACTTTGATGGAAACGGGGTTTATTCCCAATACTAGTCTCCCCACTCCTAAGTTTGAAATTCAAAGGAAGTACAAAAAAGATGATTGCCGAAGTTTTTTTCCTAGCTCTGCACCCGTTGAGGTTGAAGCTTGGGGGGGAGATCTTATCTTCGATTGAGGTTGAAGCCTGGGGGAGATCTTATCTCCAGTCAAGTTTGAAGTTGAGAGATCTTATCTTCTTTTGAAATTGAAGCTCAGAAGAGATCTCATTTTCAGTCGAGATTGAAAGAGATCTTATCTTCTGTTAAAGTTGAAGCTCGGAAAAGATCTTATCTCTAGCCGAGGTTGAAGGAGATCCTATCTTCTATTGAAGTTGAGGCTTGGGGAAGACCTTATCTCTAGTCGAGGTTGAAGAAGATCTTATCTTATGTTGAAGTTGAAGTGATAGGTACACGATGTTGTCATTAAGACACCATGTTTATCAGTTTAATCAGACTTCTTAAAATAATTGAAAATGCATAGATTGTAGTGAGTCAGGTCAAATCCACAGAAAAGATAGTGTTTTTAGATTTAAAATCTTTGATTTTTGAAAAAAAAAAGAAAAGGATTTGAGTTTTTGGAATCAAAAGTGAAGTTGGAAAATTAAAAGCAAAAATTAAAAGGTGCAGAAATTTAAATTTGGTACTAAGATCTATTAGTTAGATTTTAGCATCTACTTGCAATAAAATAAAAGTAATAATTAAAGTGCAGAAATTAAATTGTAATAAAAAGCAACAAATTAAAGTGCAAAAATAAAAATTTTATTAGTTAAAATTTTAAAATTTAAATACATAGAATTTAAAAAAGAATAAAATAGCTTGATCTCTGATCTTGGATCGGCATTGGCAGAAAGTTGGTGTAGAAGCTCGACTCTTCTTCTTGGCACCCATTGCTTCGAAGCAGCCTTTAACCCATAGCCTAGCTTTGCCCTGTACCAAAGCTTCATCTTGATCAGAGATGTTGATTTTTGGAGGTCTGGGATCCTTTTTATAGAGCTAGGAGGGCTGGATATTTATTTCTAAAGGCAATGTAGGACTAATGGCCTTTGTAATCGTCAAAATCTAAACAAAATTTGAATTAAAATAGCTCTGATATGACTCTGGTAAGCCTGGTGAAATCTGGCCATTCAATAGAAATCCAACGATCCATAAATCATCAAAATCAGATCAGATTGGGTCGGATCAATTTCTGACCGTTGGATTGTGCTTGATGGAGGAAATCTGACCGCAAATCATGCTTTGGGAGTCCTGATCACCACCGGGAGCATTCTGGATCGTTAGATCAAAGTTGGAATCAAGCGTTATCATCTGATGGTGATCCGAGTGAAATCAGCAATCGAAAAAAATGCTGACCGTCCGATCTTGACCGCAAATAACCACCACCGCACGATCGTGCGTTTACTATTCTCATGGATCGCATGGACCGACTACATCGTGCACCGCAACCAATCAGTGTCCTTTATTGACCGATGAAAAGATCGAAATGCCCTGTGAGCCACGATGAATTTCCTGTAATCCCTTTAGGGGTCTAGGTCTACCACGTGGCAGGCTTTGAATCACTGGTGTCTGCCGAGCTGGCGGTCTACATTGTGCTGTAGACCGGCTGATGGCTTCTGAGCTTGAGTCGGCTAGCGTGGATGGCTTGGCACGCCGACTTGGTTGGCTTGGCTCGGCATGTCTGGATGCACCAACTGCTGCGGCGTGGTGGCTTGACTTGCGGAGCCGGCTAAGCCATTTTCTTTTTTATTTAAATTTTATTTATTTTATTTCTTTAAAAATTCATATCTTTTCTGTTTTAGCTCCATTTTACTTAAAATTTATTTTGTTGTGATCAAAAAAATGAGCTCTTTCATTGATAATAAAATTTTATTTTTTAATTATTATTATTTTTTAATTAATTTTTTAATTAATAAAAATATAAATTTCTCAAAAGTTATATATAAATTGATTAATAATTCTTAAAAATTAATATAAATTAATTAATAAATTAATACTTTTATTGGTGAATTTATGATGCTTATCACACCCCTCAACTTAAGCTTTGCTCGTCCTCAAGTAAAGAAAAAATTTAGTTTTAAATACCTTTTAACTTTAGAGTTTCGAATTTTACCTAAGTAGTTTTTAAAATAGCCATTGATATTCAATAGAGCTTAAATGAGACATATCATTAGGATATTAATACTTATCAATAAAAAAATTAAGTAAATAACATTAAATTTTTTAGAACTTTTTCTAAATTATCCTACCTTTATCTCTGATTTGTCTAAACTTTCATATAGACAAGTGTATTACTACTTCCATCCTTCATTTATTGATTTTTTTATTTTTATATTGTCCACTTTTTGATGCGAATATCATTGCTTACTTAGGCAATGGGATCCGGTTACTCGGTGGGAAATTCTTTTTTTTTTTTTTTTTTAATGTTGTATCACTATTGAGTGTCTTAACTTAAGCTTTCTATTTGATCCATGTAGTGAGTCTTGGGTCAATAACTTCCAAACCAGTTGGCTTTAGGGCACTAGGTATAGAATACCCCTCGGGCTTACTAGCTCGAATTAAATAGGCTATGAGTTAAGACTAGCTTTACAACGAGCTTCTTTGCCCTTCTCACCTTTTGACGTGAAACTCAATGCTTGCTTAGGCAAAGAGGCCCGATTACTCAGTGAGAAGTACTTGGAAACTATTTTATTAAAATAAATTTTTTATATGAAGAAACGTATAGTTACCCTACACAAGCCTATAAAATGTAGACTTTTCTTCGATGCTAGTAGAAATAATTAAAAATGCTCCAAGAAAAAATATTTTATATTCTAGACTTAACTCTTTATTGAATTTTCTTAATACTTGATTCCTTAATATCTCATAGATTTTCTGAATGTGCATCAATTTTCTTTTAAAAATGCTTAGTTTAATTCGATTCTTAAGCATAATCAGGTGTCTAAATACTAAATACTAACTTTTTCGCGGACTCAAAATTTTAAAATTTTTATTTTTTCTCCCCCCCAACATAATCGATATTGTCCGCAATGGAGAAGAAAAAAAAAATAAAGGATGTAATAAAGAATATTTAAAAATACATCTGACTATATTTTTGGTTCAGCACATGCCTTTGAAAATTTGGGCTCTTCCTCCAACTTATTCAAATTATCCTAAAAAAAATAAACTAAAAAAATAAATTAGATAAAAACTAAATATTGGGTTTCCTCCCAACAAGTGCTAAGTTTACTGTCTTCAGCCAGACACAATACAACTTACTATCCTATGTCAAATATTGGATTGATAAATTCTAATGATTTTGGATTGCTAATCTCAGAATGTTGACTTATAATCCCATTATTGATATAATCATTATTAATTTTGGGGATATAATTTATGATCCCATTCTCAGACTCATATTTATTAAGAATTTTTCCTATTTGTTCTTCTAAAATGCTCATTGAGTTTTAGGAGTTACGTTTGGTTCAATGGGTGCTGGAATGGTAACTAAAAGCTATTTTAATTTTGGAGATAAATTAATGTGATCTTGCTAAAATAACTCCATTGATATTTCATTACATGCCTCTTGATTTTTGTAAGAAGAACCGGCTTCTTGGGTTGAAGGGAATAGACTTTTGGGTTTATAAGTCTCAGGTAAATCATCTATTCTCTTTTCTCCTTTTTCTATCTTATTTAAATTAAAACCAGCATCTGTACTAGTTTCTGGCTTGGGTTCTTCTATGTGGTTAGTCTCAGTACTAATCAGTTTTTCTAATTTTTCATTTTGGCTAGCATCAGTACTAGCCTCTCTCACCTGATCTTGGTATGGGTCCATAAGAATCCTATAGCTTTTAAGTTTAGGAATTACTTTGGTATTCTCAAATTGGGGATTCTTAGGTGAGACATTAAATTGATAACTTGGTCCAGGTGATTGGTGGACATTAGATGGGTTGTTTGAAATTGGTAGATTTGGTAGTTGATCTAGTTCTCTCCTCATGTTAGACTCAACTAATTATCCAATTTGAGCTTCTAGCTTAGCAATAGATTGCTGTTGAGTCAGAATCAATTGTTGAAGTTGGTTAAATCTATCATCAGCTAGATTGGTCTGTTGAGGAGGTGGGTATGAAGGCTGATCATGATGTGGTGGCTGGATAAACTGACTAGGCTGGCCATTATTATAGGTATAGTTTTGGTATTGGGGCCTATTTTGATAGTTTTGGATAGATAAAATTTGGGTTTGAGCCTGAGTCTATTGGGATGTCCAAGAAAAATTATGGTGGTTGCTCCAATCTGGATTATATGAATTTAAAAATGAGTCATTAATCAATTTGGAGTACCCTTGAGTAGCTTGAACTTGTTCTTGGATAAAATATGAAAACTATGCAGTCATAGGATATTCACTCACATGATGGGTTGGGCTAGCACAGATTGAATAAATCTCCTGATAATTAGAAGATGATGTGAATTGTGCAGGAGATTGTTGACCTAGGATTAGGAGTTGATCTATTTTCTGAGCAAGAAGATCAACTTTATCTAATTTTTGGACTATTAGATTCAGATTAGCCATTTGATTATTATGTTTAATGTGAATCAACCATTCAATTAAGCTCAACTAAATCAGAAAAAGCGATTTCCTACCATGCATGTATTAGTGTAACCCTAATGTATGGTTCAAAAAATTTTTTAGAATTTTTTTAATTTTTTTTTTTTTATTATTTTATTATATTAAAAATTATTTTTTTTAATTATTTTATTTATTAATTTTAATTTAATTTAATTTAATTTAATTATCATTTTTAATATTTTTTTAGTTAGTTTAATTTAATTTTTATTTTTATTTTATTTTATTTTATTTTTAGAGGAGTAAGGAGAAGAAAGAAGAGTTCTAAAGAAGAGGTCCTAAGGAGTCCTAGAACTAAGAAGAAAGAGAAGAATTAGGTTTAATTAGATTTAATGTTGGTTAGCAATCAAGTTGGTCAATCAATTCTGACTAGAGGTTATCCTAGATCTAGATAGCTCCTAACTATCAAGGTTACCTTCAAGCCCTCCAAGTATAGGATTAGCCAATCAACTGGCCAGGTAAGTATAAGGTCGGTGGGAGTCCCTCCGTTGCTTGCCTTAGACACCAATTGTGCTTGGCCAAGGTAAGCGAACGGAATCAATTAGAAACCACCTTCCTTCGGGTCCAGTCGTCCTTGAACCACTTTCCTAGACACCAGTCAAATTGACTAATGCTAATCTGGTTCAACTCTTAGGATTCCTTGTCCTATTGAGCTCGAGTTCCTAGGGTTGATGTCTAATTGATTTTAAAATTAAAGGCTTAGGTCAATGCAGGAAGCTGGTTGGTTGTTTGTGGGCTAAGGAAGGGTGATCAAATCCCCACCTTATCTTGTTTAATTGGGTTGTGCCCTTAATTTGATTTAATATGAATATGCATAAAAAAATTTTAATTAAAGGGTTCTATGCAATTTAAACTAAATGCATGCAATTAATTGAATTCTGAGAGACTTAACTTACCTCCAGTAATCACCAAAAAAAATAAAATAAAAATAAAAATAAACATAAAAATAATATGATGCATGCTCTAGGTAGTTAGGATTTGTAATCTTATCATGAGACTTTTAATTAGGTTTAAATGGATTTTTTTTTTAAAATTAATTTAAAAATAAAATAAGTAAATAAATAAAATAAAAAGGAAAGAGAACTAGGGTTAGGATTGATCTTACCAAGCAAAACTCCTGATTCATTTTGTTCTTTAATCTTTTTTTCTGCAAAATAATAAAAAAATTAGCAAGCAATAAAAATTTTATTTATAATTTATTTACAGAAAGATCAAAAAGATCAAAAATTTAATGTCCGTGCCTTCCCCGACAACGGCGCCAAAAACTTGGTGCGTTTGTCGAAATTATTTTTAATAAATCAAAAAAATCAAAATCAAAAATCGAAAATATTCTCCGATAATGGCACCAAAAACTTGATAGGTTTGCGATGTTGTCATTAAGACACCGTGTTTATCAATTTAATCCAACTTCTTAAAATAATTGAAATGCGTAGATTGCAGTGAGTCGGATCGAATCCATAGGGAAGGTAGTGCTTTTAGATTTGAAATCTTTGATTTTTGAAAAGAAAAAGAAAAGGATTTGAGTTTTTGGAATCAAAAGTGAAGTCAGAAAATTAAAAGCAAAAATTAAAAGATGCAGAATTTAAACTTGGTAATAAGATCTATTAGTTAGATCTTAGCATCTACTTGCAATAAAATAAAAGCAATAATTAAAGTGTAGAAATTAAATTATAATAAAAAGCAAGAAATTAAAGTACAAAAATAAAATTTTTATTAATTAAAATTTTAAAATTTAAATACATACAACTTAAAAAAGAATAAAATAGCTTGATCTCTGATCTTGGATCGGCATTGGCAGAAAGATGGTGTAGAAGCTCGGCTCTTCTTCTCGGCACCCATTGCTTTGAAGTAGCCTTTAACCCATAGCCTAGCTTTGCCCTATACCAAAGCTTCATCTTGATCGAAGATGTTGATTTTTAGAGGCTTGGGATCCTTTTTATAGAGCTAGAAGGGCTGGATATTTATTTTTAAAGGCAATGTGGGACTAATGGCCTTTGTAATAATCAAAATCTAAATAAAATTTGAATTAAAATAGCTCTGATATGACTTTGGTAAGCATGGTGAAATCTGGCCATTCAATAGGAATCCAACGATCTAAAAATCATCAAAATTGGATGCATATCAGCCCAGATCGGGTCGGATCAATTTCTGACCATTGGATTATGCTTGATGGAGGAAATCTGGCCGCAAATCGTGCTTCGGGAGTCCTGATCACCATCGGGAGCATTCTGGACCATCAGATCGAAGCTGGAATCAAGCGCTGCTATTCGATAGCGATCTGAGTGAAATCGACAATCGAAAAAAATGCTGACCATCTGATCTTGACCGCAAATAACCACCACCATACGATCGCATGTTTACTGTTCCCATGGACCGCATGGACCGTCTACATCGTGCACCGCAACCAATCAGCATCCTTTATTGATCGATGAAAAGATCGAAATGCCCTATGAGCCGTGATGAATTTCCTGTAATCCCTTTAGGGGTCTAGGTCTACCATGTGGCAGGCTCTGATTCGCTGGTGTCTGCCAAGTTGGTGGTTTACATTATGCTGTAGACCGGCAGATGGCTTCTGAGCTTGAGTCGACTAGCGTGGATGGCTTGGCACGTCGGCTTGATCAGCTTGGCTCGGCGTGTCTGGATGCACCGGCTGCTACAGCGTGGCGGCTTGACTTGCGGAGCCGGTTGAGCCGTTTTCTTTTTTATTTAAATTTTATTTATTTTATTTTTTAAAAAAATTATATCTTTTCTATTTTAGCTCCGTTTTACTCAAAATTTATTTTATTGTGATAAAAAAAATGAGCTCTTTCCATTGATAATAAAATTTTATTTTTTAATTTTTATTATTTTTTTATTAATTTTTTAATTAATAAAAATATGAATTTCTCAAAAATTATATATAAATTGATTAATAATTTTTAAAAATTAATATAAATTAATTAATAAATTAATACTTTTATTGATGAATTTATGATGCTTATCATAAAGCTCAGGAAAGATCTTATCTCTAGTCGAGGTTGAAGGAGATCCTATCTCCTATTGAAGTTGAGGCTCGGAGGAGATCTTATCTCCAACCGAGATTGTAGGAGATCTTATCTTTTGTTGAAGTTGAAGCTCGAAGAAAATTTTATCTTCAGCCGAGGTTGAAGGAGATCCTATCTTCTGTTGAAGTTAAGGCTCGAGGGAGATTTTATCTTCTAGCCGAGGTTGTAGGAGATCTTATCTCTTGTTGAAGTTGAAGCTTGGAAGAAATCTTATCTCCAGCCGAGGTTGAAGAAGATCCTATCTTCTATTAAAGATTGAAGCTCAGAAAAGATCTTATCTCCGATCGAGGTTGGAAAAGATCTTATCTTGTATTGAAGTTGAAGTTCGGAGGAGATCTTATCTCCAGCCGAAGTTGAAGGAGATCCTATCTTCTTCTAAGATTGAAGCTCGGAGGAGATCTTATCTTCAGTCGAGGTTGTAGGAGATCTTATCTCCTGTTGAAGTTAAGGCTTGAGGGAGATCTTATCTTCTGTTGAAGTTGAAGCTCGGGGAAGATCTTATCTCCAGTGGAGGTAGAAGTTTAGGAGAGATCTTATCTCTGACCGAGATTGAAGGAGATCTTATTTTCTATTGAGATTGGAGCTCGGGAGGAGATCTTATCTCCAGCCGAGTCGGAGCCTCTCTTCTCACCTCGTCTAAAATGAATGAGGCCTTCGACTTTATTTTCGTTAAGATGAGGTTCTCCTCCTATTCCTAATGCACTGTAGGAGTACATTAGGGCCATTATCAGGGCCTCTCTCCTTAATTCATCTAAAATGAATGAGCCCTTTGACTTTGTTCATGTTAGGATGAGGTTCTCCTCCTATTTCTAATGGGCTGTAGGGGTACATTAGGGCCATTGTCAGGGCCTCTCCCCTCATCTCATCTAAAATGAACGAGGCCTTCGACTTTGCTCATGTTAGGATGAAGTTCTTCTCCTATTCCTAATGGGCTGTAGGGGCACATAAGGATTGGTATCGGAGCATCTTCTCTCATCTCGTCTAAAATGAATGAGGCCTTCGACTTTACTCATGTTAGAACGAGATTCTCCTCCTATTCCTAACGGACTATAGGGGCACATAAGGATCATTATCGGGGCCTCTCCCCTCATCTCGTCTAAAATGAATGAGACCTTTGACTTTGCTCACGTTAGGATGAGGTTCTCCTTCTGTTCCTAACGGGCTATAGGGGCACATAAGGGCCGTTGTCGGGGCCTCTCCCTTATCTCGTCTAAAAATGAACGAGGCCTTCAACTTTGCTCATGTTAGGATGAGGTTCTCCTCCTTCGACTTTGCTCACGTTAGGATGAGATTCTCCTCCTATTCCTAATGGACTGTAGGGGCACATAAGGACCGTTGTCGGAGCCTCTTTTCCTCATCTCGTCTAAAATGAATGAGGCCTTTGACTTTTGCTCACGTTAGGATGAGGTTCTCCTCCTATTCCTAACGGACTGTAGGGACACATAAGAGCCATTGTCGGGATCTCTCTCCTCATCTCATCTAAAATGAACGAGATCTTTGACTTTGCTCATGTTAGGATGAGGTTCTCCTCCTATTTCTAATGGATTGTAGGGGCACATAAGGGCCATTATCAGGGCCTCTCTCCTCATCTCATCTAAAATGAACGAGGTCTTTGACTTGCTCATGTTAGGACAAGGTTCTCCTCCTATTCCTAATATAGCCATTTTTAATTGCTTTTTTTCTATCATCACATAGTTTTTGCACCAAGAAATAATAATATTGAAATAGAAGAGTTTTATTAAAAAAAAATTACTTGCAGTATATTCTCAAATTTTCTGAATTTCAAGATCGTGGGAGCGTTGTTCCTTCGAGTTCCTTCATACGGATCTTTCCAATTTGGGGCAAGCTTCCCCTAGCTCTGAGGCTAAGAGATGGCGACTCGTCGAAGCACTAAGTCCTCAAGAGATAGTGTTGATGATGCCGAGAGGCAGCTGATCTTTTTGTTGTTTCTCCCTCTTTGGTGGTTCTGACTGCGACAGTGCTCTCGATCAATCTTCTCTTGCTTCAGACCGACGTCTGTGGAGCATTGAGGGGGGCATAGTTATGAAATCTTCTCGGAGGAGAACTTCGTCGTGCCCTTCTATCGAAGCTTCTTTGACAACGAGCTGAAGGAGTAGTTCGGGCTCGGTTGTGCTCATGGGAGTTCGTGAGCATGGTCGAACTTCATTCGGCCCTCCATCAGCTACGGGATTATTAGACTCATCCATCCACCGCTCTCCTGTGGCTTTCTCATCCTTTAACTTGAAGGTTTCTTTCGCTCGGACATATCCTTCAGCCTGAGCTAGCAAATTGACAAAGTCCTTAGGGTACTTTTTCTTTAGAGAGAATAGCAAATCATTCTTCTAAAGGCCACCCTTGATTGCAGCCATTGTAATAGATTGGTCTAGGTTCCAGACCTCCAATGCAGTAGCATTAAATCATGTGACATAAGTTCGGATAGATTCTTCCTCCTTTTGCTTAATATTCATCAGGGAATTCAAACCTCGATGGGGACATCGACTGTTGACGAAGTGAGCCACAAACTGATAGCTCATTTGATCGAAGAAAAAGATGGTACCCAGCTTAAGTGCTGAGTACTAGTTTCTTACTGCTCTTTTTAAGGTAGTTGGAAAAGCTTGGCATAAGATGGCATCTGGTGTGCCATGGAGCAGTATCATAGTTCGGAAGACCTCAAGATGATCGATCGGATCAGAGATTCCATCGTAGCTTTCAAATTGGGGGAGCTTGAAGTTTGGCGGAATGGACTCTTGCATAATTTTGAGAGAAAAAGGGAGATCGATGTGGACGTCATCATGGTGAGCCGAGATGACATGGTGGAGTTCCTCAATCCACCGATCCATCTCCCATAATTTTTGATTGAGGACGTCATCTCGATCACAGATCATGGAATGCTTTCGACTGTAGATGGGGAAGGTCTCTTTTGGAGAATAATCATGATCCGAACAAGAATTCTCTGCTCTCTATTTCTCCTTCCCAGGGATGACGGATATGCTAGCCCCAGTGCTCCTCCTTGGGACCAATTTCTGACATTCCGATGGCGAGTTTTCTGATGAAACTGCTACCAGGGGCTGCCGCATGACCTACACCATTTCGGTGAGGCCTTGAACCCACTGCATCAGTAGGTTAAACCACTCTGAATCTACCATGGCCATCGGTGGAGGAGGTTGAAGCACCGATGATGGAGCAAGAATGGATGGATCTGGCTCAGATCTAGCGATAGAAGAGGTAGATCTTCGGGTAGTCATCTTTTTTAGAAGCATTTCTTGGAATTGAGAAAGAGGATGGAGATGAACCTTGAAGAAGAAGATCCATAAGATCGACTGAGCACTCTTTTAAGAACAAGGGTACCTCAAGAATAGAGTGCCCTTTCTCTAGCGCCGATCCTACCACGTCCTCTGGGCATACCAAACTACTCAAAGGCTATCGACTGGGAAAACATCATTCGCCTTGACCTTTAGAATGGAGGTAGTCATCCCAATCGAGCTTAAACTCCCATCAGCATGGATCGTGGCCTTCAATGAGTAGCGTAACTTGCAAGATCTCAGAGTCAACCTCGATCTACTAGAAGAAAAAAGAGAAGAAGCCTAAGTTCGGACGGCCTATAGGCAAAGGGTAGCCCAATATTATAACTCTAGAGTTAGAGGTAAAATATTCAGAGTGAAGGACTTAGTACTTTGACGAGCTGCTATCTCTCAATCTCAGAGCTAGAAAAAGTTTGCCCTAAATTGGGAAGGACCCTACGAGGTCATGAAAGTTGTCCGACCTGGGATGTACTACTTGAAGAAACTCGGAGGGACAGACCTACCTCGACCATAGAATTTAGAAAATCTATGAATATATTATCGATAATTTGATTACAATGAAATCCTCCTACTTCAACATCCTAATCTTTGTTGTATACCGATGAAAAAGGAGGACTATCCCACGAACTTAATTTCATGACAAATATAGCCCGTTAGGAATAGGAGGAGAACCTCGTCCTAACATGAGCAAACTCGAAGACTTCATTCATTTTAGATGAGATAAGGAAAGAGTCCCTGACAACTGTCCTAATGTTCTCCTACAGCCCATTAAAAATAGGAGAAGAACCTCATCCTAATGTGAGCAAAGTCAAAGACCTCGTTCATTTTAGACGAGATGAGGACAGAGGCCCTGACAACGGTCATAATGTGCTCCTACAACCTATTAAAAATAGGAGGAGAACCTCATTCTAATGTGAGCAAAGTCAAAGACCTCATTCATTTTAGATGAGATGAGGGGAGGAGTCCTAACAACGGCCCTAATGTATCCCTACAACCCATTAGGAATAGAGGAGAACCTCATCCTAACATGACCAAAGTCGAAGACCTCATTCATTTTAGACGAGATAAGGGGAAAGGCCTTGACAACGGCCTTAATATGCTCCTACAGTCTATTAGGAATAGGAGAAGAACCTCATCCTAATGTGAGCAAAGTTGAAGATCTCATTCATTTTAGACGAGATGAGGGGAGAGGCCCTGACAATGGTCCTAATGTGCCCCTATAGCCCATTAGGAACAGGAGAGAACCTCATCCTAACATGAGCAAAGTCGAAGACCTCATTCATTTTATAAGAGAGAAGAGGAGAGGCCCTGATAATGGTCCTAATGTGCCCTACAGCCCATTAAAAATAAGAGGAGAATCTCATCCTAACATGTGCAAAGTCGAAGGCCTCGTTCATTTTAGATGAGATGAGGAAAGAGGTCCTGACAACAGCCCTAATGTGCTCCTACAGTCCGTTAGAAATAGGAGGAGAACCTCATCCTACCATGAGCAAAGTCGAAGACCTCGTTCATTTTAGATGAGATGAGGGTAGAGTTCTTGACAATGGCCCTTATGTGCCTCTACAACCTGTTAGGAATAGAAGGAGAACCTCATCCTAATATGAATAAAATTGAAGGCCTCATTCATTTTAGACGAGATGAGAAGAGAGGCCTTGAGTCGGCTAGAGATAAGATCTTCTTTGAGCTTCAACTTCAATAGGAGATAAGATCTCCTACAACCTCGACTGAAGATAAGATCTCTTCCGAGCTTCAATTTTAATAGAAGATAAGATTTTCTATAATCTTGATTGAAGATAAGATCTCTTCCGAGCTTCAACTTCAATAGGAGATAGGATCTCCTTCAACCTCGATTGGAGATAAGATCTCCTCCGAGCTTTAACTTCAAAAGAAGATAAGATCTCTCTCAACCTCCATGGAAGATAAGATCTCTTTCGAGCTTCAATGTCAACCGAAGAGAAGATCTCCTCCGAGCTTCAACCTCAACGGATGCAGAGCTCAAAAAATAACTTCAGCAGTCATCTTTTTTGTACTTTCTTTCTTCGAATTTCGAACTTGAACGTAGGGGGACTAGTATTGGGGATAAACCCCATTTTCGTTGAAGTTCAGTCTGATGCTTAGCCTAATGTAACTAATAATTACGAAAGAACTTCGATCGAAAATTCTTCCTCTAGCGGCCAAACCCCTCCCAGACTTTTTCAGCAGTCGAACTCCTCCAGAAGCCGAACTCCTTCCGCACTTCTCCTTCAGTCAGATTTTTCTAGTAGCCAAACTCTTTTTGGACTTCTTCTTCAATCGGATTCCTCCAGCAGTCAAACTTCTTCTGGACTTCTCCTTCAGTTGGATTAAATTTTATTAGTGTAGAATCTGATTGACGTCGAATCGAGTTGGGGTTGAGAAAGAAGAGGTCGCTGTCGGTGATCTGCAAAATAAAATTTCATCTGGAGTCAATGGTGGTGGCTCCGATAGGATCCTTCGATGATCAAGTCAGCTCTTCTAGCCAACAGGAATGGAGTGCTCAAAAAAGAATTCAGTAGAATTTTGGAAAGAAGATGAGAGCTTAGAGAAAACATATCTTGAGGATCTCTTTTTATAGACGGAGCTTGAAGCAGACTGATAAATCACAGTCATAACTGTCCAGTCATGAGCCACTCAGAGCCACATAAAATTTATTATGGAGAGAGGTGTCACCCATAGCAGACTAATAATGACAGTCATAACCGTCAGGTAGTAGGATTGCCTATAGCAGACTGATAAATGATAGTCACAACTGTTCGATAGTGGGCTGCTCGAAGCCACGTGGAGTTTGTTATGAAGAGAGGTATTCATTGTCGTGATGTACCGTTCGTTGAGATTTAATAGTCAAAGTCTGAAGGAAGCAGACATTGGTTGGTGAAGAGCTTTGACATATATCAATTCCAGAGGAGTTTGGACTCTAAAAGAGAATATGGCTTGAGGAGATCATTCGGAGGAATACTACTTGAAATCTAAAAGTAATCTGCTAGAGAAATTCGAATGGAGTTTGACTAATGGAGAAGTTCAAAAGAAGTTCGGCTCTTAGAAAAATTTGACTGTAGGAGAAGTCTGGAAGAAGTTCATCTCTTGAAGGAATCTGACTGAAGAAGAAGTTCGGAAGAAGTTTGGCTGTTAGGAGAATCCGACTGAAGGAAAAATCTAAAAGGAGTTTGGCTCTTGAAGGAATTTGACTGAAGAAGAAGTCCAGAAGGAGTTTGGCTCCTAGAGAAATTTGATTGAAGAAAAGGTTCGGAAGAAGTTCGGTTATTGGAGGAATCCAACTGAAGGAGAGATCTAGAAGGAGTTCGGCTCCTGAAGGAATCCGACTGAAGGAGAAGTCTAGAAGGAGTTCGGCTGCTGGAGGAATCAAACTGAAGGAGAAGTTCGGAAGGAGTTCGACTGCTGAAGAAGTCTGGGAGGGGGTTTGGCCATTAGAGGAAGAATTTATAATCGACACTCTTCCATGATTACCAGTTACATTAGGCTAAGCATCAGACTGAACTTCAGTGGGAGCGGAATTTATCTCCAACAACGATTAAGATGATGTCCTCGATCAAAAGCTCCAAGAGATGAATTGGTGGATTGAGGAACTCCATCATGCTGCATCCATTCATAATGATGATATCTGCACTAATCCACCATTCAGCACTCAGATCATGTTGGGAATTGTATCACAAAGTCAATCATCATCCTATTGACGGTTGAGCTATTTTATAATTATAATTAATTTATTAATTAATAAAAATATTTTGACATCTTTTTCATCATAAGTTTACATCTTCTAATGAACTTTATTATTGTGATGAAGTCCTTAGGACTGTTTAGTTTCGATAAAAAGAGGATTTATCGATTAGTCTTTAAATTTGTTCACGATCAAATGATAGGCTGTTAATTAGGACAACAGCATCTATCGAGCATAGATCGCTATATGCCATTTAGGTTGGTTAT
Source organism: Cocos nucifera (assembly GCA_006176705.1). Classification (NCBI taxonomy): domain Eukaryota; kingdom Viridiplantae; phylum Streptophyta; class Magnoliopsida; order Arecales; family Arecaceae; genus Cocos; species Cocos nucifera. Next base: position 236,103 of record QRFJ01000642.1, on the reverse strand, counting down.
CCTCTTAACCAAGGAGTGTGGAGACACTGGTATGGCATATAAGTGAGATGTATGGATACATCATCATTGAATGTGATCAATTTTAGAGCATTCTGCTGTCAAGAATGTCTTTGATGGGATATAGATATAAGTATCCCTTTGATCTGAGATCACCTTAGTGACTTGCAAGTAACTCACTGTGCTTTGGTACTAGACTAACTAAATTTTTAATTCAGCAATGGAAGGCTTCTAGGCATAGTCAAGTACATGCGAAGTCAGAGTGTGATTAAGATGGAATTGACCAATCCAAGAGTTGGAGAAGAATGTATCACTGTATTTCAATATAGCAAAACCTTGGCCACGTAATCCATCAGATAGATTTGATATTTTGAAATACAATGTGGACAATCTGATCAGAGTTGAGAGTTAAACTTTGAGGTGTTCTACGAGCATTGTGGTCAAGGGAATGAATTATACGAAAACTATATCCACATGGATTCTAAGGATAGTGTTCTACACCTTCGACCTATCCGACCGTTGGATTCATTACTAGATGGTCACTTCGATTGATATAAAAATTTATTTCTATGCTACTAGCTTAGGTTCAGACCTATGAGGTCATATATATTAGAGCTTATGATCTGATCAGATGGTTGATCAATGATTAAGAATCGTTATAGGGTTAAACAATCAATACGATTGGTGTTTAACCTTATGCAAGTGCTGAAGGAGGAATGATTAGCAATTGAATTGCTAATTAGCTTAATTTGATTAAGCCAATTGGCTGAGATTAAGTCTAATTAAATATGATTTAATTAGATTTGGTTTGGATTTGATTGAATCAAGTTCAATTGATTTATTGGATAAGCCAAGTATAAGGAAGAACTAGTCCTAGTCTAACTAGGACTCGGATTAACCCAATTTTCTAATTTGATTAAAAAATAAATTAAAATTAAATCTAATTTAATTTAATTTAATTAAATCCTTAAATGAGTTAGGATATTATTTAATTTGGTTGGTTTAATCTTAATTTTATTTGGTTAAAAAATCTTATTTGACCAAGTCAAAACAGGAGTCCTAGTGTGACTAGGACTCCCTATCACTTGCGCCCCTTAATCCTCACATCCCATACCCTTTTTATTTTGTTTTTTAAGTGAAAATTCTCCACTCCTATGGCTTCTCATGCCCTCTTTCTCTCCTCCTTTTCTTATAAGGTAATTTGTTGGAAGACCAAGTTAAAAGAGGAGTTAGTTTTGCTTAGGATTCTATGAGATAGAATCCTTGTTGACCAAAATACCTTCCCTTGAGTACCACCCCCTATTTTAATTAATTCTTCTTTTATTCCATGAAAATAATCTCCTTTTTTGTGCACCCTCCCTTGCTGGTCCACGCCAATAATTGTGGAGGTGGCACCCAAGAGTTGGGTGCCCTAACAACTTTCCATGTTAGGATATTCCTAGTCTAGGATTTTGATCTAACTTGGACTCTTCTTTTTCTCTATTTATTGGATGAATTTTATTCTAATTTTTTCATGAAATATAGAGCTTTGGGAGAGGTTTGGGGTGTGCAAAAATTAGAGGAAGAGGATCCTTGGGCATGTGGGTTTCTTAGGCACCAAACTAGGTATCTAGGTGAGAGAAAAGGGAAGAAGAAGAGGGTCTTCTTCTAGGGCTATTTTATTTTCAATCTCTCCTTTCTTTTTTTGAGTTTTTTCTTAGAGAGTCTCAGATCAGTAAACTCTCATCTGTCTTCTCATATTTTGGAGAGTTCAAATTTTGAAGAAGGGAGCATCGGATTGACCGTCGAAGAAGAATTAGCACAGTACTAGCATGCTATACTGATTTCTTACATCGAACTTCAGATCAGAGATCATAGGCTCGTGTGGACAACTCCTAGAGGCCGAATGCATGTGCAGCTCATGACTTCATTCTCAAGCCTAGATCAGTAAGTTAGAACATCTAACTTGCTCAGGTAATAGATCTAATCTATTAACTTCATACCTGCATTTGATGTAGTATAGATCTAGGTTGATTTGATCAATCTTTTACTTTCTTATTTGATTTTAATTTATGATTTAATATCATATCTTGATCATGTAATAGATCTAAGATCTAGATATTTATATATTTATTTAAATAAATATTTAATTTATTTAAGTCTTTCGCTGTAAGATCTTGAAAAGTTTTCAAGATCTACCTATAAAATCCTAGATCTGGTTCCTTCAATTGGTATCGGAGCCATATTGTTATTACATGATTTTTATTCATATTTAGATTATTTCTTAGATTAGATATAATTTATAATCTAATTATTAAATCTAAAATTTTAAAAAAAAAAATTAAATCTTACAAACTGCCATAAGGTTGTCCTGCTGTAACTTTTATCCCTTACAGTGAATAGGTTGTCCTAGTTTGTAATGATCTGACTCTAATCATAAATTTATTAGATTTGATCTAATTTTATTTATAATTTAATAGATTTAAAATAATTTTAAATCTAAAAATAAAATATTTTAGATTGCATGGACTGCTATAAGATTGTCCTACTTGAAGGTTTACCTCTTACAGTGAATAGGTTATCCTAGTACATGCTGATCTAAAATATTGATCATAAAATTTTAAATTAGATCTAAAAAATTTTATGATTTGATTAAAAATATTTTAATCTAATTTTAATCTTTATAAATATGTTAGATTTGATCTAAGAAAATTTATGATTGATTATTATTGAAAATATTTTAGTTACATGAATCTGTTTAGATTAGATCTAAAGTAGATTCATGTTTATGTTACTTGCATATTGATTATGAATCAAACATGCAACTTGGTTGATAGAACCATATTGTAAAAATATTTTGCAAACATGAAAATTATTTTCAAAAAGCCAAACCCCAACCCTCAGCCCAAAATTTAATTAAGAATTAAGAAGTTATTTGATTAGGTTTTAGGATTGTAAATTGAAGATCCTATGACACGAATCATAACACATTGGGTTAATGGGTTAGTGGAGATTAGGTTCATTAATTGGGTTAGACCTAGGATTAGATTAAAGAATGGATTTAATTAGAGAATTGACTAAATCTAATCAATTATTATCTTAGATTAGATCAAGAATTCTCTAGATCAATTACAATAGTTATAGTTGGTCAAGTCCATGTCTTTAATAAGAACCAAGATGGACTTGATTCTTGGCTATGCGATCTAGCACGAACTGTTAGGTTGATCTAATTGAAACTAATTAAGCCAGTTGGTGTCTGTGGTAAACCAGACCAGTGGTTTTTAATTGGCAGCTCGCTTATCTGGCCATTTCTAATGGTGTTTAAGGCAAGCCTGGCAGACCCTTCCACTGATCGAACTTATCTAGTCTCTTGGTGAGATTATATTTTGATCAGATCGCTTAACTATTCGAGTTGACCCATGTCAGCTAGGTAAATCAGTTTGATTGATTTAGGTGATCCTAGATCAGCCTATTAATGATCTCCCTTAAGCTGACTTGGTGAAGTTAGTGGGAGGATCATGATAAGCTAGTTAATCTGACCTACTCGCTTCTATAAATTAAATCTTCTAAAATTATTAGATTTTTAAAATAAAATAGTTATATGATAACTGGATCATAGCCTTTCATTAAAGTGAATAATAATGGGTCCATCAGTTGGATAATCATTGGAGGCCCAAAGGCCTGGTGCTTATCGATTGATGGAATTATCATTCATTATATGATCTCTTGGATACATCTTTCTAAATAGTGGTCAGGTGGGCCAACTAAAGTTGGGCCTGATCATTCTTTGATTGGATAGGCCAAGTATGGTCATGTTAATGGTTGGACCTAACTGAACCCTTTTCTGAGAAGGCCAAAGCCAACTGATCAGGGCCTGGGGCAAAAATTAATTATTAAAAATTATTTAAAGAAATAATTAGTTATTAACCTATCCTTAGATATACATGGGTGAGCCAACCAAAGTTGGACTCGTGTATAGTCTATGTGGATTCTAGTATCCGCTAAGAAATTAGGGTAATTCCTTGAATTGGAGGTAGAGGCTATCAATTGGAATAAAATAGTGAAAGAAACCTTTTGATTAAAGTCTAAATCTTTAGGTTTAATGAATCAATTACTAATTAGATTTTGATTTTGCTTTGTGTAGACATGGCCACTTCCCTATCGCTCCAATCATTGTTGGACAATGATAAGTTGATGGGATCCAACTTTGGTAGCTGGTATCAAAAGTTGAAGATTGTCCTGGAGCATGAATGGATCCTATATATGCTAACAGATCCTGCACCTGAGGAGCCAACTACCAATACACATGAAACAATCAGAAATACTTATCAGAAGTGGCTCAGTAACCGAACCATAATGCGTTGCATTATGTTGGCTACGATGAGCGATGAGTTTAGTCGCAGGTTTGAGACAGCTCAGCCAAATGAAATGCTCCAAGTATTGGAGGATTCTTTTGGCACACTCGATGATGTTGAGAGGCACAAGACTAGTTGCACCATCTTCAATGCTAGAATGTGGGATGGAGCCTCTGTCACTGATTATGTACTGTATATGATCGAGCTGATAGAGCGCTTGAGCAAACTTAGCTTTCTCTTGCATGAACAACTTGAAAAAGATGCAATATTGAACTTACTGCCAAAGTCCTATCTCCCTTTTCTTACTCATTATCGAATGACAAAGCCTAAAGTAAACAATTATGGCTTACTAGGGTTACTTCAGAACTTTGAGAAGGATCACCAACTTTATAAAGAGTCGGTGAACTTAGTGGGAGGTTCATCTTCTTATTCTCGATCCTTTAGGAAAGGGAAGAAGAATAAGAAGAAAAAAATAAAGAATGTGTAAGTTCAGGCTCGGACATCAGTGCAGGGCCAGACCAGGAAGATCAAGCCCGATAAGAGTCAAGCTAAATGCTTCTTTTGCAAGAAGCGAGGGCACTGGAAGAGGAACTGTCCTTAGTACATTGCCTTCCTAGATTCGAATAGGCAGAGAAAGAAGCAAGCTATTACTGGGCAAGGTATTTATATGATAACTTCTTATAATTTCTCTATTTATAATATTACTGACTAGGTATTGGATACCGATAGCCCTTACCATATTTGCAATTCATTGCAGGGGTTGTACGTTAGTAGAAGATTCAAGTAAGGCGAGAGATTCCTAGCTAAATGTTGAAGATGGAAGATCAGTTTTAGTTCTAGCTTTAAGAATTTTGAAACGTATATTTGAATCTCATACCATTGTTCTTAGTGATTGTCATTTCTATCCTAGTTTCTTTTTAAATATCATTTCTATGGGCCTTTTGGCCATGAATAATTATAAAATTTTAATAAAGAAATGAGTTTGTAATGTCATTGTGAATGGTGTTACTACTTTTTATGGATAATTGAACAATGGTGAATATATGTTATCACAACCTATTAATATAATCTATTCTACTGGCAAGCCCCTAGATTAGATAGTGTATCAGATATCTACTTATGGCACTGTAGGCTAGATCATATAAACAAGAATAGGATAAATAGATTGACTCAAGAGGAAATCCTCGAAGTCAATGATTGTGAATCACTTCTAACCTATGAGTCCTATCTTCTTGGTAAAATGACCAAGTCATCTTTTACTGAAAAAGGTGAGAGAGCCAATGAGCTCTTAAGTCTAGTACATACTGATGTATGTGGATCGATGAGCATAAGTATCAGAGGTGGATATGTCTACTTCATCACTTTCATAGATGATCTATCCAGATATGGATATGTCTATCTGATGAAACATAAATCGGATTTTTTTGAAATGTTCAAACGATTTCAAAGTGAAGTAGAAAAATAAACTGGAAAGAATATTAAAACTCTTCGATCTGACCAAGGAGGAGAATACCTTTCTAGTGAGTTTCTCACATATCTAGGAGAGAATAGAATTCTCTCCAAATGGACTCCTCCTGGAACACCATAGCATAATGGTGTGTCTAAAAGGAGGAATTGGATTTTGTTAGATATGGTCCGATCCATGATAGGATTTGCCAGCTTGCTGATATCCTTTTGAGGATATGCACTCGAATCGGTTTGTTATCTATTAAATAGGATTCCAAGTAAGTCTATAGTTAAAACTCCATATAAGATATGGATAGGGTGTAAACCAGCACTTTCACACCTTAGAATTTGAGGATGCCTGACTTATGTCAAACGGTTAGTTACAAACAAACTTGGACCTAGGTTTGATAAGTGTACATTCATAGGATATCCAAAAAAGACTAAAGGATACTATTTCAATCATGCTGATGATCAAAAGGTGTTCGTCAGTCTTAGGACAATCTTTTTAGAAAAGAAGTTCCTTAATGAAGGAACTGTTGCCTCTATGGTTTAACTTAATGAAGTTCAACAGGTAGAAAATCCAACATAGAATATTGAATATAAGTTGGATTTGATCAGATCAGATCTGAAGCCTAGTGAACCAGCACCATTACGGCGATCCGATAGAGTACCCCACCATCCGAATAGATACTATGGATTCTTGATCCAGGATGGTGATCCCATCGAACTCGATAAAAATGATGAGAATCTGATCACTTATATGGATGCGATGCAGCGACCCAACTCTGAGAAATGGCTATAAGCCATAAGATTCGAAATGGATTACATAAAGGTCAATGATGTATGGACATTAGTTGACCCACCTGAAGGGGTTAAACCCACTAGGTGTAAATGGATCTTTAAAAGAAAAAGGAGCACAGACGGAAAGGTGGAGACCTATAAAGTCCGTCTGGTTGCCAAGGGGTATCGTCAATGTTATGGTATTGACTATGATGAGATATTCTTTTCTGTGGCAATGCTCAAGTCCATTCGGATCATGCTTGCCATTGCTGCCCATCTGGACTATGAGATCTGGCAAATGGATGTGAAGATAACTTTTCTAAATGAAGAGCTGACCAAAGAGGTGTATATGATACAATATGAATGATTCACATCCATAGATGAGTCTAAGGTGTGCAAGCTTCAGAGATCCATTTATGGATTGAAGCAGGCATCTCGGAGTTGGAACATATATTTTGATAAAGTGATCAAAACGTATGGCTTCATTAAGAATGGAGAGGAATCCTGCATTTATAAATGGGCAAATGGTCTAGTAGTAGTATTTCTTATTTTGTACGTGGATGACATTCTCTTAATCGGGAATGATATCCCCATACTATAAGAAATTAAAATCTAGTTGTAATCATAGTTCTCCATGAAGGACTTGGGTGAAGCATCCTACATCCTAGGGATGAGGATCTATAGGGATAGATCTAAAAGGATGCTTAGTATATCCCAGTTCACGTACATAAAAATTGTGCTGAAGAGGTTCAGCATGGAGAATATCCAAAAGGGCTATCTCCCGATAGGCCAAGAAATTTCTCTCTCTAAGAAGGATTGTCCGACAACTCCTTGAGAGAGAGAGCGTATGAGTAGAATCTCATATGCTTTGGTAGTGGGGTCTATTATGTAGGCAATGATATGTACGAGATCAGACGTGGCATACTCACTAGGAGTGGTGAGTAGATACCAATTTGACTCTAGAGAAAATCACTGAAAGGTAGTTAAAATCATCCTTAAGTATTTAAGAAATACTAAGGACCAATGGTTGGTTTATGATGAATCAGATTTAAAGCTTATGGGATTTACAGACTCCAGCTTTCAATCTGACCATGATGACAATAAAAGTATGTCGGGGTATATCTTTACTCTAAATGGTGGAGCCATCTACTAAAAAAGTTTCAAGCAGCATACAGTGGCTGACTCTGTTTGCGAAGCAGAGTACATGGCAGCATCAGATGCAGCAAAGAAAGCTGTGGCTGAAAAAGTTCATCGTCGAGCTCAGAGTATCACCCTCCATTGATGGTCCAATCCTGCTCTACTGCGACTGCACTGGCGCCATAGCTCAAGCAAAGAAATCGAAGGTATACCAGCGGACAAAGCACATTCTATGCTGCTTTCATTTGGTCTATGAAATCATATATCGTGGTGACGTCGACCTTCAGAAGATCGACAAAAAGAAGAACCGAGCCGACCACTTCACTAAACCCTTGGCAATCAAGGAGTTCGACAACCATAAGTCGAAGATGAGTATTAGATACTGTGCCGAGTGGCTTTAGGATAAGTGAAAGTTGTTGGAAATTATGTCCCAAAGTCAATCATCAACCTATTGATGATTGAGCTATTTTATAATTATAATTGATTTATTAATTAATAAAAATATTTTGGCATCTTTTTCATCATAAGTTTACATCTTCTAGTAAACTCCACTGTTGTGATGAAGTTCTTAGGATTGTTTAGTTTCGATAAAGAGAGGATTTATCGATTAGTTTTTAAATTTGTTCACGACTAAATAATAGATTTTTAATTAGGACAACAGCATCTATTGAGCATAGATCGCTATATGCCATATAGATTGATTGTTCTCTTAACCAAGGAGTGTGAAGATACTGGTATGGCATACAGGTGAAGATGTATGGATACATCATGCATTGAACATGACCAACTTTAGAGCATTCTGTTGTCGAAGAATATCTTTTAATGGGAATATAGGATATAAGCGTATCCCTTAGGTTTGAGATCACCTACAGTGACTTGCAAGCAACTCATTATGCTTTGGTATCGAGACTAACTGAAATTTCTAATTCAATGCAACAGGAAGGCTTTCTAGGACACAGTCAAGTACTTGACGAAGTCGGAGTGTGAGTCAAGATAGGAATTGACCACTCCTAAGAGTTAGGAGAAGAATGTATCACTATAGTTTTCAATATTAGCAAAATCCTTGGCCAAGGGTAATCCTAGTCAGATGGGTCATTTGAACTATTGCTTTAAAACACAATGTTGGACAATCTGATCCAAAGTTGACAATTGAACTCTATGAGTGTTCCTACGAGCATTATGGTCAAAAGAGATAAATTATATGGAAACATATATCACGCAATGGGTTCTAAGGATGGTGTAATCTATACCTTCGACCTATCCAGACTGTTGAGATATCATTGCTAGATGGTCACTTTGATTTATATAAAAATTTATTCCTATGCTACTGACTTAGATTTGGATCTATGAGTTCACATATATTAGAGCTTACGATCTGATCGGATGGTTGATCAACGATTAAAAATTATTCTAGGGTTAAATAATCAATACGATTGGTGTTTAACCTAGTACAAGTGTTGTAGGAGGATCGATTAGCAATTAGATTACTAATTGATTTAATTTGATTAAGTCAATAGACTAAGATTAAGTCTAATTAAATATAATTTAATTAGATTTGGTTTGGGCTTAATTGGATTAAGTCCAATTGGTTTATTGGATAAGCCAAGTGCAAGGAAGAACTAGTCCTAGTCTAACTAGGACTCGGATTAACCCAATTTTCTAATTTGATTAAAAAATAAATTAAAATTAAATCTAATTTAATTAAATTCTTAAATAGATTATGGTCTTATTTAATTGGGTTGGTTTAATCTTGATTTTATTTGGTTAAAAAATCTTATTTGACCAAGTCAAAATCGGAGTCTTAGTGTGACTAGGACTCCCTATCACTTGCGCCACTAATCCTCATGCCCTATGCTCTTTTTATTTTGTTTCTTACATGAAAATTCTCCACTTTCTTGGCTTCTCATGCCCTCTTTCTCTCCTTATTTTCTCATAAGGCAATTTGTTGGAAGACCAAGTCAAAAGAGGAGTTAGTTTTGCTTAGGATTCTATAAGATAGAATCCTTGTTGACCAAAACACCTTTTCTTGAGTACCGTCCACTCTTTTAATTAATTCTTCTCTTATTCTATGAAAATAATCTTCTTTTTTGTGCACCCTCCCTTGCTGGTCCACGCCAATAATTATGGAGGAGGCACCCCCCAACAACTTCCCATGTTTGGATATTCCTAGTCTAGGATTTTGATCTAACTTAGACTCTTCTTTTTCTCTATTTATTGGATGAATTTTATTCTATTTTTTTATAAAATATAGAGCTTTGGGAGAGGTTTGGGGTCTGCAAAAATTAAAGGAATAGGGTCCTTGGGCATGGGAGTTCCATAGGCACCAAACAAGGTGTCTAGGTGAGAGAAAAGAGAAGAAGAAGAAGGTCTTCTTCTAGGGCTATTTTATTTTCAATCTCTCATCTCTTTTTTTAAGTTTTTTCTTAGAGAGTCTTAGATCAGTAAACTCTCATCCTCCTTCTCATATTTTTGAGAATCTAAATTTTGAAGAAGGGAGCATCGCATCGATTATCGAAGAAGGATCAGCATAGTACTAGCAAGCTATGCTGATTTCCTACATCGAACATCAGATCAGAGATCGTAGGCTCGTGTGGATGACTCCTAGAGGTCAGACACATGTGCAGCTCATGACTTCATCCTCAAGCTTGGATCAGCAAGTTAGAACATCTAACTTGCTCAAGTAATAGATCTGATCTATTAACTTCATACCTATATTTGATGTAGTGTAGATCTAGGTTGATTTGATCAATCTTTTACTTTCTTATTTGATTTTAATTTTTGATTTAATATCATATCTTGATCATGTAATAGATATGAGATCTAGGTATTTACATATTTATTTAAATAAATATTTAAATTATTTAAGTCTTTTGCTGCAAGATCTTGAAAAAGTTTTCAAAATCTACCTATAAAATCCTAGATTTGGTTCCTTCAGATCATGCAGGAATCCATTCCACCAAACTTCAAACTCTCCTAATTTAAGAGTTATGATGGGACCTCGAACCCCATTGACCACCTCAAAGCCTTTCGGACTATGATGTTGCTCCATGATGCATCAAACATCATTTTATGTCGAGCTTTTTTCTCCATCTTGAAGCAGCAAGAAATTGGTACTCAGACCTCAAACCGGATATCATTTATTTCTTTGATCAGTTGAGCCATCAGTTTGTAGCTCATTTTATTAGTAGTTGATGTTAGAGATAAGGTTCGAACTTTCTTATCAATATTAAGCATAAGAAAAGAGAGTCCATCCAAGCTTATATTAGCTACTTCAATATCACTGCTCTAGAAGTTCAAAACTTAGACTAGTCTGCTGCTATGGCCATATTGAAAGGCGGTCTTTTGAAGTATGATCTCCTCTTCTCTTTGGAGAAGAAGTATCCTTGGGACTTCACCAACATATTGACTCGGGCAGAGGGCTATGCCCGAGCTGGGAAAGCTTTTAACCTTCGTGATGACAAAGCCATAAGAGAGCGATAGATGGAAGAATCTAGCAAGTCCGCACCTACAAAAAAGTCAAGTGGAGCCCACCCATATTCTAGAACCCCTCTTGAATACAGACGAGCTCGAACTCCACCTTGAGCTCATCGACTAAGAAACTCAGATTAGAAGATGTGGCAAAGTCCTCCCCTAGAAGATTTTATAACTATATTCTTTCTTGAATGCTCCTAAGACTCAAGTGCTGATGGAAATCAAGGAGCAGCTATCGAGGTTGAATAAGATGTGATCTCATCCAAGCAAGTGCAATTCAAATAAGTTCTGCTTGTATCATTATGACCACAATCATGATACTGAGGAATGCATTCAGCTCTAGGATGAAGTAGAGGAGCTGATCAGGCGAGGTCGACTAGATCGATTTCTATGATGTTGGCCAAAAAGGAGGGAAGATCGATCGAGAGCCCTTCCACAGTCAGAGCCACCTCAAAAGGATGAATCATAAGAAGATTGGCCCCCACTTGAAATCATCAACACAATCATTAGGAGACATCAGCAGGGAGAGGCTAGCGAATCGACGGAGCTAGCAAAAAAGTGGAGGACTGAAGAATCCATTGCTTTCACTGAAAAAGATGCATAAGAAATTCAATTTTTGCATAATAATGCAGTTGTAGTTTCATTAAATATTATCAATTATGATGTACGTCGTATCTTGATTGATAATGAAAGTTTTGCTAACATCTTATTTTATGATGCTTTCTCTAAAATGTTTGTACCCGATAGCCGTATGGGACCAATAAGCTCTCTATTTATGGGGTTCACCAGTCATACTATACCGATTGAAAAAATAATTACTTTGCCAATTGTGGCAGATCGGTTCAAATTTGGAATGAGGACCATACAGTACCGATCGGTTCAAATTTGGAAGCAGAGATTAAAAGGCAGCTCATCATCTTTCTGCAAAGGAATGCCAATGTCTTTGCTTGGGTTCCCATAGACATGCTTGGGATCGACGTAGAGATAATGGAGCATTGCTTGGGTGTGGACCACAAATATCGGCCTATGAAGTAAAAGAAGCGCAGCTTTGCACCAGAGCAACAAAAAGCGATGGTGGACGAGGTGGACAAGCTCCTCAAGGCCCAATTCATCCAAGAGATATCCTATCCAGATTGGATTGTAAATGTAGTCCTAGTAAAAAAGATGAATGACAAGTTGAGAATATGCATAGACTTTACTAATTTGAGTAAAATCTGCTGAAAAGATAGCTATCCTCTATCTAGAATCGATCAGCTGATGGATGCAACCTTAGGCCATGAGCTCCTCATCTTCATGGATGCCTTTCAAATTCAGATGGCTCCTGAGGATGAGAAAAAAAATGCTTTTATTACCGATCGTGATCTTTATTATTATGGGATCATGCCTTTTGGACTTAAAAATGTAGGTACAACTTATCAGCACCTGGTGAATAAGATCTTCAAAGAACATATTGGCTGCAACATGGAGGTTTACGTGGATAACATGTTAGTCAAAAGCTGATCTTCAAGAAATTACATTGTCAACCTAGAAGAGACATTCAATATCCTCTGAAAGTATAAAATGAAGCTGAATCCAACCAAATGCATTTTTGGGGTGACATCGGAGAACTTCTTAGAATTCATGGTGTCAAGGCACGATGTCGAGGCAAACCCAGAGAAGATCAGGGCTATGTAGGAGATGGCCACTTCCAAGATAATAAAAGAGGTTCAGCACTTGATGGAGAAGATCACAACTTTAAATCATTTTGTTTGAAGGTCGATGGAACATTGCATATCCTTCTTTCAAGTGCTCAAACAATAAAAAAACTTTTGCTGGACCTCAAAATGGTAGTAAATCTTTAAGAAATTAAAGAACTACCTCAGCTCACCTCCCCTCCTTGCTAAACCTGAACCTAACGAAGAGTTGTTCTTGTATTTGGTGGTATCTCCTGTGGCCATTGGAGCTGTCCTAATTAGAGAGGAGATGAAAGTTCAGAAGCTGATCTACTACATAAGCTGGGTTTTGAGAGATGAAAAAACTAGATATACCAAATTGAAAAAACTAACCTATACTCTATTGATTACAACAAGAAAACTTTGATCTTATTTCTAGAGGAACACAATAACAATCCTTATAGATCAACCTATAAAGATAGTTCTTCATCGACCTGATACTTCTAGAAGAATAGCAAAGTGGACAATTGAGCTTACTAAATTTGACATCAAGTTTCCACCTTGGCCATCTATCAAAGCCCCAATACTAGCTGATTTTATGATGGAATGTACTATTTTAAATCCAATTGAGCCTGAATAGTAAGAGGTCTGCACTTACTAGTCTACAGCCGAACTCTTCAAAGAAAAAGCAAACCATCCTATACATTTCTAGGCCTTATATATTGATAGCTCATTCAATGCTTCTAAAGCAGGCACAGGTTTAATTCTTATCAACTCAGAAGGAGTTGTTGCTGAATATGTACTTTATTTTGAATTTCTTGCAATCAACAATAAAGCAGAATATGAAGCTCTGATTGTAGGATTGAGGATAGCTAGGAAACTAGGGACAAACCATGTGAAAGCCTTTAGTGACTCATAATTGATGGTAGGACAGGTCAATGTTAGCTATGAAGCATGGAGGAAAGTATGAAGAAATACTTGGATAAGGTAAAAAGTCTAGCTACGGTCTTCAACAGTTTTGACATTCAATAGATCCCAAGAGCAGAGAATTCTAGAGCTGACCTTCTATCCAAGTTGGCTACTTTAGCTTCGAATAAATTGCCTACGAAAGTTTTCTTTGAAATTCTTTAGCACCCAAGTTTGGAAGAATCCTAGGTGATAATGCAAGTGGATCATGAGTCTAGCTGGATGGACTCATTGATTATGTATCCTAAAGATGGCATCCTCTCTAGAGATCCCAAAGAAGCTCAAAAATTGAAAAATCAGGCCTCCCACTATGTCTTATATGAAAATAAGCTATATAAGAGATCTTATTTCTTGCTACTTCTTAAATGCCTCCGACTATCTGAAGCTGATTATGTCTTGAGGGAAGTCCATGAAGGAGTATGTAGAAACCATCTTGGAGCTAGATCACTGTCCTACAAGCTACTTCGGTAAGGATATTATTGGTCAATCATGCAACAAGATGTAGTTGAGTATGTAAGAAAATATGATCGATGTTAGAGAAACGTTAATATTCAAAGGCAACCAACTTTCTAGCTCATACCTTTAAGTGCCCCATGGCTATTTGCATAATAAAAAATGGATATACTTGGACCATTTTTTATGATATCCGGACAATGAAAATTTTTCTTAATAGTAGTGGACTACTTCACCAAGTAGGTTAAGACCAAACCTCTAGCAAAAATCACTAAAGCTAAAGTGCAGGACTTTGTCTGAAAGTCAATAGTATGCTAGTTTGGCATACCACAAACTCTGATTATTGATAATGGATGCTAGTTTACGAGAAGAAATTTTATTGAATTCTATAAAGACTTGAATATTTTACATTAGTTCACATTTGTCATCCATCCATAAGCAAATGGCGAGATCGAGGTGACCAATAGGACTCTACTGCAAGAGATAAAAGTAAGACTTGAGCAAGCAAAAGAAACATGGATGGATGAACTTTATCATGTACTCTAGGCTTACAAAATTCTCAGAGGTTGTCCACTAGGGAAACACCATTTGCTCTAGTCTTTGGGACCGAAGCAGTCATTTTGATTGAACTTAGACTTTCCTTAATGTGAGTTGAAGGTTTTAATGAACAAAGCAATTCACAGGATCTTAGGATAAATCTTGATCTGTTGAAAAAAAAGTGGAAGAAAGCCCAAATTCGGATAGCGGCCTACAAGCAAAAGATAGCTCAGTATTATAATTTTAAGGTCAAGAGTAGAACATTCAAAGTCGGAGATCTAGTGCTACATCAAGTAGAGATTTTTCAACCCCAAAATTAGGACAAGCTTGCTCCAAACTGGGAAGGCCCCTATGAAGTTGAGAAAGTTATTCAATCAAAAACTTACTACATAAAGGAGCTTGGAGAAGCTACACTCTCATGATCTTGAAATTCGAAAAACCTACAAATGTATTATCAATAATCTCATTTCAATAATTTTTTTTTATTTTAATACTCCTAACTCTTGTGCAAATTGAGTTATGATAGAAAATTATTCAATCAAACTTCATTCTTAAATAAAGTAGAAGGCCTATGGTTCTTAAACATGAGGTTAACCACATCAGGAACAGGAAGTAGACCTCGTTCTGATATGGATGAAGACCCTTACGAGGGATATAAAGATATCTAATTCTTAAACAGGAGATTAACCTCATTTTAACAAGGATGAAGAGTACCCCAGTGGAAAGGCTCCCGCAATGGCTCTTTTCACTACTACAAAAAAGAGCTACGATAGCAGTTCGTAATCACTGTCGTAGTCCAAAAAATTACTGTTATAAGCTATGACAGCGGTTTTCTAACTACTGCTACTGCGACCGTCGTCGTAGCTCTATGGCAGCGGTTGTTGCAGCTGCCATAGATAGCCTATTGCAATAGTTTATAAATTACTATAATAGATTGATCTATAGCAGTGGTTATGTAACTGCTGCCATAGTTAATTTATAGCAGCGGTTACATAACTGCTGCCATAGGTGATCTATAATAGCGATCTTTTAATTGCTGCCATAGGTCTAATGTAGTGGTTGGCATAAATATGACAGCGGTTATAAAATCACTATCGTAGATCTTGAATAATTAAAAAGATATAATTTTTATTTTTTTATATATTTTATCTGATAAATATAGATATATAACATAAAAAAATATAATAAATATAAAAATTATTCTAAAATACTATAATTTTATTACCAAATAAAATAGATTATAATATTTTTTTAAAAAAAATAAAATACATCAAAAGTCTTCTAAATCTACATCATCGAAAGCTAGAGCCGGAGCTGGAATGGAAGTCGGAGTTGGAGCCGGAGTTGGAGCTGGAGTTGGAGTCAGAGTTGAAGCTGGAGCTAGAATGCTGGCCAACATATCTTCGAAGCCCATGACTCCAAAATGCATGCTGAGCGTCGACATCATATCTCTCACGATCTCCTCCAGATGAGATGTACGCTCCTCAGCCCGAGCTGCTCGCGTTGCAGCATGATTTGCTCGTGCCCATGCCTCCTCAAGCTTCTTTCGGCTGACGACACCAAAAGTCTATGAGAAAATGCTCACCTCGGATTAGTAGCTCATCGGCATGTGTCCGAGCCTGCATCGGATCCTTCTAGAGTGCTTAGGCCGAAGACCTGAGATAGATGGTCATGGGGCCCAGAGGTATCTGGACCCTTGCTCACGAGCACATCTAATTGATCCTATAATTATAAATTAAAATAAAATTTTATAAGAAATGCTATAATACTAATCATATATACTAATATATTTAATACTTATAAAAGTATGCTCGATTGTGGCATTCATCGACCTATCCATCTTGTCCGTGCGATTGGATCGAAAGATCTCGCTATGACTGGGCATGACTCCATCTCTCATTAACTATAACAAAAAATAAATTTATCAAAAAGATGATAAAAAATATGAATTTAATTTATCTAGTAAGATTTAGAATTAATTATCTTTCTATGCACACGACTGGCCATAGACTCGCAGCCTAGAGTGTGCGTATACTCTTGGACTACACGGTTCTCCCGATTCTGATGAAAAGTAGCCTAACAAGTATTCAAATAAATAATAAATATTTAAAAAATATTTAAATAAAATTTTAAGCATATTGAAAAATTTAAAAGTTAAAAATTTTACTTCGAACTCTTGGCTCCTCCAATGTCTAACCATCCTTTCCCACTGACTTGGAGGATAGTCCTATATCCAGGAAACAAGCTTCTCCGAAGTGTCTCATCGATGCTCGAGCCATCTTCTATGGAGCTTAACCTTTTAACTCTAGTATAACTTTTTGATCTTCTTCAGTCGGACATCTCGAGTCCTCTCGTGATCGAGGAAGTCGTACCTCATCTGCATAAATTTATCAAAAATCAGTTACAAAATTATTCTAATCAAACATATATAGTATAAACATATAAAATATATAAATATAACTAAGATGTGCGTACTTACCCATATCTCCTCCCATACTCGATTTCTGACGGTAGCATCCATCAAACGCCAGTCTCTGGGCTCTATGGGAATGATGTTCGACCGCCTCACAAGCACTCCAATAAAGGAATGTATCTCCCATGCGATCTCTCCTACCGACCTTCCCTCCACATCGTAATAGACCATCATCTGATGCTGGCGGTTCCACACGTGTGCCATACGTATGGGACTGCAAAATATCTGACTGAATGATGCACCTTCAATGCAAATATGTTATGCAAATATATAAGTGTACAAATACTATATAAAAAATAAAGTTGTGCTAATATAATAAAAATGTACACTCAGATGATTGCATAGTAGCATGTGCCTCAGATATGGGCGACGGTAGAGGCTCAGCTGTCGGTGGAGTAGATGCCGACGGTGGAGGTCCCTGAGCAGCTGATGTCGAGATAGATGGAGTATACTCTGACTGCTCCTCAGATGTTGAACTGCGCATAACTCGCCGAGGGACAGAGATAAAAGCTAGATGGCGTTTCGATGCTATCGTAATCTGCAACGTTAATGAACATTAATCAATATAACATCATGATATATCAAATTCTATTCGCTCAGAAGCTAAGCTAGCTCGATGCCTGAGACATCGGGCTCCATGCTTGAGACATCCGGCTAGGGTCCTCCTAGCCAGCTCGATCACGGCCCGAGTCGAGGGAGGGTCGGATGGAGGAGTGGAGGGTTGGGTGGGGGGTGGCGGGTGGCGGGGGGGTGCCGAGATGGGGGGTCGGAGGGGGAGGAGGAGGGGAAGAAGGGGTGACATCGATCGAGGGGGGAGGAGGGGCGATGCCGATTAGGGGGACAGAGGGGCAATGCCGATCGGGGGGGAGGAGCCTCACCGATGATGAAGAAGAGAAAGAGAGAGATCGAGCACGCATGAGAGAAAAGAAAAAAATTAAAGATTTTTTATCTAACCTATGGCAGCGGTTATCGAACTGTTGCCATAGATCTATGATAGCGGTTATCGAATCACTGCCATAGATCTATGATAGTGGTTATCCAAAACCACTACCATAGATCTATGGCAGTAGTTTTATAATCACTGCTGTAGATCTATAACAGTGATTTTTGATAACCACTGCCATAGGTTAGAAATAATTTTTTTCTTATTTTTTTTCAAAATATTATATAATTTTAAAATTTAATTTCTATCTTCACCATTTATTATCTAAATAATTATCATTAGAGTGTCATCGCAAAAGGCCACCTCAATCCGATGGCCCTAGCTTCATCGATCAGAAAAATTTGATTTCGATGATCACGAATGATGATGCGATGATCTGATAGATGAAGACCTTCGATGGATTCAAAAATCTACAATAACGATGATCTTCGATGATGTTTGTAGCATACTATCAAAGTTTTACTTCAATCGAAATATCGTTATCATGGTCAATTTAGTATGGAATGATTTCGAATCGTTAAATTAGAAATAAGCGATCAAAGGATTAAACGACATTCTGATTATGAGATAATTTTTTAGTTAAATGAATCTTTATTATAATTTTAAATATTTTATAGATGATGATAGTAAAATTTAAATTATTTTTATATAAACTATTCATGTTAAGCAGATATTGCAAAAGCACGAGCATAACAACCAGTGAAAGTTTCAGAATGGTTATCAGGAGACGTATAGTTTTAGATCGTTCTTCATCTCACGAGTTGAATTTTATAATCACCATCCATAAAAAATGATTAAAGTAGTAGCCAAGATCATTTATAAAAAAAATTATCTCATAATCAGACATCGTTTGGTCTTTTGATTACTCATTTATCATTTAACGATCAAAACTAACCTATACTAAATTGACCAAGATAACGATATTCGATTGAAGTAAAACTTTGATAGTACACTATAAATATCATCAAGATTATCGTTGTAGATTTTTAGATCCATTGGAGGTCTCCATCTATCAGATCATCGTATCGTCATTCATGATCGTCGAAATCAAATTTTTCTGATCGACGAAGTTAGAACCATCGGATTAAGGCGGCCTTTTGTGATGACACTCTAATGATAATTATTTAGATAATGAATGATGAAGATGGATATTAAATTTTAAAATTATATAATATTTAAATATATATATATATATGGCAGCGGTTCAAATTAACCACTATCATAAATCAGATTATAGCAGTAATTCCTACTAACTGTTGCTATAGATCTGACTTATAATAGCGATTACAATGAATCGCTGCTATAGGTCGATTTATGGTAGTGGTTTTTTGTAACCGCTGCTATAGGTCCGACCTACGGCAGTAATTTTCTATAAACACTGCTATATGTTAGATCTATAGTAGTGGCTACAAAAATCGCTGTCATAGGTCTGACCTATAACAGCGATTAATGAAAACTACTGTCGTAGGAGCTATGACAGTGGTTTCAAAAATCGTTGCCATAGTAAGTGCTGCCATAGGCCATTTTTGTAGTAGTATTTGTGCCCCTAGAAAGAGGCCCTTTCAATAGCCCATAAGAAGAGGTCCACTCAATGGTCCTTTTGTGCTCTAGTAATCTTGTTAGAAATAGGAGGTGGACCTTGTCCTAACAAGGATAAAAGCCATCCTGAAGGCCTCAGGTTCTTAAATAGAAGGTTAACCACATTTTAATGAGAGTGAAGGTCTTCGATTCTTAAATAGAAGATTAACCATGTCAGGAACAGAAGAAAAATCTTGTCTTGATATGGATGAAGATCCTTATGAAGGATTAAAGAGTTTTGATTTTTAAATAGAAGGTTAACCATGTTAGGAATAGGAGGAGGATCTAGTGCTAACATGGGTGAAGGCCTCTAGTTCTTAAATAGGAGATTAACCACGTCCGAAATAGGAGGAGGATCTCATCTTAACATGGGTGAAGATCCTTACGAAGGATTGAAGACCTTCAGTTCTTAAATAAGAGGTTAACCACGTCAAGAACAGAAGGAGGACCTCATCTTGACATGGGTGGAGAACCTTACGAGAGATGTGAAGATCATCAGCCATCAACAAGAGGATAACCATGTTAGAAATAGGAGGAGAACCTCATTCTAATATGATTGAAGACTTTTACAAAGGACATGGAAACCCTAATTTCTAAATTGGAAGAAAGGCTAACTCCTAAACGAGTTTGGAAGACACTTGTTCATAAACAATGGGGACATGTCTACGAGACATCAGGTCGGGATCATCATTTCATAACAACACCAATACCGAACATAGTGCAAAAACTAAGAAAACTACAAGTATCCAATCTAAATAAGATGTAGAAGAATGATTGAAAGAAGTACGATTTCATTAAATTAAAGTTTAGTACAAAGGTCTCCAGGATTGATTATAAAAAAAAAAAAGAAGAGAAGAAAAGAGTAAGGATAAAGTCCTACTCAAACTTTGGACTACCAACCCCAGCCATTATACGAGAAAGCTTCAAATCATTTATTTTACTTTTGAACTCTGTATTTGCCTCTAAGCTCTCACCAAGCAGCTTCTGAGCCATCTTAGCATCTTTCTTAGCCTCCCTTAATCTCTTTCATAAGATAGCCGATTCAGCCTCAGCATCTTTCATAGCATTTTCTTGTTAAGTCATTTGGATCTTGAGTTGGTGGAGCTCAGTCTTGTTCTTTTCATATGCTTTTGAGAGGCTTTCAAGAGTACTCTTCAAGGAAGCAACTTCACTCGAGTCCCTGCTTGGGCTAGCTTAAGCATGATTTGCTAACAGCTTTTGAAGTCGGTTCACCTCATTATTGGCTGCTCTAAGCTTTCTCCTAAGCTCGGAGATCTAGTTGCACCAATCTATCCTATAGGTATTATATGGATCCTCGGCCTCATGTAGCTATTTTTGGAGATCAAAGAAACTTTTCGACCAATCCCAGCCATATTCATCTTGTCTTTGAGCTCAAGCTAAGCCCCTCTCCAACTAGTTGATCTTTTCTTTTGCCTCATGAAGCTTGGCCTCAAGAGAGCAAATTTTAGCAGTTGAAGTCTAGGCCCTCTCACTAGCAAGCTCCTTCATCCACTCAAGCTTTTCAGACAAATAGTATTTCTTAGCAGTGTACTTTTTGAAGGTCTGTTTAGACACTTGGCAAAGGCGGTTGATCTCAACTGCGGCCTTTGTGTAGTTTTTCTTTGACTTTTGAAGTTTGTCTTCCACCTTCTTTAATTTTTTATTGGCATGCCAAACTTCTTTCTTCAAATTTTTGATAATGATTTCTAAAGGAATGGCCTGAGATAATAGCACGGCCTCGACCCGTGATGGTATTCCAAGGCAATGTTTGCAAGTTAAATTCTAAATAACGAACACACCATAACATATAGAGGTATGAAAAGAAAGAATCTAATTTCATTAACTAAAAATTTTTGGTACATAAAATGCAGAAAAAAAAAGTATAATTAAAAGAGATCGTTGACCTTTAGAGGTATAGCACTGAAAGAGCTCGACGTGTCTTTGGTTGGTTCCGACTCCATGGTAGGCATAGAGGTGTTGGCAGGAGATTCACGAAAGGCTCCGCCTCATCCTTAGAAGAATCCTCTAATAGAAATCCAAAGTCTAGCTCGGGAAACTTTTCCATAATCTTCTTCTGGTAGAGTTTGAACCCTTTGCCAAAAGCCTCCTGAGCGAATGCCATCTTGATGTCTTCCATCTCCTTCGAAGATTTGAAAGACCGGATGGCCTGCTCTCCCTCCACACCGACCTTAACTTTGGCCTTCTTTCTTTTTTTCTCTTCTAAGGCCAAGACAGTCATTAGTTCTATCGTTGCCTGCTCCTCTCTCTTGAGCACCTCCTAGAGATACCCGACCTCGGCAAGATGCATTTCTTTAAGGCATTCAACTTTGGCCCTGGCATCCTTGGCCTTCGTCTGGAGTTTTCGGCCTTGATACCTGGACTGGCCTTAGCTCATGTTCACTGCGATGGTGTGCTCAGTTGTGAAATATAAACATATTGCACAAATTTCAAAGTAAGAAGTCTAAGGGTATTTTTTCCTTTAAAATTTTAAGCAAATTAATGAAGGGAAATCCTGATTTCCCGGTCCAGGTTCGTCCAGATCTGATTAGATCAAGAGATATATTTCAAAAATTTTTCTCTTGATCTCAATCAGATCTTGATATGTTTCAGATCTGATTCTTATTATTTTAATAAATAAAATAAAATAAGATAAATTAAATCAAATTTAATTTACCTGATTTGGGTAATCCTATTACCCTGTAGATGATCCTGATTGCAGCGGAAGGTTCTGGATCTTAGCCACGCAAGCGCCTGGCCTCTACCGGTATCCACTCGGGTTGGATCTGGAGATCCTCTTCTTCTCTATCACACCTCCAAAAATCAGATCTGGATCTGATCTGGAGGATCTTCAAAACTCTTTTGAAGATCTGCAGTCGTCCTTTTGCAGCAGCGCAGCCTTCTTGCTTTTGATCGCCTTTCCTTTGATCTGAATCGCACCAACCAAGTCCAAAACTCCTTTTGGACGTGGAGAGCAAGGGGAGAAGAGACTATGGCATGGAGAAGGAGGGGAGAGGCAGCCTTGGGGCGTGGGAAATCTCTATTGAATTCACTTTACTTGGAATTAGGGTTGGGCGCAGGGTCTTATTTATAGACCTCTTGTGATCCAACTCCTCTTCCTCTCAACCAATCACAACCCTTTGTGAAATCAGATCTAAATCTGATTGGTTGGAATAGAGACCCCTGGATCCTCCTTAGAGGGCGCCTAAGACCAGTCAAACTTGGATTCTTAGTAGAACTCTGAATTGGAATCCAAAAGGGAGATGGAGTCCTTGTCCAACAAGGACTCCTAGGCGCCTCCTAACTTGGGCTCACGCCACCCTTGGCGTGCGCCCTTCTCCTTGCCAGGTTCTGGCAGGGGGACAGGCCCCCACCAGCTCTCCAATAGGTGCATGACATGTGGTCAAAAGTCAAAGGGTCAATGGTCAACGTTTGACCAGTCAAAGGTAGACTTTTGACCAAAGTCAAAGAACAAGAAATGGCAGGTGACCAAAAATGGCAGGTAATGTCTTACAAATAAGACAACCTATTCTGACTTGGACAACCTCCAGTCAGACCATATGAAGGCCTCTGATTGAGCACAAACTCCTTTGGCTCAGTCAGGACAACTTATTTATGATAGTAAAAGAAGAACGTTAGGTTCAATCGAGTGCTAGCACGATTTCCTTGAACCTAATTGAATCTCATTCAGATCAATTGAACTAGATCAGTTCAATTGATGATCACCAGATTCAAACCCTTGTTTGTGTGACCCAGTTAGGTTCAGTTCTGTATGGTAATGGGATATGTCATGATCTCTATCATCGACATCATCGAAACTCCTTTCGATGGATCAGAACTCTTCTGATTCGAACAGCTAGAATGATCGATCATCTAAATCATTCTAATTGCTCCCAAAATCCACCAGTGACACCTAGCAGTATATGGTGGCAACCCATCAGAGCTGAATGCGAACCTCTTGGTGCAGCTACCTGTGTGATTCAAGTTCTTCTATCTTGAGCCCCGATCAGATTAGGGTTAAGGTGAACTCGTCAAACCCTAGTCTCTGTCATATGATGTAATCATTCGATTCGAGTCCAATGTGAAAATCTAAATAGAAACTCTTTCTATTATTTCACTCTGCCATGGCCATGGGCTTCTGGACTTGATTCTCATGATCATCATAGGGCTGCTCCTCTACCACCGAGGTAGATAGATTCCATCTTGATGCAATCCAGTTCCTACAATGAACATGTCATAGCCAACATACACCTCAGGGTTCCATATGGCTAGGAGACCGAGTAATGGTGTAGTCAAACTATAACACCCTCAAGGTGAACTGCCGATGCATCTCAGGTCAAAGAACCAGACACACTACTGCAGCATCGAGTCAGTCATTGACGAGAAGGTAGACTTCCCTAATGACTACTCGAGGTGGTCACGCTCAGTGCCCTCGTTCTCTAACGAGTACCTGTACTCTCGCTCCGGTGTCTCCACACCGTAGACTCAAGACTCATCTACTAAAGAGAAGCGATTGTACACCAACCTTCCGGATCAATCACCATCCTCGTGATGATCCTATGGTCGGGAGCATGTTTATGAGTTAATAATGATTATTCATGTCTTAAATTTTCAACTCTTGAAAATATGAATTATCATTACCATTAACTCAAAGGATGTATCACAGACACTAAATACACATATGTGATAGAAAATAACCCATTTTATTAATTATAGTCAAAATTATAATTTTGCCCCTAGAAGTGTATTACAAGTGTCAGCCAATTCTGGCTTCTAGGGCACATATATCTAACAATCTCCCACTTGTCCTAAAGCCAATTGGCTACAAGTCTAAGTCCCATCTTCTCAAGGTGGGCTTCGATCTTCTGCTGGCCCAACGGCTTTGTAAGTGGGTCTGCCACATTATCTGTGGAGTTGACTCTCTTGACCTCAACGTAACCTTTCTCAAGGTAATCGCGGATGAGATGGTATCACCATTTGCTTGGAACTCTTCCAGCACAAACAGTCTGCCAGATGTCGACTTTCGATCATCTATATCGGACATGAAGTCCGAGTCTGTGTATCCCTGGACTTGGAGTTCTCCATTACCAAAGACCAACATCATATCCTTAGTTCTTCTCAAGTACTTAAGGATACATTTCACAGAAGTCCAGTGTTCTTCACCTGGATTTGACTGATATCTGCTTGTGACACTCACAGCATGGGCTATATCAGGTCGTGTACATAGCATGGCATACATGAGGCTCCCTATTGCAGAAGCATAAGGGATCTTGCTCATGCGTTCTATTTCCTCAGGTGTGCTGGGGCACATCTTCTTGGAAAGATGAATACCATGTCTGAAGGGTATTAATCCCCTCTTAGAGTTTTCCATACTAAACCTCTTTAGTACTTCCTCTATGTACATCTTCTGTGAAAGTCCTAGCATCCTATTCGGTCTATCCCTATAGACCTTAATTCCTAGAATAAAGGATGCTTCACCTAGGTCTTTCATGGAGAATTCCTTGGACAACCACATCTTGACTGATGTCAACATGGGAATATCATTCCCAATAAGGAGGATGTCATCCACGTACAATACGAGGAAGACAACAGCGCTCCCACTGACCCTTTTGAAAACACATGGTTCCTCTTCATTTTTGATGAAACCAAACTTTTTGATCACATCATTGAAACGAGTGTTCCAGCTCCGAGATGCTTGCTTAAGTCCATATATGGACCTTTGCAGCTTGCAAACCTTGTGATCAGTATCACTGGATGTGAAACCTAGCGGCTGTTCCATATAGATATCTTCCTCAAGATATCCATTTAGGAATGCCGTTTTCACGTCCATTTGCCATATTTCATAATCGAAATAGGCTGCAACAGGCAAGCAATGTGCGGATGGATTTTAGCATAGCTACTGGGGAAAAGGTATCCTGATAGTCAATGCCTTCGCGTTGACTATAACCTTTTGCCACCAGTCTAGCCTTGAATGTCTCCACATTCCCATCTGCACCAATCTTTCTCTTGAAGATCCATTTACACCCAATAGGTACTATACCTTCTGGTGGATCTACCAAGGTCCAGACTTGGTTTGAGTGCATCGAGTCAATTTCTGACTTCATTGCCTCAAGCCATTTCTCGGAGTCGATATCTGATATCGCCTCGTTGTAGGTTTTGGGATCATCACCATGAGCACCATTACCTATGAGGAACATTTTCCTCTACATCCTCTGAAATAATACCTAAGTATCTTTCAGGGGGACGGGAAAACTCTTTCCGATCTACGAGGTGGAGGAGGTAGTGTTCTTATTGGCTCAACCTGATTTGGTTCCACTTGGTCCTTAGCTCGTTCTGCTTGTGAGACTTTCTCATCAAGCTTAATCTGCTTTCCAATGCCACTATCTTGAATAAACTATTTTTCAAGAAATATGGCATGTCGACTCACAATCACATTGTGGTCTTCTGGAATGTAGAAATAGTATCCTAATGACTCTTTAGGATATCCTATGAATCGAGCTCTAAAGGACCTAAACTCTAACTTGTCCGCTTGTTGTCTTTTGACATGAGCCGGACAACCCCAAATTCTGAGATGACTCAGACTTGGTTTCTTACCGTGCCATATCTCATACGGTGTGGTAGGAACGGTTTTAGAGGGAACCCTATTCAGTAAATAGATTGAAGTTAATAATGAATGTCCCCAAAGAAAATCAGGGAGGTCTGTGAAGCTCATCATGGATCGAACCATATCCAATAGAGTCCGATTTCTCCATTCTGAAACCCCGTTGAGTTGAGGTGTTCCTGGTGGAGTCCATTGAGAGACTATGCCATTTTCCTTAAGATAGTCTAGGAATTCCCGGCTAAGGTATTCACCTCCTCGATCTGATCGAAGAACCTTAATGGGTTTTTCCAGTTTGTTTTTCTACTTCATGTCTGAATTCTTTGAACTTTTCAAAAGCTTCAGACTTGTGTCTCATAAGATACACATACCCATACCTAGACAGATCATCGGTAAAGGTAATGAAGTAGACAAAATTGCCTCTAGCCGGCACATCAAATGGGCCGCACACATCAGTATGTACTAGGGCAAGGAGATCTGTGGCCCTCTCCCCATGTCCAACAAAAGGGAGTTTAGTCATTTTGCCTTGAAGACAAGATTCACAAGTTGGATATGACTCAAAAGTCAATGGACTCAATAGCCCATTTTTCTCCAATTTGTTAATCCTATCTTCTGCTATATGACCTAATCTCAGGTGCCATAGATATCTGTCGTTTGGACTATCCCTAGGTCGTTTGGCATTCACGTTTTGCTCGATAGTTAAAACAGGTACATCAATATGTAACTGATAAAGACCATTAATAAGGAAACCATTTGCAATTTTATTTCTTTCATAAAGAATGTTACAATGGTCCTTAAAGAAGGTGATCACATAACCTTCTTGTGCTAAGCATGAAACAGAAATCAAATTCCTGCTAGCTGCAGGCACATAATAACAGTCTTTTAAAACTAAGTCTAAACCAGATGGTAATCGAAGAGGGTATGTTCCCACGGCTACTGCAGCAACTCTTGCTCCATTACCGACGCGTAGGATCATGTCTCCATCCCTCAGCCTCCTGCTATCCTCAAGACCCTGCATAGAAGTGCACAGATGAGCACTAGAACCAGAGTCAAGCACCCAACTGGATGCAGAAGAAACCGTAAGGTTAGACTCAATAACGAGCATACCTCCAGAAGGACCTTCCTTCTTGTTCTTCAGGGTGGCCAGGTAAGTAGGGCAGTTCCGCTTCCAATGGCCGTCGCTGTTGCAATGGAAACACTTTCCTTTGCCATCGGCCTTCTTTCTTCGGTTCTGCCTTCTTCTTCTTTGATCCTTCCACCTTTTGCTTTTTCACAGACTTCTTTTTCTTTCCATAAGACTTTCTTTTGGAAGAAGTCCGTTCCATAGCAAGAACTGAGCCTTTAGAACCTTTCATAGAAAGCTCAGCGGTAACCAGCATATTCATTAACTCGGCCAAGGAATTTTGAAGTTTATGCATGTGGTAATTCATGATGAATTGCCCATATGCATCAGTCAAGGATTGCAGAATAATATCGTTCTGCAGGTCCAAGTCCAACTTCACACCGAGCTTCTCAAGCTCTTCCATGTCCTTGATCATTGTCAGACAGTGATCTTGGACTGACTGCCCATCACGCATCTTAGCCTTAAAAAGTCATTTCGTGACTTGATATTTGGCTGCGCGACTCTGTTCACCAAACATCTCCTGCAGGTGAGCCAACATTTGGCGAGCAGTCCCGATATCTTCATGTTGGCGCTGGAGCTCATCAGACATCGAGCCCAACATGTAATATCTGGCCTTATTATCTTCGTCAATCCATTTTTCCAGAGACGCTCTCTGTTCAGTGGATGGACGAGCTGGTAAGGTGGGAGGGTCCTGGTCCAAAACATGTGGTTAACTTCTCTGAACCCAAAATAATTTTGTAGTTCCTGAGCCAATCTTTATAATTGGGTCCAGTCAGTCTATGTGTGTCCAGGATACGTGCCAATGGGTTGGACGCAGACATTTTCCTGTAGAGAGTCAAAGATTCTAGTTAGATACTGTAATTTTGACTTGACCAATTTGTTTAGGGATTTTATTTTTAAACAAATTAGCTCCCACTATTTTCTCGGATCCCTACACTCCCTCTGTAGAGATGCGAAAATCTCCACGATTAATGATTTCTAGTGGGTGGTGCGGTCTCACCAACTGACTCATCACCTCACCTAACAGTTATTGGTGATGGGTTAGCCAATGAGTGAACAACTCTTGTTCAATGATTCTCTAATCATGGTGCACCCAAACTTGGTCTCTAATTCATGAATCTCACCGTATCCGGAATATTGATCCACTCCTTAGTTAAGTCAGACCCACCATTTGCATAGACTGGGTTCCTAATTGAGTCTCTCACCGTATCCGGAAATATTGAGCCCAACTCATCCTCCAGCCCATAGCATCCAATGCCTAATAGACATGGTTGCGTCTTCCCGGTGCAACTGAGCCACTGTATCCAGCCGAGAACAATCAACCCCGGGAAGGGCCCGCACATCTACAATGGTGGAAGACCTCAGACTTAATCTTTTCTTAGGGAGAATTGATTCAGGTCTCATTAAACTAGACTTGGCTTAGTCATAACAATTATGACTAACCTAGTGGCATGGGTTAGCTCGGATTATTGACCACCTCAGATCAGAACTGTGTCAACAGATATGGCCAGGTAAGTGAGACCGGTGGAAGGAATATGCCATTAACTCGCACAAGAACGCATTCAGGTCGAGTAGCTTCCAATTAAAAACCAGTCGGTCGTCTGTGCCAAACTTACCTTAGACACCAAATTGTTGAGTCAGAACCAATTGGGTTAGCCTACAATCCAGACTCTAACCTCTGAGCCTAATTAGGTCTTGCTTGATCGTGACTCGATCTTGACCCAGACTTAATCCTATTAGGCTGGTCAATTTAAGCATTGTTGATCATAAGCCATATTAATCTTCAAGATAATGGCTAAGCTGGATTATAATTCTACTCATCTATCAATTTGGTTAGCAAAAGAGGCTTGTTAGTTTTTTCAAAGTAATTGGTGGAGTCGAGAATCCTCTTCAACTCTAACTAGAAGATCTATGGAGCGAAGTCCCTAGGTTTGGCCCAAGGAGGAAGACTCTAGCTCTAACCGACGGACAGGACATAAAGAAAAACTTTTTCTTCCAAGATTAATGAATAGAGGAACGGAAGAAGCACTGTTGAGCAACCCCTTCTTGTTGAATATAGAAGGATAAGTACCACCAGTTCTTAGTAGAAGAGATGGTGCTTAAGGATTGAAAGAAGGTTTCAGAATTAGAAAAATATGGGAACGGACCTCGACTAGAAAGGCAAAGAGCAAGGATTCTGCAATAAACCTAAAAGACGTTCAAGATAACGATGGAGGAAAGAGATATGTTCAAGAAGTGAAAAAAGGCAATAACAAAAGAAGGAAATCGAAATCTTAATCCATACCGGAGAAGCTTCCAGTACAAATAGAAATGACTCGAGGGAGGGGCACAAGCTCGACCGCCTTGACCCTCATAATTCATATTTAGGAGGACTCACATATGAACTAATCAAAAGAAAGGGTCTTCAAAAGAAGAGAGAAGCAAGGATAATCTCCAGAACAGAAAAACTAGATGAGCTACCTTCCCTAGGCTTGGTTTATTCCTATAGGCCAGGGTTAGGGAGCTCGGGTTGGACGGCTCCTAAAACTAGTGGACTAGGAGATATTCAGAAGTTATCTTGGATCAAACAAAATCAAGAAAACTCCCAACATAAAATTAGAAGAAATTTACAGACAAAACCTTAAGAATATAGAAAGAACAACAAAACCCTCTTGA
>QRFJ01000642.1:168519-205953 GCA_006176705.1 Cocos nucifera | reverse complement strand
TGAGCTACCTCCCTAGGCTTGGTTTTATTCCTAAGGCCAGGGTTAGGGGAGCTCGGGTTGGACGGACTCCTAGAACTAGTGGACTAGGAGATTTCAGAAGTTATCTTGGATCAAACAAAATCAAAGAAAACCCACTAAAAATTAGAAGAAATCTACAGACAAACCTAGAGAATATAGAAAGAACAACAAACCCTCTTGAAAAGCCCTTGAAGATCGAAAAGCAAAAAAGCAAGGGAATCTAAAGGAAAGATTAGGGCACTAACCTAAATTGATCAGAGGTCTCGAAGATCCAGTCAAAAAGTGGAAGACAAGTAGAAGAAGGCATCAAAAACCAAAGAAACCATAGGAAGAACGAGATGAGATGCTTAGGCTCAAGGAAGATGAAGAGTAGAGAAGAAGAACCAAGGAAGAAAGAACCTAAGTGAGGAAGGAAGAAGGGTAAAGTGCTTAAATAGTCGAAAGAATCCCAAGGTTGTTATGATTACAAATCACCTATGCCAAACCCACGTTCTCCACATGTCATCCCCATTATTGCAGTGGTAGATATTTGATAGAATCATTATGGCATTATACATTCGAGCTCCATGCTAGGGAGAATTTTGAAGGTCAAAGTCATTTTGGATCATTCAATGGTAAAGAAGTTTTTGCACCAGTCTGACTAAGCCAAAACTTTTCATCTTTCAAAGGCAGGAAGCCAAAAAGAACTTCGACAATCATAGATTTTGGTACTCCGTTCATCTAAACTTCAAATTTGAAAGTAGAAGGACCGGTATTGGAGGTAAATTAGCTTCCGTCGAAGTCCAACCGAAAGTCCGATCTAGGTACAATGTCATTTGGAGTTGCGACAACCTCAACCAAGTTAATCTCCTGATTCAAATGAATTCTTGAATATTAGCCTCCAAAGATGACTAAGCTCAAAGCTTCATTCAAGACCAGCTCCTCCTGGAGGCAACAGTAACCCCTATCAATATTTGATCTTATGCACTAATCGACCTTCTCATCGACGATCCTCCCAACTTTCTTCTGATAATTGTAGACCTTGCTAAAACTATACTATGAACTCCGGGCAGATGAACTTGAATAGTGAAAGGAGTTGCCATTTGACTAATTTTGATCTTCAGCTCAGAATAGATAGTAGTCATCCCACAAATGTGGAACCCCAGCACCATCCAACCTCACATAGAGACCGACTTTGAAGGCAGTCAAATTCCTCTACTTCACTCTAAAGATAGTAGATCTTGCCAATCTCACACCAAGGACTTTGGATGGACGAACCTGAGTCAGCAAAAGGACCTCTCCATCAATATAAGTTTGATTTTCAATCTAGAATAAGTAGTAGCCATTTTGCAAGCAATAAATCTCAGTACTCCTCCATTCCAGCTTCAAGTCAACCTTGGATATTCGCCGAACTTCCTCAAGAGAGCATGATCACGGTCATAATTGAAGGACAAGCCATCCTTTCCAATCTCCGATCCTCCGAATTAGAGCTTTTATATCCACTCTCAGTCGATCTTGAAGGCGGCTGAGCTTCCAAAAGCAGTCAAGATAGCACCAATAGGATCCAAACTCAGAACCCAGTTGTGAGCCCATCATCTACTATTTAGAAGCCAACCTTCAAGTTTGATTAGCCCAATTTTAAGTTTCCAATCCCAACATGAATAGCTCACTACCATGCTCAGAAGCCTCCGACCTTTCATTCAAACTTCAGCAAATCAAATCCAACTGTCAGCAAGTCGTGATAAATGACAGCCCACTCTAATAAACTTTGAGTGATCCAAACGGTCTTCTGACATTCTGTTATGGCTATTACTATCATTCTATTGTAAGCTCCATCTATAAAAAGGATCCTTCAGATACGTTCTCTTCTCTACGCTCTTCTCTCCACTATATTCTCCTATGTACTTCATTCTTGCTGGCCAAAAAGTTAACTTGACTATCGTAGGATCCACGTCGGAGCAACCCACCTCTGGCTTGAATTTTGTCTTGCAGGTCTCATCAGCGAGATCATCTCTTCCACCTCCAGCAAACTCTAATGACCATCCATTTTCTGCACCAACAGAAACCATTCTTGAAACTGCCTACTAAACCTAATGAAGAAATTATGGTTCTTTATGAACTTATTTACTCTAATTAATTTATGGATAGGTTTGGATGAAGATATTAAACTTAACGCTTACTGGGAGGCAACTCAGCTTTTGCTTTTATATATATTTTTTAAGTTTACCTTTCTTTTAGGACTAAGTTAGGAAAAAAATTACAAACCCATACTGGATGAAGAACAAATAAATCCCAGGTCCAGCCAAGAATATATTAAGCCAGGTGAACTCTTTTCTTTTCTTTTTTTATCATACTCTATTTCTTTCCTCCATTGAGGACAATCAAAATTAAGTGGGGACAAAAGGATAAATAAAATAATTAAGTCCTTAAGTATGATAATAATTAGTCTTATGTACCTAATTTTGTATCGATTTAAAGTTAATCAGGCATTTTAATCAATGATTAATTAATGATCTAGAGAATTATTTTAAAATACTAAGGACTAAATTATTAAAAAAATTTAATAAATGATCAGGTTTAGAATAGAACAAATTTATGAGTAATTCTAATACTTTCTTCTAGCTGATATTCAATAAAGAATCTATTTTGTATGGGTATGAGTAGTAAAAAAAATAAAAAAATAAAAAAAAATAAAAAAATAAAAAATAAGTCATAAACATTGATCTTTTACTGAGTAATCGGATTTCATTGCCTAAGTAAGCATTGTTATTCACATCAAAAAGTAGACAATATGAAAAGAATTATTGTATAGCTAGTTTTAGTTCGTAACCTATTTGACTTGAGTCAGTAAGCCCGATGAGTGTTCTGCATCTAATGCTCTAAAGCCAACTAGTTTGAAAGTCATTAGTTCAAAGCTTGCTATAAGGATCAGATAGAAAACTTAGGAGGTTAAAACATAGCACTAGCTGTAACATCAAAAAAAAAAAAAAATTTAGTCCATGCTAAAGATAGAGGATTTAAAGAATAAAGGTGGGTAGTTGGTCACGGAAAAGCTTTAAAATTTTATATTATTCACTTAACCACTATTTAGGATGGAATTAATAATCCGATGACATATCTTCTAAATCTTTAACTAGGTATCAACTGACTTTAGTGTGATCTGAAAAAATTTTATATCTTATCGAGTCGGTATATACTTCTAATTTTTTTTCTTTGCTCAAGAATGAGTAAACCTCAAGTTGGGAAGTGTGATAATTATCAAAAATTTATAAATAAAAGTATTAAAATATATATAAATTAATATTTATTTAAAATAATATTTTTATTGATGATTTATAGGAAAGATCCTTATCAATGGAAAGAGCTCGATTTATGGGTTCAAACGTATCAAATTTAACACAAATCAGAGCTAAAACGAAAAAGATAGGAAGGCCGAAAGATTTATCTTTAAAAAAATAGGGAAAGCGGTTTGGTCTAAACCAGCTCAGAAAAGGACTAGCCCAGACCACAGACTGTAGCATGTGCAAAACTGGGCCAGCCCAGCTTTTGGCTGACGTCAGGCCGACACAACAATCATCATGGCTCATAAGAGGGGAGGACTGTAGCCATGGATTGGGTGTTCATAAGGCGCATGGGTGAGCTAGCGATTTGGCACTATCTAGTGGTGCGAAGCAGTCCAAGGTCGAGATCCAACAGCTGAAGTCGCAGCCAATTTTTGATTTAAAAAATCTTTTAGCTCCACCACATGATCTGATGGATGAAAATGCAGCTGGTGGAGATCTGATGGTGGAAAGCATCTCCGATCTTGATTAGGAATTCTTCAGCATTTTCTTGCATGATCTGATAGCCTTCAGGCATCTGATTGACTGACCCAATAGCCTAGAGAAGATTTGGAACCTAATTAAGCTGAAAATGATAGTTTTTAATGATTTTTGAAGCACCTGATCTCAATCTGATGGCCAGGAAAGCATCGAGTAGGGGTATTCGATCTAAACTCAAAATAAGACTTTAGGAAGGACTCTAAAAACCTCTCTTCTCTCTCTATTTAAACCCCCCTATGCTCCAAAACTCTGTCATGTCCTCTTAGCTGAGAGTAGTAGTAGCTCACAGATTTCTCTCTTCTTTCCTCTTCTTTCATTTATTCTATCTTCTTTTTTTTTTCTTTTCTTTTCTTCCATGCAACGAGCTTGAAGATGTCGATGGTGGAAGAATTCAATATGCATGGCTAAGGATCTTATGTCTCTGGGGAGTAAGAAAAGTCTTCAATATGAGAATTTATAATTTAAACTTTATTTTTCTTTTTAATTGAGCAATAATGTTTGATTATTTATTAGCAATATGTGTTTCTTATTTGTATTTTAATATTAATTTTTTATAATTTATAACTAAAGAGATAGATCATGATTGTGGAAAGATACAATCTATACTCAAGTTAGAATAAATTATAAGATTTATTAAATTGATATTTTATATTCTTTGATTATACATCTAAATAATCCATGTCTACGAGATGGATCATGATCGTATTAGATATGGTCCATACTCGATAGAATAGGTTATGTTAGAACTAGATCAAAGAAACAAATATAAGATTGCATGTTGATAATGAAAAGATTACATGATCAATTATAAACTTGAATACCAAAAGATGGAACTGAAATCCGAGATAATTTTCTCTTCCTGATTACTTTATTAAAAATTACTTTTACTTTTCTATTGCTCCTGCTTTAAAATTTAAAAACCAATCAAATAATTTTTCTTTCTCTTTCTAATTAACTATCCTAGATCCTCGAGAAAATTGACACCCGACTCACTACTATTCTAACTATAATAAGATCATGTTTAATTTTTATTTATTATTGTAACGATAAGCATCATAAGTCCCAGCCTACTGGCCATTTCTTAATGATCAATGGTTCTACTTTTAAATTTTTTAACTGTGCATGCTGATTGGATTGCTTTCTTGATCGGACCTTAATCATAAACGGACCCTTATGGCTGATTTCTTGCTTATTATACACTTTAATTACTTATTTAATTTTGTTCACTGATCTCATTAGATCGACATTAGATCTAGGATAGTTAGCCTAGCCCCGCATCAATTTTTTTGACATCAAAGCCAAGGTTAGGTTAGGGTTAATTGTATTTTCATTTGATTAGTTTGCATCATTAACATTCTGAAACTCTACATACCCTTTGAGTTTTTTTTGAAATTCTTGTTGATACAAATCTCAGAAAATTATAAATATTATTTTGTTGGAAAATAGACTTGATATGGAACATTTCTATGAATATGGATTTGAGAGATTGTTCTGAAATTAGTGCCAATTAGATCTGAAAGTCAGAGTCTCTGTTCACAGAATTCTGCACCCTGTACTTCTACGCAACCTTTGTTCAACCCATAATTCCTGTTCATAGGAGTGTCAAAAATTTGCAAAATTAGTGGATTTGGAAACTAGACTTGATGATGTATTTACCTATTAAAGTAGAATTTTGAATCAGGTCTCAGTTTGGTACCATATTTTCCTTGAATTTAGGTTTCAGTCCTTTGTGATTTCTGCACTGCAGCAGAAAATTAAGAATGAGTAGTCCTTAGAAAACATGAATAATTCTAGTCCTAGAAGCATCTAAAAATCTTGCTGGAAACCTAACTCAGTAAAGAATCCAGATTTGCTTTGATTTCCATGAAAACAGCCCCCTAGGTGAAGGGAAATCCTGATTTCCCTGACCAGGTTCGTTCAGATCTGATCAGATCAAGAGATATATTTCAAAATTTTTCTCTTAGATCTGCGTCAGATCAGGGATGCTTCAGATCTGATTCTTATTTATTTAATAAAAATTAAATGAAAAGGATAAATTAAATCACATTCAATTTACCTGAATAGGGTAATCCTATTACCCTGTTGATGATCCTGTTTGCAGCGGAAGGTTCTGGATCAAGCCACGCAAGCGCCTGGCCTCTACCGGTATCCACTCGGGCTGGATCTGGAGATCCTCTTCTTCTCTATCACGCCTCCAAAAATCAGATCTGGATCTGATCTGGAGGATCTTCAAAACTCCTTTTGAAGATCTGCAGTCGCTCTTCGCAGCAGCGCAGCCTTCTTGCTTTTGATCTCCTTTTCTTGATCTAAATCGCACCAATCC
The DNA here is from genome assembly GCA_006176705.1 of Cocos nucifera. NCBI lineage: Eukaryota > Viridiplantae > Streptophyta > Magnoliopsida > Arecales > Arecaceae > Cocos > Cocos nucifera. The sequence goes on along the minus strand of QRFJ01000642.1, from coordinate 199,812 downwards.
AAATCCAAAACACTTTTGGACGTGGAGAGCAAGGGGAGAAGAGAGTATGGCGTGGAGAAAGGGGAGAGAGGCAGCCTTGGGGCGTGGGAAGATTGCTTCTTGATTATTTTTTCACTTGGGCACTGGGTCTCTTATATAGACTAAGCGTGATCCAAGTCATCTTCCTCCCAACCAATCACAACCCTTTGTGAAATCAGATCTAAATCTGATTGGTGGGATTAGAGTCCCCTGGATTCCTACTTGGAGAGTGCCTTGGACCAGTCAAACTGGATTCTTAGAAGAACTCTCATTGGAATCCTAAAGGGAGATGGAGTCCTTGTCCAACAAGGACTCCTAGGCGCCTCCTACTTGGGCTCACGCCACCCTTGGCGTGCGCCCTTTCTCCTTGCCAGGTTCTGGCAGGGGGACAAGCCCCCACCAGCTCTCCAATAGGTGCATGACATGTGGTCAAAAGTCAAAGGATGAATGGTCAACGTTTGACCAGTCAAAGGTAGACTTTTGACCAAAGTCAAAGAACAAGAAATGGCAGGTGACCAAAAATGGCAGGTAATGTCTTACAAATAAGACAACCTATTCTGACTTGGACAACCTCCAGTCAGACCATATGAAGGCCTCTGATTGAGCACAAACTCCTTTGGCTCAGTCAGGACAACTTATTTATGATAGTAAAAGAAGAACGTTAGGTTCAATCGAGTGCTAGCACGATTTCCTTGAACCTAATTGAATCTCATTCAGATCAATTGAACTAGATCAGTTCAATTGATGATCACCAGATTCAAACCCTTGTTTGTGTGACCCAGTTAGGTTCAGTTCTGTATGGTAATGGGATATGTCATGATCTCTATCATAGACATCATCGAAACTCCTTTCGATGGATCAGAACTCTTCTGATTCGAACAGCTAGAATGATCGATCATCTAAATCATTCTAATTGCTCCCAAAATCCACCAGTGACACCTAGCAGTATATGGTGGCAACCCATCAGAGCTGAATGCGAACCTCTTGGTGCAGCTACCTGTGTGATTAAGTTCTTCTATCTTGAGCCCCGATCAGATTAGGGTTAAGGTGAACTCGTCAAACCCTAGTCTCTGTCATATGATGTAATCATTCGATTCGAGTCCAATGTGAAAATCTAAAATAGAAACTCTTTCTATTATTTCACTCTGCCATGGCCATGGGCTTCAGGACTTGATTCTCATGATCATCATAGGGCTACTCCTCTACCACCGAGGTAGATAGATCCCATCTTGATGCAATCCAGTTCCTACAATGAACATGCTCACAGCCAACATACACCTCAGGGTTCCATATGGCTAGGAGACCGAGTAATGGTGTAGTCAAACTATAACACCCTCAAGGTGAACTGCCGATGCATCTCAGGTCAAAGAACCAGACACACTACTGCAGCATCGAGTCAGTCATTGACGAGAAGGTAGACTTCCCTAATGACTACTCGAGGTGGTCACGCTCAGTGCCCTCGTTCTCTAACGAGTACCTGTACTCTCGCTCCGGTGTCTCCACACCGTAGACTCAAGACTCATCTACTAAAGAGAAGCGATCGTACACCAACCTTCCGGATCAATCACCATCCTCGTGATGATCCTATGGTCGGGAGCTGTTTATGAGTTAATAATGATTATTCATGTCTTAAATTTTCAACTCTTGAAAATATGAATTATCATTACCATTAACTCAAAGGATGTATCACAGACACTAAATACACATGTGTGATAGAAAATAACCCATTTATTAATTATAGTCAAAATTACAATTTTGCCCCTAGAAGTGTATTACAAGTGTCAGCCAATTCTGGCTTCTAGGGCACATATATCTAACAATCTCCCACTTGTCCTAAAGCCAATTGGCTACAAGTCTAAGTCCCATCTTCTCAAGGTGGGCTTCGATCTTCTGTTGGCCCAACGGCTTTGTAAGTGGGTCTGCCACATTATCTGTGGAGTTGACTCTCTTGACCTCAACTTAACCTTTCTCAAGGTAATCGCGGATGAGATGATATCGCCGCTCAATGTGCTTGGACTTCTGGTGAGACCTCGGCTCCTTAGCAAGGGCTATGGCGCCATTGTTGTCGCAGTAAAGAGGAATGGCATCTGATGGCATTACTCCAATTTCTGCAGCAAACTTCTTGTACCAGAACGCTTCCTTTGCAGCCTCTGATGCAGCTATATATTCTGCTTCCATGGTGGAATCTGCTATCACAGTTTGCTTGGAACTCTTCCAGCTGACAGCTCCACCATTGCACACAAACAGACTTCCAGATGTCGACTTTCGATCATCTATATCGGACATGAAGTCCGAGTCTGTGTATCCCTGGACCAGGAGTTCTCCATTACCAAAGACCAACATCATATCCTTAGTTCTTCTCAAGTACTTAAGGATACACTTTCACAGAAGTCCAGTGTTCTTCACCTGGATTTGACTGATATCTGCTTGTGAACACTCACAGCATGGGCTATATCAGGTCGTGTACATAGCATGGCATACATGAGGCTCCCTATTGCAGAAGCATAAGGGATCTTGCTCATGCGTTCTATTTCCTCAGGTGTGCTGGGGCACATCTTCTTGGAAAGATGAATACCATGTCTGAAGGGTATTAATCCCCTCTTAGAGTTTTCCATACTAAACCTCTTTAGTACTTCCTCTATGTACATCTTCTGTGAAAGTCCTAGCATCCTATTCGGTCTATCCCTATAGACCTTAATTCCTAGAATAAAGGATGCTTCACCTAGGTCTTTCATGGAGAATTCCTTAGACAACCACATCTTGACTGATGTCAACATGGGAATATCATTCCCAATAAGGAGGATGTCATCCACGTACAATACGAGGAAGACAACAGCGCTCCCACTGACCCTTTTGAAAACACATGGTTCCTCTTCATTTTTGATGAAACCAAACTTTTTGATCACATCATTGAAACGAGTGTTCCAGCTCCGAGATGCTTGCTTAAGTCCATATATGGACCTTTGCAGCTTGCAAACCTTGTGATCAGTATCACTGGATGTGAAACCTAGCGGCTGTTCCATATAGATATCTTCCTCAAGATATCCATTTAGGAATGCCATTTTTACGTCCATTTGCCATATTTCATAATCGAAATAGGCTGCAACAGCAAGCAATGTGCGGATGGATTTTAGCATAGCTACCGGGGAAAAGGTATCCTGATAGTCAATGCCTTCACGTTGACTATAACCTTTTTGCCACCAGTCTAGCCTTGAATGTCTCCACATTCCCATCTGCACCAATCTTTCTCTTGAAGATCCATTTACACCCAATAGGTACTATACCTTCTGGTGGATCTACCAAGGTCCAGACTTGGTTTGAGTGCATCGAGTCGATCTCTGACTTCATTGCCTCAAGCCATTTCTCGGAGTCGATATCTGATATCGCCTCGTTGTAGGTTTTGGGATCATCACCATGAGCACCATTACCTATGAGGAACATTTCCTCTACATCCTCTGAAATAATACCTAAGTATCTTTCAGGGGGACGGGAAACTCTTTCCGATCTACGAGGTGGAGGAGGTAGTGTTCTTATTGGCTCAAACTGATTTGGTTCCTCTTGGTCCTTAGCTCTTTCCACTTGTGAGACTTTCTCATCAAGTTTAATCTGCTTTCCAATGCCACTATCTTGAATAAACTATTTTTCCAGAAAGATGGCATGTCGACTCACAATCACATTGTGGTCTTCAGGAATGTAGAAATAGTATCCTAATGACTCTTTAGGATATCCTATGAATCGAGCTCTAAAGGATCTAAACTCTAACTTGTCCGCTTGTTGTCTTTTGACATGAGCCGGACAACCCCAAATTCTGAGATGACTCAGACTTGGTTTCTTACCGTGCCATATCTCATACGGTGTGGTAGGAACGGTTTTAGAGGGAACCCTATTCAGTAGATAGATTGAAGTTAATAATGAATGTCCCCAAAGAAAATCTGGGAGGTCAGTGAAGCTCATCATGGATCGAACCATATCCAATAGGAGTCCGATTTCTCCGTTCTGAAACCCCGTTGAGTTGAGGTGTTCCTGGTGGAGTCCATTGAGAGACTATGCCATTTTCCTTAAGATAGTCTAGGAATTCCCGGCTAAGATATTCACCTCCTCGATCTGATCGAAGAACCTTAATGGGTTTTTCCAGTTTGTTTTTCTACTTCATGTCTAAATTCTTTGAACTTTTCAAAAGCTTCAGACTTGTGTCTCATAAGATACACATATCCATACCTAGACAGATCATCGGTAAAGGTAATGAAGTAGACAAAGTTGCCTCTAGCCGGCACATCAAATGGGCCGCACACATCTGTATGTACTAGGGCAAGGAGATCTGTGGCCCTCTCCCCATGTCCAACAAAAGGGAGTTTAGTCATTTTGCCTTGAAGACAAGATTCACAAGTTGGATATGACTCAAAAGTCAATGGACTCAATAGCCCATTTTTCTCCAATTTGTTAATCCTATCTTCTGCTATATGACCTAATCTCAGGTGCCATAGATATCTGTCGTTTGGACTATCCCTAGGTCGTTTGGCATTCACGTTTTGCTCGATAGTTAAAACAGGTACATCAATATGCAACTGATAAAGACCATTAACAAGGAAACCATTTGCAATTTTATTTCTTTCATAAAGAATGTTACAATGGTCCTTAAAGAAGGTGATCACATAACCTTCTTGTGCTAAGCATGAAACAGAAATCAAATTCCTGCTAGCTGCAGGCACAAAATAACAGTCTTTCAAAACTAAGTCTAAACCAGATGGTAATCGAAGAGGGTATGTTCCCACGGCTACTGCAGCAACTCTTGCTCCATTACCGATGCGTAGGATCATGTCTCCATCCCTCAGCCTCCTGCTATCCTCAAGACCCTGCATAGAAGTGCACAGATGAGCACTAGAACCAGAGTCAAGCACCCAACTGGATGCAGAAGAAACCGTAAGGTTAGACTCAATAACGAGCATACCTCCAGAAGGACCTTCCTTCTTGTTCTTTAGGGTGGCCAGGTAAGTAGGGCAGTTCCGCTTCCAATGGCCGTCGCTGTTGCAATGGAAACACTTTCCTTTGCCATCGACCTTTCTTCTTCGGTTTCTGCCTTCTTCTTCTTTGATCCTTCTACCTTTTTTGCTTTTTCACAAGACTTCCTTTTCTTTCCATAAGACTTTCTTTTGGAAGAAGTCCGTTCCATAGCAAGAACTGAGCCTTTAGAACCTTTCATAGAAAGCTCAGCGGTAACCAGCATATTCATCAACTCGGCCAAGGAATTCTTGAAGTTTATGCATGTGGTAATTCATGATGAATTGCCCATATGCATCAGTCAAGGATTGCAGAATAATATCATTCTGCAAGTCCAAGTCCAACTTCACACCGAGCTTCTCAAGCTCTTCCATGTCCTTGATCATTGTCAGACAGTGATCTTGGACTGACTGCCCATCACGCATCTTAGCCTTAAAAAGTCATTTCGTGACTTGATATTTGGCTGCGCGACTCTGTTCACCAAACATCTCCTGCAGGTGAGCCAACATTTGGCGAGCAGTCCCGATATCTTCATGTTGGCGCTGGAGCTCATCAGACATCGAGCCCAACATGTAGTATCTGGCCTTATTGTCTTCGTCAATCCATTTTTCCAGAGACGCTCTCTGTTCAGTGGATGGACGAGCTGGTAAGGTGGGAGGGTCCTGGTCCAAAACATGTGTTAACTTCTCGGAACCCAAAACAATTTTTTGTAATTCCTGAGCCAATCTTTATAATTGGGTCCAGTCAGTCTATGTGTGTCTAGGATACGTGCCAGTGGGTTGGACGCAGACATTTTCCTATAGAGAGTCAAAGATTCTAGTTAGATACTGTAATTTTGACTTGACCAATTTGTTTAGGGATTTTATTTTTAAACAAATTATTAGCTCCCACTATTTTCTCGGATCCCTACACTCCCTCTGTAGAGATGCGAAAATCTCCACGATTGAATGATTTCTAGTGGGTGGTGCGGTCTCACCAACTGACTCATCACCTCACCTAACAGTTATTGGTGATGGGTTAGCCAATGAGTGAACAACTCTTGTTCAATGATTCTCTAATCATGGTGCACCCAAACTTGGTCTCTAATTCATGAATCTCACCGTATCCAGAATATTGATCCACTCCTTAGTTAAGTCAGACCCACCATTTGCATAGACTGGGTTCCTAATTGGGTCTCTCACCGTATCCGAATATTGAGCCCAACTCATCCTCCAGCCCATAGCATCCAATGCCTAATAGACATGGTTGCATCTTCCCGGTGCAACTGAGCCACTGTATCCAGCCGAGAACAATCAACCCCGGGAAGGGCCCGCACAGTCTACAATGGTGGAAGACCTCAGACTTAATCTTTTCTTAGGGAGAATTGATTCAGGTCTCATTAAACTAGACTTGGCTTAGTCATAACAATTATGACTAACCTAGTGGCATGGGTTAGCTCGGATTATTGACCACCTCAGATCAGAACTGTGTCAACAGATATGGCCAGGTAAGTAAGACCGGTGGAAGGAATATGCCATTAACTCGTACAAGAACGCATTCAGGTCGAGTAGCTTCCAATTAAAAACCAGTCGGTCGTCTGTGCCAAACTTACCTTAGACACCAAATTGTTGAGTCAGAACCAATTGGGTTAGCCTACAATCCAGACTCTAACCTCTGAGCCTAATTAGGTCTTGCTTGATCGTGACTCGATCTTGACCCAGACTTAATCCTATTAGGCTGGTCAATTTAAGCATTGTTGATCCATCTAACCAACTCTTGATTCGGTTTGATCAACCGCTTAGACCTAATTGAGCTACCCAAGCCCGAACCCAGTATTATGAATATGTCTTAGATCTGAAATTCTCAATTTTAGACCTAATTAATATTCCATAAACTTAATTCTTAATTAAGTAGGGTTCATAAACAAAATATGCACAATAAATCCTAGGGTTTCAGGATCTAGGGTTTTGCAGAAAGTAAGTTTTTGGGTTTCTGATTAAGGACGAACACGCAGCACCCCTACACATCATAAGAACACCCCATCGAATGGGAAAGAGAGGGCCTTTAAACCCTTCTTCGTTCTTATGACCGGACGGCCAAGAGGAACGCCTTAATCAGGAACATTCAATAAACATCATACTACAAAAAGTTATAGATCTATATCATATATCTCATATACAAATTTAGATCTAATCAAGGCATATTTTGCATACATCTCATGTATCATAATCATGCATGTTTTCAGATCTAAATTATCACATAATAATCTAAAAAATTAGATTTAAATTGATCTAATCAAAATAAATTCTAATCTAGACAATTATGTAGAACTATTCTACAACTAGTCTAGTCATGCATCTATCATATCTCATATGATATTTAAAATTAAATAATTTTTATTTACTGTTTATCAGATGTTATTATAACACTTATAATATCAGAAAATAGTAAATAAGAAGATCTAAAATATGATTTAATCATATTAAATCAAAGACATGCAAAACTATTCTATAGAACTATTCTATTCTAGAACTAGTCATGCATATCTTCATGTTCTTAGATCCAAATCATTTAATTTTAATTTTTCTGATTTCAGATCTGATCACATCTCATGTGACATCTGAAAATCACATTATTTTTAATTAAAATAAAATTAAAAATCAGATCTAAACTATTTTTAGAACCATGGCTCTGATACCAGTTGAAGGGAAATCCTGATTTCCCTGGACCAGGTTCGTTCAGATCTGATCAGATCAAGAGATATATTTCAAAAATTTTTCTCTTGATCTACGTCAGATCAGGGATGCTTTCAGATCTGATTCTTATTTATTTAATAAAAATTAAATGAAAAAGATAAATTAAATCACAATTCAATTTACCTGAATTTGGGTAATCCTATTACCCTGTTGATGATCCTGTTTGCAGCGGAAGGTTCTGGATCTAGCCACGCAAGCGCCTGGCCTCTACCGGTATCCACTCGGGCTGGATCTGAGATCCTCTTCTTCTCTATCATGCCTCCAAAAATCAGATCTGGATCTGATCTGGAGGATCTTCAAAACTCCTTTTGAAGATCTGCAGTCGCTCTTTTGCAGCAGCGCAGCCTTCTTGCTTTTGATCTCCTTTTCTTGATCTAAATCGCACCAATCCAAATCCAAAACACTTTTGGACATGGAGAGCAAGGGGAGAAGAGAGTATGGCATGGAGAAAGGAGGAGAGAGGCAGCCTTGGGGCGTGGGAAGATTGCTTCTTGATTATTTTTTCACTTGGGCGCTGGGTCTTATTATAGACTAAGCGTGATCCAAGTCATCTTCCTCCCAACCAATCACAACCCTTTGTGAAATCAGATCTAAATCTGATTGGTGGGAATAGAGTCCCCTGGATTCCTACTTAGAGGGTGCCTAAGACCAGTCAAACTGGATTCTTAGAAGAACTCTGATTGGAATCCTAAAAGGGAGATGGAGTCCTTGTCCAACAAGGACTCCTAGGCGCCTCCTACTTGGGCTCACGCCACCCTTGGCGTGCGCCCTTCTCCTTGCCAGGTTCTGGCAGGGGGACAAGCCCCCACCAGCTCTCCAATAGGTGCATGACATGTGGTCAAAAGTCAAAGGATGAATGGTCAACGTTTGACCAGTCAAAGGTAGACTTTTGACCAAAGTCAAAGAACAAGAAATGGCAGGTGACCAAAAATGGCAGGTAATGTCTTACAAATAAGACAACCTATTCTGACTTGGACAACCTCCAGTCAGACCATATGAAGGCCTCTGATTGAGCACAAACTCCTTTGGCTCAGTCAGGACAACTTATTTATGATAGTAAAAGAAAGAACGTTAGGTTCAATCGAGTGCTAGCACGATTTCTTTTGAACCTAATTGAATCTCATTCAGATCAATTGAACTAGATCAGTTCAATTGATGATCACCAGACTCAAACCCTTGTTTGTGTGACCCAGTTAGGTTCAGTTCTGTATGGTAATGGGATATGTCATGATCTCTATCATAGACATCATCGAAACTCCTTTCGATGGATCAGAACTCTTCTGATTCGAACAGCTAGAATGATCGATCATCTATAATCATTCTAATTGCTCCCAAAATCCACCAGTGACACCTAGCAGTATATGGTGGCAACCCATCAGAGCTGAATGCGAACCTCTTGGTGCAGCTACCTGTGTGATTCAGTTCTTCTATCTTGAGCCCCGATCAGATTAGGGTTAAGGTGAACTCGTCAAACCCTAGTCTCTGTCATATGATGTAATCATTCGATTCGAGTCCAATGTGAAAATCTAAATAGAAACTCTTTCTATTATTTCACTCTGCCATGGCCATGGGCTTCAAGGACTTGATTCTCATGATCATCATAGGGCTACTCCTCTACCACCGAGGTAGATAGATCCCATCTTGATGCAATCCAGTTCCTACAATGAACATGTCACAGCCAACATACACCTCAGGGTTCCATATGGCTAGGAGACCGAGTAATGGTGTAGTCAAACTATAACACCCTCAAGGTGAACTGCCGATGCATCTCAGGTCAAAGAACCAGACACACTACTGCAGCATCGAGTCAGTCATTGACGAGAAGGTAGACTCCCTAATGACTACTCGAGGTGGTCACGCTCAGTGCCCTCGTTCTCTAACGAGTACCTATACTCTCGCTCCGGTGTCTCCACACCGTAGACTCAAGACTCATCTACTAAAGAGAAGCGATCGTACACCAACCTTCCGGATCAATCACCATCCTCGTGATGATCCTATGGTCGGGAGCTGTTTATGAGTTAATAATGATTATTCATGTCTTAAATTTTCAACTCTTGAAAATATGAATTATCATTACCATTAACTCAAAGGATGTATCACAGACACTAAATACACATGTGTGATAGAAAATAACCCATTTATTAATTATAGTCAAAATTACAATTTTGCCCCTAGAAGTGTATTACAAGTGTCAGCCAATTCTGGCTTCTAGGGCACATATATCTAACACTAGGAACCCCGTAGAGGACCTCCAATCTGCACCTTGTGCAAGCTAGAAATAGAATTCTGAACTTGAACCGTACTTCCCTATGAGAACCATTGTAATTTTTGTATGACTATTAGGTCAGGAGCAAAATATCAAGCAGAGCCTTCTCACTCAAACAACAAAATGGAATCTAACTTAGAAGCTACTTTATAGAAGATCTTAGGTCATCTTGAAGTTATTGACAGTAAATTAGATTCCATAGATGCTAGGGTTGGAACCTTAGAAGATGAACGATTAAGCAATACAAACCATCCTCTTAGGAACTCCTCTCCAAGAGTCGTAGACCCTAAAGACCAACATGATTATCTAGGTTTTGAGAGAAGTCGCAATTAAATGCACCGACCTTATCATGACCCAGTTGATCAAGATGATCATGTCATGAGAAGTGTCAAGGTTGAAGCCCCGAGCTTTGTGGGTCGCTTGGACTCCAAAGAGTATCTTGACTGGGAAGCTGACATAGACCATTACTTCAATTAGTATGAAATGTCCTTGCATAGAAAATTTACGTTCACTCAAATGAGGTTATTGGGTCAAGCCAAGTTATATTGGCACAATGTTCAGAGAATGGCCATCCATAGGAGACAAGAACCTATTGGAATATGGGATGAGATGAAGGATAAGCTTCGCGAGAAGTATCTCCCTACATCCTATCAACAGTGTCTCCTAGACCAATAGCAAAGATTGACCTAGGGTATCAGCCCTGTCAATGATTACATTAAAAAATTTGAAGAATTTCTTATAAGTTGTAATATGAATGAGAATCTGTCTGTCACCCTATCTAGATTTAGAGCTGGCCTTAGAGAAGATATCTAAAGAAAACTATTTATACGAGAGGTCTTTAGTCTAGAGAAGGTCTATCAGTTAGCCTAGGACTATGAGAGGTTTCAGAGGTTGCCAGTCACTTCGACCTAAGCCTCCTAGACTAGGTATTTTAGGCTCGAGACCTAGCATAAATCAGACTCCTATTAGTCATCCCCCATCTATAGCACTGCCAACCAAGAAGGATGACAAAGGAAAAGGAGTTATTGGAGAGACTTTCTGAGGGATCAGTTCCATGATTCAATGTTTCAAGTACCATGGACTAGGCCATGTTGCTAGTCAATGCCCATTCAAAGCACTATACATAGGGGATCCTAAAATTGAAAATCCTAAGAATAACCCTAATGAAGAAGTCTATATTGCGGATCTAGAATTAGCTGATACTTTCAAAAAGTATGACACCATGCAGATTGAGAATGATTAGGAGTGGTTAGATGTATGCTAACCCCACTCAAAGAGAGTGAAGATTGGTGTAGAACTGCTATCTTTCATACCTTTATTGTATAAGATAATAAGGTGTGCAAGGTAATTATTAATAGTGGTAGCTGCATCAATGCTATCTCCATTGATGCTATATCATGCCTAGGTTTAGCACCTGTAGACCACCCTAGTCCATATAAAGTGGCCTAGATAGATGCTTCATCTATCCTTATTAGAAATAGGTATCTAGTCTCAGACCATTTGCCCCCAATGCGAGATATCCAGCATGCTATTGATCTTGCTCTAGGAGCTATTTTTCCCAATCTCCGTCACTATCGTTTAAACCCCACTGAACATGCGGAGCTGCAGTGACAAGTTTTCAAGCTCCTAAAAAAAGATTTTATGAAAGAGAGTCTGAGTCCTTATGCAATTCTTGAAGAAAAATATAGGCAGTTTTATGCATGCAATTTTAAAATTTTTATGCGGAATAGGTTAAATAAAATAATTTTATCTAGATTGCATGCAAAAGATCAGATCTGAACTATCTTTTTTAGGATTTATAACATGATTTAATATACATTTGTGATCTAAAAATAAAAGTCTTGCATCGATAGCATCGATGCCCTAGATCAAATCTAATCCTTAGAACTGATCTATTCTAATTAATTTGTTCAAAACCCATTACCTTTGTGTAGGTTGATGAACACCACTATTAATCATAACGATTTGAGGCACTTACTAGTTGCTCGTAGCTACACAGGATGTCTACCCTCTATAGATCGTCCACTCAAAGTTTTGATCTGATCTGCCTTTCTGAGAGTGCTAACTCATGCGAAAAGCTGCTGATGGCTAATTCATCTTCTTCTTCGAAACCTCTGAACATTTTTAGATCTGAAGAAGAACCTTTACAAGGATTTGATGGAAGAATAAAAAGGAGGAGAACTCACTTCTCTTTTTGATTTTTCTCACAAGAAAATCTAGATCAGATGTACGTCTTTCTCACACCCAAGAGGAACTAGTTTTCTCTAAAACTTACGCCAAGGAAAGACCCACCAAAGACCTCATGCCCAAAACCCTAGAACCCCTTCTTTGGTTGGCTAAAATTTAGAGCAATCATATCTCCCATGCCCAAGAGAGGGTCTTTATAAAGGAGAATGGATAAGGTTGATGAGTTATGGACTAGTTTGAATCAAATTCAAACTACAACTCATCCTTATCTCAAGTTGAATTCAAATCAGATTTGAATTCAATTAGATCCTTATCCATAGGACATTGAGAGAAGGCGACATTCAAAGTTTAGGCATGAGAAATCTTCATGCAAAAATGCTTTTGGCATGGAGAAAGAGATGGCATGGGAAAAGCCATAGTGCATGGGAGTAGTCTGAACCTTTTGGACTCTAGGTTTTAGTTATTTTGTTCCAACCAAATCTCATCCAATTAGATCCAAATAAACCATAGTGAACCTAATCTAGTTAGGCTCCTAATAACCTTAATTAATCCTAATTAATTAAGCCAAAAATCTGAACAAATCAGAAACTATGCATCCTTGGTGATTAGGTCATCTCATAACCTAGTTGGGTCAAACTTAATTGAATCCAATTCAATTTGATCCAAAACTTATTGCTCAATCAAATTGAACTAATCAGCAATCTAATTGCTAGTTAATCCTTCTATAATTCACTAATTCTTAGCAAATTAATTCATTGCAACTTTTATACAAGTTTAATCATTAGTCTGATTGATGATTAAACTCTTAAATGATTCTCAATCATTTATGAGCCACACGATCAGTCAGAAACTTCTTTTGAGTGTGACCCCATAGGTTAGAACCTAAGCTAGTAGTATAAGAATAATTTTTTATACTAATTAAAATAACCATCTAATAATAATACTCGACGTTCAGATAGGTCAAATGTATGCAAAGCAACATCCAAGAACCTAAAGACATATGGTTATCGTATAATTCATCTCTTTGACCTCAAGTGCTCAAGAAGACATAGAATTTAATTGTCAATCCTTAATGAGTCATCCATATTATAAATCAATCTTTTATATCTATTACATGGATTATCCCAGTTGAGGTATTGCTAAATTAAAATATAGTAATGCATTATCTCTAATTTTACTTAAAGGGATCAATTTCATCTTGACTCATGCACCAACTTAACAAGTACTTAACTACACCTAGAAACCATCCATCACTGAATTAAAAATCTAGATAGTCTAGCACCAATATTGATGCTTGTCGTTATAGTAATAAATAAAAATTAAAACCAATCTTACTATTAATTAGAACAATGGTGAGTTGAATGTCAATTTTCTTGAGAATTGAAGGTTGAGTTTTATTTAATTTTAATTAAATATTAAATAAAAAATTAAATTAATTCTTAAAATAAGTAAATAAAAGAGAATTAATTAAGATTTTAGTAAATTAAAAAAAATAAATAATAAATAATTAGGATTTTAGAGTTAAGTAAAGATAGAAGAAAAATTATCTAGGTTTTTAGTTTCATCTTTTAATATTTAAGTTTATAATTGATTCATGCAACCTTATGAGATGTATATTCTTTTAATCTGATTCTAATATAACCTATTCTACCGAGCATGGATCATATCTAACACGATCATGACCCATCTTATAGACATAGATTATTTAGATTATACAATCAAAAAATATAAATATAAATCTTAATTAATTCTTATAATTCATCTTAATCTGAGCATAGACCATATCTATCTATGATCATGATCCATCTTCTTAGACATAAATTATAAAAAATTAAATATTAATGTATAAATAAAAAAGATATGTAAAAGATAAAAAATTTATTGCCCAATAAAAAGATAAACAAGATTCAAATTACAAACTTTCATGATTAGAAGACTTTCCTTACTCTCCTAGACACGAGATCTCTAGCCACTTATGGATTTGATTTTGCTAGCTTTCAGCATATTCAAATCTCCAAAGAAAAAAAAAGAGAAAAAGATAAGAAGAAGAATAAAAGAAGAAGAAAGAAAGGAAGAACAAAAGAGAGGAGGAGAGAAAATAGGCTTGGAGGGCCTCTAAGAGGGCTAATCCCCCAAAGGAGGGCTCTCTAGGCTTTTATCATGAGAAGGGGCTTAAATAGAGGAAGAAACATGGATTTTTGAGTTATTTTTGGAGTCCAAATTCGAGTTTGACTTGAATTCAATAGATCTGGCACTTTTTGGCCATCGATCTATGATCGAATGGATCAAAAATCTAGCAAAAAACCATCATCCAGTCATCTGATCAATTTTCGATCGTTAGATCTTGCCATCAAGCCATTTTCAACCATTAGATCGTGCTTAGGATCGTTGAAGGAGTCCTAATCAAAATCGAAATCACCTCCCACTATTGGATCTTTGCCAGATCGAACCTCAGTTGCAAGATCGCACTTAAAACACCTAATAGATCAAGTTGGAAACTTGCCCAGCTATCAGATCTGCACTGGCATCGATGTTAACCATTTGATCGTGCAATCGTTAGTGCTCCATCCCCTATAAACCATGGTAGATCGGGCATAATGAAGACCTCCACCAACCATAGCACGTCGCATCATCCAAAATTACCAAAAAGCCCCATCCACCATATTTTTTCATGGTGGACCTGTTAAGGCTCCACGATGAACCAAACACTATTACAGTCCATCATGGATCGCATGGAATGTGACATCGTGATGACGTCATCTAGGGAGGGGCTAGGTTGATGCGAACGTGGGCTTGCTTCGTGGGCTGCTACAGTCGATCTTAGCCACACTCAATCGGATCAGGCCAGATGATTTTCTAAGCTAGTTCGGTCCGAACTAGTTAGAATTTTTTTTTCTTTTTCTTCATTTGAACTTTCGGTCTTTGTTTAAATTCCAATATAGTTCTAATTTTCATCAAATTTAATTTGTTTGAACTCATAAATCAAGCTCTTTGTATTGGTGAGGCTCTTTCTTGTAAAGCATTAATTTTTAAAATAAATATAAATTAATATATAATTTAATATTTTTTATTTATATATTTATGATGATTATCATACCTTCCAACTTTAATTTTACTCATCCTCGAGTAAAGAGAAGAAAATTAGAAGCATATACCCACTCAATAAGATGTGAAGTTTCTTCAGATCATCCTAAAATTAGTTGATATCTGGTTAGAGATTTAAGAGATACGTCATTAGATTATTAATTCTATCCTAAATGATGATTAAGTAAGAATATAAAATTTTAGAGCTTTTTTTTGATCAATTCTCCATCTTTATTCTTTAAATTCTTTATCTTTAGTATGAGCTAGAGTTTTTTTTTTTTATACAGTCAGTGCAATATTTTATTTTTTTTAGCTTTCTATCTAATCCTTGTAATAAGCTTTGGACTAATAACTCCTAAATCAGTTGATTTTAGGGCATTAGGTATAAAACACTCCTCGAGGTTACTGACTCAAGTTAAATAGGCTACAGATTAAAACTAACTGTATAACAAGTTTTTTCACATTATCCATATTTTAATGAAAATAATATTGCTTACTTAGGCAACAAGATCCAGTTATTCGATAGAAAACCAATATTTAGAACTTATTTTTTTATTTTTTAAATATTTTTTTCTTCTTTTTTTCCATTCATTTTATTCTTTTTTCACTCATATCCATATAAAGTAGATTTTTTTATTGAATATAGGCTAGAAGAAGATTTTAGAATTACTCAAAAATTTATTCTATTATAAACCTAATCATTTATTGAATTTTCTTAATAATTTGGTCCTTAGTATTTTAGAAATTCTCTAGACCATTAATCAATCATCGATTAAAATGCCTAAAAAATTTTAAATCAGGAAGAAATCAGGTACATAAGACTAATTATTATTATATTTAAGAATTTTAATCATTTTATTTATTCTTTTTCTAACTTAATTTCCATTATCCTCAATGGAGAAAAGAAATAGAGTATGATAAATAAAAAAAAAAAAGAGTTCACCTGGCTTAATATGATTCTTGGCTTGGTCTGGGGTTTATTTGTATTTTGTCTAGCATGGGTCTATAATTCTTTCCCCAACTTAGTCTTAAAAGAAATGTAAACTAAAAATAAAAAAATATAAAAGCAAAAGCTGGGTTGCCTCCCAGTAAGCACTAAGTTTAACATCTTTAGCCAGACCCTATGAAGAAGTTTTAGGTATAATCAATTTTAGTACATCCTTTAGGTTTTCAAAAAGATAGGACCAATCGAGAGGCCTTATCATCATGGCAGTAAAATATTCATGGAATACTCTATGGCAATTAAATTTAATCTGAATCAATAGAGTATTTAGAGCAAGCATGTTATACTAGAATTTAAAATTATTATAACTTTTTATGATAATCAAGAAAGAATTATTTGATGAGTCGAGATTAGGGGTGGTGGTTTAGAAATTACTTCAACTATAACTTGATCTACCTCACTCCCTTTCTCGGGTATGATATGTCTTTGCATCAACTCTTCCTAATCTAAATCATGGCATTTTTTTTAAAGTAATTTTAAATCTACCTCCATATATCATTTTAATATAGTAGATAAATTTTGAAGGTTGTCCTTGAAAGTAATGCTAAATATAAAAAAATTAGATTTAAAATCGATATCCCTTATTTCAATGATATTTCATCCTATATTTTTTTATGTGCTTTTAGAACATCCATAAGTTGGTCTTCCTGGTTAGGTATCATTAGTATGGTTTCAGTGGGTGTATCAGAAAGTGGCTTCATCAATAAATCAATTGATGGTTCTAACAAGAGAGCTATTGGTGGGCTAGGTGGTGGCTCAAGTTTTTTAATCCTAAATGAGGTGGTTTTGGTGTTGGGTGTATTTACTTGGTCATGTACTTTTATATTAAACCTATCTTCATCAAAATCATCCACCTTATAATGAGCCAAACAAAGATTTAAAGAATCATGGGAAAGAATTATGGGTGAAGCTTCCTCTAGTGATTTATCCATTTATGATTCTTAGGACATCTCTAATAATTCCATTATCTTATCAGTTGGTCTGATGAATACATTAAATATAACATAAAAAGTATTAAAATCTATGCTATTTTATTTTTTTATTTATATTTGATACTTTTTATGATCTTTATAGAAATAATTAATTTTAAAGTCTTAATTATAAATTAACTAGAAATGGCCCTCCAACATATATAGATGAAGCTCGAGTCCAAATTCAGGCTTGTTCCATGCACGACATGTGAAGATATATGGATACGAAATAAGGATACAATAGATTAAAAAAAAAGAAAGAAATATATTTAAAAAAGGAAAAAAAAGAAAAAAGAAAAAAGGATGGCTGGTTGTTTGCTTTTATGGGGCATGTGGATTTAATGCGCAAGGAGGAAGCCATGGAAGTTAGTAGTTTGGGCCTCGCACGGATGCCAAGAGAGTGGAAGCATCGTATTTCACGTAGAAAAGGGATGGACACGATTCTTCATGTGAGCATCAGACATGGAGCCGATCCGGGATTCAAGCAAAATATATATATATATCTATTTTAGAAAGGCTTTGATTTAGATTGTATGGCAACTCTTCTTCTTGTCTTATCTTTCATCCTCTTCATCTCATCCATCCAAGCCTTCTTATCACTCCAATCTCTATCATTTTTTCTTTTAGGATGCATCTTTTGATTAGTCCCACATCTAAAAATCAAAAAAATCTTTTTCCTCTTAACACCTATAAATAAAGTCTAGTACCACTACCTGAATATATCTCTCCCCACACAACTCTTGTAGGAGCCTATGTGACAGATGGGAATAGCAACCTAATAAAATTTTTGTACACCCATTTTCACTTTCTTTCACCCCTTCAACACACGAGAAAGAGATTTAGCTAGAGAAAGATCGACCAGGAGAGATTTTTATGTTTTTATTTTCTTGTTTGAACTCCAAGCCCTATTACTGGCTTGAGAGTTAAAAATCTTTTTTTTGTATTAAGAAGTTTTATTAGCAATAAAAATTAGTCCTTCAATTTAATTTTCAGCAAATAGGATAGTTTATTTTTCCATAATTTAGTTCTTGCAATTTTTAATTTTAGCATTAGGATAGTTTATTTCTATAATTCTTTAATTTTTGTAATTTAAATTCTAGCAAGCAATATAGAATTTAATTTTAATTAATTTTTAAAATTTTGATTTAAATCATATCTAGCTAGGTAATCCTCTGAGGTTTGGGATGAAGGTAAACCTTGATTAGAAGCTTTTTCTTAGGATTTTTTGTTTGCTTTTATTTTTTTTAGAGTTTTTCTTCCTTTAAGCTTCTTGCTAAGAGACTTGATGGACTATCATTGGATTTTAATTCTTTTATAGTTCATGCTTGATTCGGTGCAAGAAGGATAATAGGAAGAAGGCCTATAATTTTGTTAATTTTTTTTCTCTTCTTTCTTGTGAAAAATTTTGATGGATTATTATTGGATCAGAGTCCCTTCATAGTCCATACTTAGATAACACAAAAGAAGTAATTGAAAGAAGAGTTATTTAATTAGGATGAATAATGCACCTTGATCAAAGGGCATCATAAAAGAAATCTTAGGAAGGCTCTTTAAGTCATTGGTCTAATGGATTTAAAAGTTCTAGATCTTTAGATTATTATTCTCAATGATTAATTTACTATTTAGTAGTAAGTAACAAACAAGCTTTCAAAATCTTTGTTAAAGCTCGCCTGAGCAAGGGTTTGAACACAATTCAAACATAATTTCTCATGGGATCGATCCATACTTGCTGGATGTCCTACTTTGCACACCGTGCGCTTATGGTTAAATTTAAGACACATCAAATTTTTGGTGCTGTTGTCGGAGAATTGGTGTATTCTAAATTCTTGTTCTTCATGCTTTTAGTTTAGTTTTAGTCTGACTTTCTAACTTCCATATCTTGCCTTGCAGAAAATTGGTGAGTGCTCGAAACCAGGTACGTAATCTAACCTTTTTTTTCTTGAGCAGTCTAATTTAATCTTAGTTCATTATTAGTTTTTTATTAAAACTTGTTTATTCTTATTGGCTGTGCATAAGCATATCTAAACTATTTCAAGCGCACAAACCTAAACAAGATAAGATAGGAATTTCATCATCCTTTCTTAGCCCACAAATAAGTTTTCTCATTTGCATTCATCCTAATCCTTAAATAAAATCAATTAGATATCAGCCCTAGGGACATCCGAGCTCATTAAGACAAGGCACCCGAAAGAGTTGGATCGGGTCAGGATTGGCTAGTTAACTGGTGTCTAGGAAAGGAGTTCAAGGATAAGAGCCCGAAGAAAGGTGGTTCTTTAATTGGTTCCATTCGCTTACCTGACCAATCTAATTGGTGTCTAAGAAAAGCAATGGGAGGACTCCCACTAATCTTATCCTTATCTGGCTAGTTGGCTAGTTGGTTTCTGACTTGAAGAGCTCCAAGCAACCTTGACAGTTAGGAGCTGTCTAGAATTAAGGTAACCTAGGATAGATATTTGCTTGATAAGTGCTTGAAACATAAAAAAATAAAATCTTAACTAAGTCTTCTTCCTCTTCTCTCTTCTTTAAAAAAAATTAAAAAAATAGAAAAATAAAAAATAGAAAATAAAGTAAAATTTTTATTTTTCTCATGGAGAAGGATATCGGATCGATCAATTAGAATTGATTCAATTTCTATTTCAAGCTTGAAGGTCCCTAAAGTAGAAGAAATCAATCAGCCCCAAATCCTTAAGGATTTATGTTACCTAGTTGGATCCATCCAGCCTTCTTGCATCAGGTTACCCCAACCTACTGCAAATAATTTTAAAATTAAACCCCAAATGATTAATATGCTTCCAAAGTTTACTAGAATAAAAGATGCATATATATTCATTAGGGAATTTAAAGAGGTTTGTGCAACCATGAGACTGCAACAACTTTATAAGGATGAGATCAAACTAAGACTAATCAATTTTGCCCTTAAGGATAATGCCAAAAAATGGCATATAGCCTGCCAAATCAATCTATCATGACCTAGGAGGGCTTTGTAAGAGTGTTCCTAAAAAAGTACTTTCTCCATCATAAAATAGCTAGAATTAGGAATGAGATCAACGAATTTTACCAACCAGCTAGTGAATCATTCTGAAAGTATTTCGACCATTTTAAGAATCTCTTGACCTAATGCCCACACCATGGAATAGAGACCTAGAGACTATGCTAAATAGTTTATGAGGAACTTGACTTAAATTCTAGAACCATGCTAGAATTCATGTGCCAAGGTCAATTTATGTATAAAGAACCCAATGAGACCTGGCAATTTTTAGAAGACCTAGCTGAGAAAATTCTATAATGGAAAATAATTAGGAAACTAGAAAGACCAACACCTTCAAGAAGTGGAATGCATCAAATGCCAACATTCCTAGCTGTGGAGGCTAAAATTGTAATCCTAACATGTAGGTTAGAGGTCTTAGAACTATAGACACCAATCAGTATAAACCATGTGTCTGCACCCATGTGCAGTGGGTGCAGTGCACTAAACCATATCCTTGAAGACTGTCCTCTCCTGATAAATCCAATAGAAAATGGGTGTGCACAGGTTAATGCTACATACCAGAAATCAATGAATAATCCTTATGCACCCACAAATAACCCAGGATGGAGGAATCATCCAAACTTCTCATGGTCATAAAGCCTAAATGTAGGCGGTCCTAGCTTCAACCAACAAAATCCAAAACCCAATCCTATGTTAAACAACCCACCAAGCTTCAATAATCCTGAAAGGAAACTTAGTTCTTTAGAAAAAAGCCTAGAAGTCCTAGCCAAATCAAATACTGACACTAATGCTGCATTAAGTAATTTCATGCAAACCATGGACCAGCTCCTAAATACTAACACCCAGATCATAGTCCATTTAGAAATGCAGGTAGGTCAACTAGCATCTACCATAAGTGAGTGAGAATGAGGTAGGCTACCTAGCCAACCCAAGCCCATCCCAAGAAACTAAAATGGTCCACGATCTCAACATGAAAACTAAGTCAACAAAGTGAGTGCAATTTACACCCTAAGATCAGGGAAACAAGTGGACAATAAGATGGGTATGCCTGAAAGTCAAGAAGACTCATCATCTGAGCTATCTTTTGAACAACCCATTCATCAAAACCAATCTAAGGAGCCTGAGTCATCAGCACTCGATGATTCATTAAATCCAATCGCAGGAATCACCAAGCTTATAGCTCTTTTTTCGAACCGACTAAGGTCTAATAAACAATCGAAACACTTGAATAAAATTTTAGAGGTGTTTAATAAAGTTGAAGTAAATATTTCTCTACTAGATATGATCCAAAAAATACTAATCTATGCTAAAATTCTAAAGGACCTATGCATAAAGAAAAGAACAATCAATTTACCCAAGAAAGCCTTCCTCACAGTAAGTGTGAGTTCCTATTTATCAAGTCAAGTGCCGATTAAGTATAAAGATCCACGGTCTCCTATAATTTCATGCACTATCGAAGAGACCAATATTAACAAGGCTTTATTAGATTTAGGGCATAGCATAAATATTCTGCCATACTCTGTATATAAGAAATTAGGGTTGAAAGAATTGAAATCTACAGGAATTACCTTGCAACTAGCAGATCAATATTCTAGGATCCCTAAAGGAGTGGTAGAGGACATGTTAATTAAGGTTGACTATTTTCTCTTTTCCATAGATTTTGTAATTTTAGAGACTGAACCCATTTCAAACCTAAAGGATCATATCCCGATTATTTTAGGGAGATCATTTCTAGCAACTGTCAATGCCATTATCAATTGCCAAAGTAGACTCATGAAGATATCATTTAGAAATATGACTATTGAACTAAATGTTTTTAATCTAGAGTAGGAATTGGACCAACCCAATAAAGAAAACTTGATCCAAGAAGATGTCTACGAACCTAATGATCTAAACCATGAAGACATAAAAATTAATTCTGGATTGAATCAAGAATTTAAAAATAAAATTTGGATAATTGATAATCATAAGAATCGACCAGAACTAGAATTACCAATCGAACTAGTTATTGAGGAAACACCACCACTGGATTTGAAGATACTCCCTAAACACCTAAAGTTTGAATATCTAGGTCCATCAGAAAATCTACTAGTAACTGTTAAATTAGACCTAGGTCCAATCCAAGAGATGTTAAAACTACTAAGAGAGATTCACGATAAAATTGGTTATATGGAAAAAGACCATCTATCTAGAATTGGTGGTGAAAGATCAGACGAATTATTCAACCCTATATATAATCCAGGTTAAGAAAACATATGAAGATTAGAGTTTAGTCTAACTGAAGACTATAAACTTAGCACTTATTAGGAGGCAACTCAATTTTTTAGGAGTAGTTTTAATAAAAGCCTGGCTGAGGACTTTAAAATTAGCGCTCTTAGGAGGCAACCCAGATCTTTGCATTTTAAATTTTTTTCTTTCAATTTATTTAGGTCTTACTTTAATAAAGTCAATGATGAATAAGTTAGTGGGAAGAACTAAATATGCATCTTTAAGAACATCTGAAGACACTTGCTGAACCAAGGACACATCAAATCAGGTATATTCTTTTCTTTTTACTTATTATATTTTTTTTATTTTTCTTACTCCATTAAGGATAATGTAGAATAAGTTGGGGGGTGAGGGATAAACTTTGAACTTTACTTTAAACCTTTGCACTTATAAATTTATTGATATTCATATAACTGACTATGCTTCAGACTTAAGTAACATTAGACATTTTAGTAGTATTTGATACACACTTTAAATAAATTATGGAGTATCGAGGGATTGCATATTAATAAAATTAAATAGAAGGTTGAGTCTAGAATAAAAATTAATTTTGTGTATTTCTAGTCTTCCCTATTAATATCTGAAGAGAGTCGACCTTTTATGGGTATAAGTGGTATATATTGATACATATAGTTCCTTCAAAAAAAATAATATTGATTTTCCACCAAGTAACTGGATCTTATTGACTAAGTAAGCAATGATATTCATATCAAAAAATGGGCAATGTTAAAAAAAAACTCATATAGCTAAGTCTCAATCTGTAGCCTGTTTGACTCAAGTCAGTAAGCTTGAGGAGTGTTTTACACCTAATGTCCTAAAGTCAACTGATTTGAGAGTCATTGGCCTAACACTTGCTACAAGAATTAAATAAAAAGCTTAAGTGCTTAAGACATTACATAGAGTATATTTTATTTAAAAATAATGAATGAATGAATGTATGAATACAAAATCACTAACTCATCTTAGAGTTAGACAATTCAAGGATAAAGATAGGAGTGGGTCAAGAAAAAGCTTTGAAAAATTTTATGTTCTTTACTCAACCATTCTATTGGATAGCCTTAATATCCCAATGACATGCTTTCATCATTTTCTAGGTGGATATCCTTTACATCTAAAATTATTAAATAAATACTTATATTGAAAAAAGTTGATATTGTATATCAATATTTTTTTTACTCGAGGATGAGTAAAGTTCAAGTTGGGGAGTATGATGAATACATTAAATATAACATAAAAAGTATTAAAATCAATGTTATTCTATTTTTTATTTATATTTGATATTTTTTATAATCTTTATAGGAATAATTAATTTTAAAGCCTTAATTACAAATCAACTAGAGACGACCCTCCAACACATGTAGATGAAGCTCGAGTCCAAATTTAGGCTTGTTCCTTGTACGATATGCAAAGATACATGAATGCGAAGTGGGGATAGGGATATAATAGATTAAAAAAAAAGAAATATATTTAAAAAAAAAGAAAAAAAGGAAAAAGGATGGCTGGTTGTTGGCTTTTATAGGGCATGTGCATTTAATGCACAAGGAGGAAGCCACGGAAGTTTGTAGTCTGGGCCTCGCACGGATGCCAAGGGAGTGGGAGCATAGTGTTTCACATGGAAAAGGGATGGACGCGATTCTTCGAGAATCAGACGCAGAGCCCATCCCAAATTCAAGCAAAAAAAATATATATTTATTTTAGAAAAGCTTCAATTTAGATTGTATGGCAACTCTTCTTCTTTCCTTATCTTTCATCCTCTTCATCTCATCCATCCAAGTCTTCTTATCACTCCAATCTCAATCATTCCTTCTTTTAGGATACATCTTTTGATTAGTCCCACATCAAAAAATTGGAAAAATCTTTTTCCTCCTAACATCTATAAATAAAACCTAGTACCACTACCTAAATATATATCTCTCTACACCATAACTCTTATAGGGGCCCATGTGACAGACGGGAATACCAACTCAATAAAATTTTTATCCATCTTTTCTTACTTTCTTCCATCCCTCTAACATACGAGAAGAAGAGTTAGTTAGAAAAAGATCGATCAAGAGAGATTTTTATGTTTTTATTTTCTTATTTCAACTCCAAGCTCTATTAATGGCTTGGGAGTTAAAAATCTTTTCTTTATATTAAGAAGTTTTATCAGCAATAAAAATTAGTTCTTTAATTTAATTTTCAGCAAATATGATAGTTTATTTTTCTGTAATTTAATTCTTACAATTTTTAATTTCAGCACTAGGATAGTTTCTTTTTTTAATTTTTAAATTTTTATAATTTAAATTTTAGCAAGTAGTATAGAATTTAATTTTAATTAATTTTTAAAGCTTTGATTTAAATCATGTCTAGCTAAGCAATCCTCTGGGGTTTGCGATGAAGCTAAACTATGATTAGAAACTTTTTCTTAGGATTTCTCATTTACTTTTATTTTTTTTAGAGTTTTTTTTTCTTCAAACTTCTTGCCAAGAGACTTGATGGACTATCATTGGGTTTCAATCCCTTTATAGTTCATGCTTGATTCGGTGCAAGAAGGATAATAGGAAGAATGCCTATAATTTTGTTAATTTCTTTTTTCTTCTTTCTTGTGAAAAATTTTGATGAATTATTATTGGATCAGAGTTTCTTCATAGTCCAGACTTGGGTAACACAAAAGAAGTAATTGAAAGGAGAGTTTTTTAATTAGGGTGAATGCTTGTCTATGCATTACACCTTGATCAAAGGACATTATAAGAGAAATCTTAGAAAGGCTCTCTAAGTCATTGGTCTAGTAGATTCAAAAGTCCTAGATCTTTAGATTATTATTCTCTATGATTAATTTACTGTTTAGTAGTAGGCAACAAACAATCTTTCAAAATCTTTGTTAAAGCTCGCCTGAGTAAGGTTTTGAACATAATTCAAATACAATTCCTCATGGGATCGACCCATACTCACTGGACGTGCTACTTTGCACACGGCACGCTTACGGTTAAATTTAAGATACATCATGGTCCTTCCTCATTAAAAAGATTGGATGATTCTGAGGCACTTGGGAATGAGTCTATATGTAAGTAAGATGATGATGAAATTGATTCATTCTTAGTCTTTCTGATATGTTCTTGCCTCAATTATATGGTCTAAGAGAATCTTTTTAGTTTTACAAGATTGTTCTATGACCATAAGTAAAGAAGATGATGATGAAAATGGTTCTCTATATGTTTTTGTCTTAATTATACAGTCTAAGAGAGTCTTTTTAGTTATGCAAGGTTATTTTGTGACCATTTCTTTCTCGAGAATTATATATGATGGTTCAGTAAAAGATTTTGGAACATTAAAATTTCTAGCCAGGTAATGTCCCTTAGATTCACTTTTGGGTTGATTAGGCAATTCACTTTCACTAATAGCCTTGGCTAACTGATCTAACTGTATTTCTAGGTGAGCAATGGCTTGGGAGTTTGAATTCATAAGTTGGTTTGTGATCTGCATCGAGTCATTTTCTAACTTTATCATGACTTCTAAATATTTTTCTAATGAATTAAGCCTTTGGAATTCAATGGTTGATTGGTAACTTCTAACTCATCTATTGCTTGCTGAATCCTCTCTTTAAAAATTAACTCATTATTATTTGGAAAAGATTGATATTATGGGTGGGGCATATTATAATGTGCATCCATGAATGTAGATCCTTGTGGCACTACGGTAACCACTGATTGTGATTGCCATGAAAAATTTGGTTGAGCCCCCAACCTGAATTATAGGTGTTAAAGTATGGATTATTTCTTGGTCTATAGGCCATTTAGATTTGATCTTGATGAACTTACTCATACATATACTTAGAAAATCGGTGTGGACATTCACTTGCATAGTGAGTGGGGCTCAAATAAATTGCACAAACTTATTGTGTAGGAAGAAAAGATAGATAGAAAGAGTTTCTATTGCTTCTAGATGATCTACTCTACTAGATAGCTCAACATAAAAATTCATCTATGATTATTATTTATTTTTTTTTATCTTACTTTAAAGAGTAAGAAAAGAAATGAGGAGAGAGAATTCTAAAGATAAGAGCCTAGAGGATCCTAAATCTAAGAGATAGATGCAAAAAATTAGTTAATATTTGTTATTAATTATAATCAAGTTAAGCAAGTATGGACTCTCTATCCTAGGATTAACCTAGAACTAGATAGCTCCTAACTGTTTCAATATCACCTTCGAACACTCCAAGCGTAAAACTGATTTATTGACTCGGTCAGATAAATGTAAGATGTGGAAGGTTCCCTGCTTATTATTTTTCTTAGACACTAATTGAGTTGGCTAGGTCAGATAATGGAATTAATTGAAAACCAACTTCTTTAAACCACTTGTCTTAAACATCAAATAATTAACCAATTTAAATCTGGTCCAACTCTAGAGCTTTCTTATCCTATTGAGCTCGAATATCCTAAGATCAACATCTAATTGATTTTAAATTAAAGGCTTAGGTCAATACAATATGAAGGATAATGGTTTGTGGGATAAGAAAGGATGATCAAATCCCCACCTTATCTTTTTTAATGGCTTGTGCTCTTAAAGTATATTATTGATATGCAATGCAAATAAAATAAGATATCCAAACATGTTAAAAATTAATTTTATTTTATATTTTTTTGGTTATACTAAATTAATTAATTGTTATGAGATGTATTTGTTTTCTTGTTATATTAGGTTATGTAAAACAAAAAAATAAAAGGTAGGTTTTAGTTAAGTTAATTAGATTAATTATGGTAGATTTTATCTAAACTAATTTAGAGAATCTAGTTAATTAAAAAATAATTTATACTAGGACTAAAAGGCAACTAGATAACCTATAAGTAAAGTAAGAAATTAAATCAACTTTTAAGATAATAATTTATTTTAAATTATAAAAAATAGTAAATTAATTATATAAAATAAGATAATTATTTAACCATATAATTAAAGTAATCTAGCTAAAAATTAATTAATAAATTATACATGAAAAATAATATAAAGTAATTCTAAAGAAGAGTAAATAAAAGATAATTAAATGATTAAATTAAATTGACTGATAATAAAAGATAAATTACTGATCAGCAGAATAAAGAATAAAAAGTAAAAATAGAACAGCAATAAATAATAAACTAAAAATATAAAATAGTAAAATAAATAAATAAGTAAAGCATATAAGGCAATAAAATAAAGTAGTAAAATAAATAAGTAAAGCAAATAAGGCAATAAAATAATATCTATAATAAAATAAAGTAGTAAAATAAATATGATAATAAAATAAAATGTGCAGTAAAATAAATAAGATAATAAAATATATAAAGCAATAAATAAGTAATAATAAATAAATAAATAAATATTTTATTTATATATATATTTGAAGAAATCATGCAACAATCCTCGATAACGGTGCTAAAAATTTGATGCTTATAGTTACAGTAATAAATAAAAATTAAAATTAATTTTACTATTCATTAGAATAGTGGTGAGTTGGGTGTCGATTTTTTCGAAGATTGAAAATTGAGTTATATTTAATTTTAATTAAAAATTAATTTTAAAAAATTAAATTAATCCTTAAAAAAATAAAAAAATTAATTAAGATTTTAGCAAATTAAAATAAAAAAGTAAATAATAAATAATTAGAATTTTATAGTTAAGTGAAGATAAGAAGAGAAATTATCTAGGATTTTCGTTTCATCTTTTAATATTCAAGTTTATAATTGATTCATGCAATCTTTTCATTATAATATATAATCTTATAAGATATATGTTCCCTTGATTTGATTCTAATATAATCTATTCTACCGAGTATGGATCATATCTAATAAGATCATTATCCATCTTATAGATAAATTATTTATATTATACAATTAAAGAACATAAACATAAATCTTAATTAATTCTTATAATTCATCCTAATCTGAGCACCAACCGTATCTATCTATGATCACAATCTATCTCCTTAGGTATAAATTACAAGAAATTAAATATTAAAGCATAAATAAGAAAGATATATAAAAGATAAATAAATTTTATTATCCAATAAAAAGATAAATAGGATTCAAATTATAAACTCTCATTATTAAAAGACTTTTCTTACTCCCTTAGACATGAGATCTTTATTCGCTCATGAATTTGATCTTGCTAGCTTTCGACATATTCAAATCTCCAAAGAAAAAGAAAAAAAAAAAGAAGAAGAAGAATAAAAGAGGAAGAAAGAAAGGAAGAAGAGAAGAGAGGAGGAGAGAAAAAAGGCTTGGAGGGCCTTTAAGAGGGCTAATCCCCCAAAGAAGGGCTCTCTAGGCTTTTGGCATGAGAAGAGGCTTAAATAGAGGAAGAAACAGGGATTTTCGAGTTATTTTTGGAGTCCAAATTGAGTTTGACTCAAATTTAATGGATCTAGAACTTTCTGACTGTCGATCTATGATTGAGCAGATCAAAAATCCAATAGAAAACCACCACCCAGTCATCTTATCAATTTTCGGCCGTTAGATCTTGCCATCAGGCTATTTTTGACTGTTAGATCATGCCTAGGATCACTGAAAGAGTCCTGATCAAAATCAAAATAGCCTCCTACCATTGGACCTTTGCCGGATTGAACCTTAGCCATAGGATCGTGCTTAAAACACTTGATAGATCAAGTTGGAAACTCGCCCAGCCATCAGATCTGCACTGGCATCAACGTCAACCATTCGATCACGCAATCGCCAGTGCTCCATCCCTTATAGACCATGGTAGACCAGGTATAATGAAGACCTCCACCAACCACAGTATGCCATGTCATCCAAAATTATCAAAAAGCCCTATACACTATATTTTTTCGTGGTGGACCTATTAAGGTTCCATAATGAACCGAATGAAGGGAAATCCTGATTTTTTGGATCAGATTCGTTTAGATCTGATTGGATCGAAAGGCATATTTCAAAAATTTTCTCTTAGATCTTAATCAGATCTGACACTTTTCAGATCCAATTTATGATATGATAATTAAGAAAATAAAATTAAATTAATTTTGAATTAATTTTACCTTGATTCTGGATAATCTGATTATCCGTTGATGATCCTGCCAAAGCCCTGGGATTCTGAATCTAGCCATGCAAGCGCCTAGCCTCTACCGATATCCACTCGAGCTGAATCTAAAGATCTTCTTCTTCTCTTTTTTTCTCCAAAAATCAGATCTGGATCTGATTTGGAGGATCTTCAAAACTTCTTCTGAAGATCACCCGTCGTCTCTACAGCAGTGCTGCCTTCTTCCTTTTTCGTCAGCCTTTTCTTGCCTGACTCGCACTAATCTAAAGGCCCAACTTCCTTGGGCATGGAGAGGAGAGAGAGGGCCAGATGGTGGCATGGAGAAGGAAGAGGGGCAGCCTTGGGGCGTGGCTAAGAGGAGGAGAGCTAAAAAGTGGGCGCAGATAGGGTCTATTTATAGACTCTACTGCGCCATGCAGTGCTGCATCACCCCGACCAATCATGTTGCTTCGTGCAATCAGATCTAAATCTGATTGGTGGGATAATATCACCTGATCCAATCAGATGAGAGACCCATAGATTCATTCTTAGATGGCATCTAAGACTGGTCAAAGTAGATACCCAAGGGCCACCTAAGTAGAAACCAAGAAGCAACCTGGAGTTCCATCCATATGGGACTCCAGCATCCCTGTCCATGGGCGCACGCCATCCTAAGCATGTGCCCCCTTCTTTCCAATTTCTAGAGAGGGGACAAGCCCTTATCTGCTCTCCAATAAGTGCATGACACATGGGCAGATGTTCAAGGATCAAAGGTCAATGTTTGACCAAGTCAAAGTACAAGAATTAGTAGGTGACGAAAAATGGTAGGTGTTGTCTCAAATTTATCTCATAAATTAAGACAACCCTTTTCTGACTTGGACTAGCTCCAGTCAGATCAGATAAAGGTACCTGAGTGAGCATAAACTCATTTGGCTCAGTCGAGATAACTTTTATGATAGAAAAAGAAGAACATTAGGCTCAATCGTGTGCTAGCATAATTTTCTTGAACCTAATTGAATCTTATTCAAATCAATTGAACTGGGTTAATCCAATTGATGATATCCAGATCCAAATCCTTATTTGTGTGATCCAGTTAGGTTCAGTTCTACATGATAATGGGATATGTCATGATCTCCATCATCGATATTATTGAAACTTCTTTTGATGGATCAGAACTCTTCTGATTCAGAAAACTTAGAATGATTGATCATCTAAATCATTCTAATTGCTCCCAAAATCCATCAGTGACACCTAGCAGTATATGGTGGCAACCCATAAAACTAAAATGAACCTCTTCGTGCAGCTATCTGTGTGATTAAGTTCTTCTATCTTAAGCTTGATCAGATTAGGATTAAGGTGAACTCTCAAACCCTTATTTCTATCATATGATTTAATCATTCGATTCAAATCTGATGTGAAAACCTAAATAGAAACTCTTTCTATTATTTCACTTGCCATGGCCATGGCTTATGACTTGATTTCATGATCATCATAAGGCTGCTCCTCTCACGAGGTAGATAGATTCCATCTTGTGCAATCCATTCCTACAATGAACATGCTATAGCCAACATACACCTCAGGTTCCAAATGGCTAGGGACTGAGTTCATAGTGTAGTCAAACTATACATCTCTCAAGGTAAATGCCGATGCATCTCAGGCAAAAAAAAGAACATACCACTGCAGCATGAGTCAGTATCGATGAGAAGGTAGACTTCTATGACTACTCGAGTGGTCAACTCAGTACCCTCATTCTCTAATGAGTACCTGACTCTCCTCCAGGTGTTCTCTAA